>JANHMN010000013.1:70568778-70617871 GCA_030674055.1 Rhabdomys pumilio | reverse complement strand
AGAGAGAGAGAGAGAGAGAGAGAGAGAGAGAGAGAGAGAGAGATCTGGAGAAAACTTTGTTCATAAAGCTAAATTCTCTGCCCACAGCAGAAATGAATCTGCCAACTTTCTTTCTGCACTGAGCATGTAAAACAGAGATATAAACCTAAACAGAGCATGCTCAGGAATGCGCCCAGCCCTACACGAGCATTCCTATAGGAGCACGTGTGGGTCTCCTGATAAACCCTCTTTGTTGAAGGAGAGCACTGCTTTCAAATGGTAGTGCTCTCCTTGCTCAAGGATAAGTCTCCCTACCCCCATTGGGTAGTGTGATGGGGCTGTGCACTCACCAAGATGCAAACACATTTTGTCCTGTTACACAGGGAGCAGAGACAAAGCCTTAGTCTACTTCTGTAGTCTCCACCTATGCCATGAGACGCCCTCCCATTGGCTGAAGCCATCCTAGATCCAAGTGCATGCAGGTTTCTACGATGAAGACTGGCTCCACAAGGCTTGCACAGTAGAATGGGCAGGAGGAGCATGCTCACAGACAGCAAAAGGCAGCATCAGTCTAATATTTTCAAAGCAACGTTATCACAACCTAAATTGGGAGCTTGTGAGAAGGCCCAAGAGTTAGTGGCTCAGTGGCAAGGACACCTGTACCTGCTGCCAAGCCTGACAACCCGAGTGCCACTCCCCCAGACTCCTATGATGAAAGAATCGACCCCTACACCTTGTTCACTGTCCTCCAAACACACGCTATGGCACAAATGAGCAAACACTGTGCCCATACTCCACAGAAGCACAATGTCACGAAGCCCACCAGAGGACCGGCAAGGGTAATTCATGCTCTCTCTCTCTCCTCTCTCCCTCTCTTTCTCCCCAAACCCCTTACCTTTGGCCACATCACACTCCTTAATCATTTTGAGAAAGTTGTAAATTTCCCTATCTAGTCTCTGTTGACATGTTTGTGCTCTCTGAAAGAAAAAAAAAAGACAAAATTAAAACAAACCAAATAAAAGACTTACAAAATTACTTACACATTAATGTTTGTATCAAACTTGCAATCTGGATACATATAACACAATACCTTTACAAAAGGATATGGATAAAACACTTAGCCAAGTAGTTTAATAATTATTTAATTCCAAACACATTCAACATCAGTCCTGTAGACACCACCCACCTACTTTATTATGCCATGAATATATAGAGTTAATTTCTTTGATTTGCTAGATCTGAATAAACTCATTTATAAGGGATTGTAAATTGCATTTCTTAAGGATACATTTTTAAAACTGTTTTTTGTTTTAAACATCCAGATGGCCCTAACGTTTGGAGATCGAAAGCTGATTTTTCATTCGGCATTTTAAATACATGCCGCCGCCGCCCACATCATCAGACCAAGCAGGACATTTTCTTAGCTGAGCTGAAGCTCAGAAAAATAAAGTCAATCACAGAGAACAGTCTTTCTTGAAATTTTACATTTCTTCACAGTAAGATCCCTAGAAGTAAAACATAAATGCAAAAGCCATCCTCTGACTTGTACCTCAGCCTAGAGTGGATTCAAAGAACAAAATGCAAATTATTGTCAAGTTTAAGTTGGCTTTATATAACAAAAAGAATGAACAAGAAATCACTGAAATTGCTTAGCTGTGGTAATTGAAAATATTTATTCTAGCCAGGTGGAGATGGTGCGCACCTTTAATCCCAGCACTGGGAGGCAGAGTCAGACAGATCTCTGAGTTCAAGACCGGACTGGTCTACAGAGTGATTTCCAGGACAGCCAGGGCTACTCAGAGAAATCCGTCTCGAAAATAAATAACTAATTAAAAAATACCTATTCTGCGAACCATGACCTAGAAACACTGGAGTCGTTGCTGTGAGCAGAGTAATGGACCCAGCTTCCTTCCTTTGTACTCATAACCCCAACTGACCCATCACAAAAACATTTGCTTATTCAAAATTAAACCCAGTGTAGCAGTGTGCCAAGGTGACACAGGTAAGCACTCTTCTCTCCCATTTCACCTTATAAATTTTTGAACTCTTATAAAGCTCAACCCAACCACAGCAGAATTATTCATGGGACCACATTAGTGACAGGCAGTGTTCTCTTTTAAATTTGTATTATCCCTTCTGTTTTGAGACTCCTAATGACATCTAAATATAACTCACGTTTACTTATTTATTCAAGAGAGAATACTTATTCTATGTAATTTGAAACCATATAATGAGAGCTGGTTTGTTTGCTCATTTTTTCAGACACTGTGAATACAGGCTGAAGGGGAAGTCCATCTGGAAACCGTGCAACCAAACACATCGCTCATGACTTACTCATAGAAGCATGTTCTCACAGTGCACACTAGACACATCGCTCATGACTTACTAATAGAAGCGTGTCCTCACAGTGCACATTAGGATTCTGCTCATGTCTAAGTCAATGTGGCCACCTACTTGTTTCCTTCCCATGGTGAACGCTGTCTAGGGAAGCACTGGCTCTGTCTGCAGACTTCTTATCTGATGCACAGTACAGCTCCTGAGTGACAGCTGAAGGCGAGCCACCCCCTCCACAGTATCATCTTCACATACAAGTTACAAGCCTCTACACTTAGTATTTTTATGTCAAAGCTTTAAAAAATGTTCCTTTGCTCAATGGTTTAGAATGTACATAAAAGTCAGCTAAGAAAGAGTTCATGAACACTCAGTATTAAGATAACTCTTAGCTGACATTAAAAAGAACAGTGGTTTTCAATATAATAAAATAAAGTACATTCTCTAATTTGCTATCCCCCATATTGATAGTTATAAAAAGCAAAAATCTTCTGGGCTAGGCAGGAACCACATACCTGTCAATCCTGATAGTAAGGAAAAAGCTTGGGCCATAGTATCATGAGTTCTTGTCCAGCCTGGGCTATACAATGAGACCATGTCTCAAAAATTAATGCTTGTGAATACTTGTGGTGTCTGGCATGGTGCCTCATTATTGAGTTCTAAACCACTGACATTATGCCAGGGAAGTTGAAGTTTTAAATTTGATTTATTCACTATATAAGTACAGTTCCATTATAAACAATGCTCTAATATTAACATTCGATAATATTTTTAACTTTATCCAAGTTATCTGTGCAGACTATCTACACAGCAAGACAGACACCCATGAACACAGAGGTCCAGTGCCTCAGACAGCTGCACCGAGAGCAGCCCATCTCAACTCATCTCCTGTTCCGTCTGTCAACACAATCTTTAGCTATCACATCCACTGAGAAAGCTGATGCTTTTCTCCATACAGGGTTGGACCTAGATCCCCAGCACAAATGCAGCAGATGTACAGCTCGGTCTTCAAGTGGGTCCCCCAACAACTGAAGCAGGGCTGTCCCTAAAGCTGTTGCCTGTCTGTGGAACCTGTTTCCCCAACCCACCTGCCTTGTCTGGCCTCAGTGTGAGAGGATGCACCTTGTCCTGCAGAGGCTTGAAGTGCCAGGGTAAAAGGATCTGGGGGGGGGGGGGGGGCCCCCCCCCCCTCCGGGGGAAGGGGGGGGGGGGAGAAGGGGGGGAGGGGGGGGGGGGGGGGGTCCTCCGCCCTCTCAGAGGATAAGGGGAGGAGGAAGAGAGAGAAGAACTGTGAGAGGGGGTACTGGGAGGAGGAAAAGTGACCAGGATGTTAAATAAATAAACAAACAAACAAGATGGTGCTCTTCTCCCTGTCCTGACTCGGAGGGTCACTTAAAACCGCATCAAGGGAGTGGGTAGCAAGAGAAGAATGATAGAGCCCCATCCAGGAACCGGCTACAGAGAAGCCGCATCTGACTCATTAGGAACGAAGCACAGAACTTGGTACTTTAGCAACAAAAGTAGTTGCGAACACACACAACAGTACAGGGAAAGAAGACAGCTCAGGGCAGACTGCGTGGCTCTGCTCCCGTGCAACGTGAGAGCAGGAAACTGGCAGCACTTCTAACAACACTGCCATCAGCAATATCGACAGTGGCCACCAGGACACTGGGGACAAAACAGCTTCCAAAGATAGGACCAAGGAGCTTTGTCAGATAACAGGCATGATCCGAAGCTGATAGGTGAAGGGGTCACACAAGGCATATATATTTATCAAAAGACATGAAACTGAAAATATAAAATGAGTTCACCTTATGGCATAGACATTACAGTTCAAAACTATTAACCCTACCCTCAAAAATAACAGATGATAGATCCTAATTTTTGCATAAAATACCACAGAGGAGAGTGTACCTAATGGTCACCTGCAGAGCTAAACTCTAGCCATACTTACCTGAAGACCAGCTGCACTGTCCTCCCTTGCATAAAGCCAAGCACAGACGCTGGGACTCTTCTAGTACCTGGTGACTAGCCTGGCCCTCCCGCTGTCTTCATGTTTTATGTTGTAACTGATACTCACAGAAAAAATAAAAACTAAAACGTCCTGGAAAGAAAGGTAATTGTCCCTCACACACTTGACTGCCAGTCTCCAGCACTGTTTCCTGTCCCAGAGCGGCAGCTGTCCATTTCTCTCCTCTCCAGGGATGCTCTACCCCAACCTAAATGTGAACCATCCTACTACATGCTATTTTCTCCCAAGTAGTATCTTTTGTTTGTTTCTGGGTTTTTGACGCAGAATCTAAATGAAACCCAGGCTAGCCTGAGAACCCACTGTGTAGCAGACTGCCTTCAAGCTTCAGGTGAGCCTGCTGCTTTAACCTTCCGAGTGCTGGGACTACAGGCGAGTACACCACACACACCTGACTCTCTGCTCTTCGCACACTGTGCACTGTAATTTATCAGTGTATTAAGTGTGCCATATTTTATAGATGCACTGTCTTTACTAGTCCCTCAGTTTGTGCATATTTATCTTTCTGTATATTCATTTTAGTTAAGAATCACTTAGCTAAGTCAAATAAACAAACTTACTTAGTTCAGTAGTTTAAATTTGGCATTCTATGTTAATTATTTTTTATATCACAAATGTAGCTGAGACTCTAAAGAATTAAGTGTCATCAACAAACAAAAGCCTCCTTGGTTAGCACCACCCACAGTATTTGGGAGTCCATGCACCGCTGCCAATGGGCCTTCTGATGACGTCACACATGCTCTGCCTGCCATGCACTGCTGCCAATGGGCCTTCTGATGATGTCACACACGCTCTGCCTGCCATGCACTGCTGCCAATGGGCCTTCTGATGATGTCACACACACTCTGCCTGCCATGCACTGCTGCCAATGGGCCTTCTGATGACGTCACACATGCTCTGCCTGCTTCTACCCTGAGGTGTTTCTGGTTAAAATGAGAAACTGGTGTAAATAGGTGTAAAGCTGTGCCTGTAATTCCAACACTCAGGAACCTAAGGCCAGTTCAAAGCTAGCCAGAGAGACACAGCAATATTCTATTTTAAAAAAGAAAACAGCCAAAGTGAGTTAGTGAAAACTTAGTGTGATTTTATTAAATTAAATGTAAGCAGCTGTGTGAGGCTGGCATGGGCCATGCTGGTACTGCAAACTAATACTGAGCTTGCCTCCTCCCTCTTCTGAGCTGTTTTCTGACATCCTCTCACACAGCAGGAAATGACTTGTTTCTTTTCTCCTCAGTGCCTTAAGCTCAAGGCAATGACAAAGGCTGAAAGAAAAGCTTTTCCATTTTTTTTTTTTTAAAGAAATCCTAATTAGGAGGGGTGATAAAAATGAGAGAGACCAGCAGAATAACTTTTTCAATACAGACACCACACCCCAAACATCTAGAAAATGTACTTTCTGTCAGTGGAATGCTGAGGGAATGGGACCAATCTGTACTTAACTCAGATGACTGACAACAACGTTAGTCCAGGCATGTCCTCACTATGCCGACACCTGAAGTAAATTCTGCCCAATTGCTCCAATTCTGCCCCTAGAATTAATTTCCTTTAATTTCACGCAAGAATCAAAGGTATCTCGAGTCTGTCTGCCTAAGCTACATGCAAACATGCTTTGGAGATCGTTTCAGATTTCAACTGTCTTGAACACTGAGAATCAGAATTCTCCCAGTACCATTCAAACTCCACTGGACAGAGATGTCCGCAGCTACGAAACCTGAACACACGTCACACTGCTAAATCCTCCCTCC
The DNA here is from genome assembly GCA_030674055.1 of Rhabdomys pumilio. Classification (NCBI taxonomy): domain Eukaryota; kingdom Metazoa; phylum Chordata; class Mammalia; order Rodentia; family Muridae; genus Rhabdomys; species Rhabdomys pumilio. Next base: position 70,611,787 of record JANHMN010000013.1, on the reverse strand, counting down.
TCTGAACCTGAGCACACGTCACACTGCTAAACCCTCCCTGACCTCTGACACACGCTACACAGAAAGTAAAGCTTGACGGCTAGCAGTCTAAAGAATGAATGTTTGAAAGGGAGTAAAACACAATGCCGATTGAGCTGGTGACCGGTGATGTGCCTGAAAACCGGAAAAGCATACTTTTAGAAAACTGTCTTTAACCATGTGTCTCAATGGTAAGGAAGCTAATATGCTTTCATTTTACTTATAGTTCCCATTTAAAGTGCCTTAAATTACCACAGTCCTGGAAGATACTAGTTGTGTTGTAAATCCACATACATTTTATCACTCACACTGAGGCACATAAATAAAAAGGCATTCTCTTCATGGAGAAAATATTAACTAAATATTAAAGCATTCAGCATAATTTTAATTTTTTATTTAAAATGTAGTCATATATTTAAATCCTCCCTATTTTTAAAAGACTTATTTTTACTTATGTGTAGGTGTGTCTTTCTATGTGTGAATGTGCACTGAGTGCGGGTGCCAACACGGGCCAGAAAAAGACACCAAGTCCCCGAGAGCCGGCGGCATTATACGGTGTGGGCACTCAGAACTGAACTCTGGTCCTCTACAAGAACCGCAAGTATGCTTAACCTCTGCGCCCTCTCTCCAGCCTCTGGTTTCTAAGTTTTGATGCCATTGCTCACAATGTTCTGATAGATGTTATTTTTTTAGTTCATTTGCTGAAGAGTTATGTTTATGGTTAACACATTACATATTACTCTCAACAAAGTCTACCAGATACCTTCAACAAATCAAATTAGTTCAAATTCTCTCATGTTCTATCATAAATTAAAATTAGGAATGATGGAGCCCAGCATTTCTTGCTCATCAAAACTAGAGGCTCTTAATGTCAATAAAGCTCTATAGACATTAGTGAACCTCACTGCAATAGACTTGTTTATTTAGAAGCATGAAAATCCTTTAAATAATTAATTTTCATAGAGTTAAAGTTAATAGTAAAATTCACATGCTTCGAGACAATCATTTAAAGTGAAACAGGCATCCCTCTGTAGTGTAACTCTTCTAGATCCATCAATATTTTGATAAACAAAATGAATTTAAAAGGTACAGCCAAAAACTAACATCTGCCCCTTCCCCTGCCCCAAATACCTACTGTCAGGAAAGGGGAGATGCTGTTGCCCTTTCAGATAAAAATATCTCCACTCATTACTGGTGCTTTACCCTATCCTTGAGCAGTGGCCGTTACATATTGAAAGCAGTTTTCAATGAAAGTACTGGCCAAGAAATGCATCACTATGGTTGCATTATTGAAACTCTGAAATATGTAGTGAAGTCATAAAGGGACAGGCAGGCTCCACACTTCCTACCTACCAGAGGCAATTTGCAAATGCAAATGTGTTTAACATAAAACAGACTCAGAATGTCTTAGTTTGGGTTTCACTGCTGTGAACAGACACCATGACCAAGGCAACTCTTATATAAAGAACACAACATTTAATTAGGGCTGGCTTATAGGTTCAGAGGTTCAGTCCATTATCATCAAGGTGGGCGCATGGTATCTTCCAGGCAGGCATGACACAGGAGAAGCTGAGAGTTCTACATCTTTATCCAGAGAAAGTCAGAAGCAGACTGTCTCCAGGCAACTAGGAGGAGGGTCTCTAAGCCCACCCCCACAGTGACACATTTCCTCCAACAGTACCACTTCCTATGGGCTAAGCATATTCAAACTACCACATTCCACTCCCTGGCCTCTATAGGCTTGTTGAAGCACATGAGTCTATGGGGGCGGGCCATACCTACATGGCATAATACAAAATGCATTTAATACAACTTCAAAATTCCCATAGTCTAAAATAGTCTCTACAATATTAAAAGTCTAAAGTTCAAAGTCTCTTCTTAGATTCATGCAATCTCTTAACTGTAATCCTTTAAGAAATCAAAATAAAAAAGCAGATCATATATCCCCAACATCATGCAGGATATACATTACAATTTTAAAACATCATAGTGAGGAAATACTGGACCAAAGCAAGATAGAAAACCCGCTGGGCAAACTCCAAACTCTGCATCTCCATGTCAAATGTCAAAGCACTCTTCAGATCTCCAACTCCTTTCATCCTCATTGACTACTGTTGGTTGATCTTGTATTCAGCAGCAACAACTTTGTTTTCTTGGGCTGGTTCCACTCCCTGTTAGTAGCTTTCTTCCATGGCCCTTATAACTTGACTGTCTTAGGGTATCCAAGATAACTTCTAATGCTTGGGATCCATACATGATCTTCTGGGCTCCTCCAAAGGGCCTGGGTCACATCTCCAGCTCTGCCCTCTGTAGCACTGTAGGCTCTGACTGACTCCACTCTACTGCTGCTGCTATTCTTGGTGATCATCCCTCAACACCGGCATCTCCAGTTTGCTGGAGTCTTCACTATAACTAGGCTTCACCAATAGCCTTTCATAGGATCCCTTCATGGTCCCAAGCCTCAACTTCTTTGCATGACCCCTTCAGTCCTGGGCTCTCAACTGCCACTGAGGTTGCACATTCGCTAATAGCCTTCCCTGGGCTCTCACGGTGCTAAGCCACAGCTATTCTCCACGATCCCTCATATTTTCAAAACCAGAATGATCTAGGTGATTCTTACACATTCAGCTGCAATACGAGGTACAACCTTGGCTATCTCTGGAACACAGCTTCTTCGTGCTCTCAGAAAACACATTCCAGAAGATTTCACTTCAGTGACGCTAGTCTCTTCTTAATCACAACTAATGACTTAGCTCCAGCTAACCAGCACTAATTGTCCCAGTAGTCTCTTCTATCCTTGACTCTAAAGCCAGGGTCACATGGCTGAAGCTGCCGAGTTCTGCTGCTTGTCAGGGCTGGAACATGGCCTCCATGTTCTATTAAATTGTCACCAGCTTTCTGTTTTCCAACTCCTTCACTGTCTAAACTTGGCTGTCCTGGAATTTGCTCTTGACCTTGGACTCAGGGATCTGCATGCCTCTGTCTCCTAAATTATAGGATTAAAGGCATTTACCACTATGCCTGGACCTAAACTTTTCTCCATTTGGAAGTTGCTCTATACCAGACTAGCCTTTAATTCAGAGATCCACTTGCCTCTGTCTCTCGGGATTAAAAGCATGTACCACCATGCCTGGAACTAAGCTTTTCACAGCCACTGTCCTTAAGATCTGGATCAAAAGCCTGCCTTCCATCTTTGGATTGTAGTTCATTCTGAACTACAATTCCAAATGAAAACAATAACCTTGTCCCTTGTTCAACTGCAAAAGCATAAACAATAAGCTCAGCTGAGTGGCTCTTGTTTTAAAGTCACCAATCCCTTCATCGGTTATCTCCTTGAACATGGACAACTCCATTCTACTTCTTGGTGCCCTTTATTCTCTGAACCATACATTCTGTACTTTCCCTTTCAGAGCTTGCTACGCTTGATCAAAGCCCTCTTCATGAGACTAAACCAGAGAACAAAGTCTCTGCTGAGCTTTTTTGAGACTTCCTTTGTCAATGCAATTAATATAAATCTCTTTACTTTAGTTCAAGCAGATTCTTCAGACAAAGGCAAAAAGCAGCCATAGTCATCACCAAAATACCACAAAAACAATCTGTATACCACATACTGAAATTCTTCTTTACTGAAACCTCTTGAGCCAGGTCTGCACAGTTTAAATCACCCTCAGCACCAATGTCTTCCATATTCTACTAGGATGTCCTATTAACCCCCATATAAAGCATTCCACCACTTTCCAAAGTCCCAAAACCCACATTCTTCTAAACAAAAGCATGGTCAGGCCTATCATAGCAATACCCCAGTCCCTGGAACCAATTTCTGTCTTAGGGTTTTACTGTCTCCAGACACCTAGGAAGAGGGTCTCCAAGCCCACCCCCACAGTGACACACTTCCTCCAACAAGGTCACACCTTCTAACAGTGCCACTCCCTGGGCCAAGCGTATTCAAACTACCACAAAGAACATCATAGCATTCTCACCAAGACATTTATAGTAGCATCATAGCAGAGGTATATCAGCAGAATGCTACTGGACAAAGACCACTGCTACTTCTGCTATCAGAAGTCATAATTTCAAAACCTAGCCCCCTAATAAAAAGCATGAGTAAGCTAGTATGGCAGTTGGATGGCGTCTGCTCACCGATAAGGACTCCTTCAGGTCCACGGCTGAAACTACATCTTCCTCTTCATCATCAGTCACCTGATCCTGGGAACAGTAGTGAGTGCTGTATGCAGAGTGTTCCTCAATTGCTTCCAGCCACTTCTGAAACAACCCAAGAATTACATAACATTTTTACTCCAAAGAAATAGCAATAATCTATGAAGCATAAAAGTAACATAGAAGGAATAACTATGGCAAAAACGTACCCACAATGACATAATCAATGTTTCTTGCCTGTAATCTGTCTGTATAGAAAGTTATTCCTAGTGCTCTTAAAATATCATCTATACATATGTGTATTAATTAATGCTTAAATATATTATAGAAATTAAGCAATGAATAATTTTTTTCACTTAAAATGACTCATTTCCAACACTATTGAATCATTTAATTCACAGCAGTGGGCTTGGACACAATATTATGAATTTAAAATAAAAATTATATACACAATAATCTTAAGAAAGCCAACTGCCTGATGATTTAACTTTAATAAGTTTTAAAAAGAAAATTAGTTTGACAAAATGAACTAAAAATACTTGTTTTCTTACAAAATTGCATGTGCTAATTCTTATAATCTTGTGAAATACTAAGGAATAGGATAGCTAGTGGCTGGTGCTGGGAGAGCAGGAGCTCACATGAGGAGGGTCAGGGAGGGAACACAAGAAGGGAACACAAGAAGGGATAGCTAGAGCAAAGGGCCAATGGACGTGTTGGATGAAAACCTAATGCAGTAGAAACTTCTCAAAATATACACATTTATGAAAAAAACTAAATGAAATCACCAAATAATGGGGGAGGGCAAAGTCCCAACAAATGAGTCAATAATTGAAACCTCCAGTTCTGAGAATAGGTTACATCTAATAGAATTCCTGGTTCAAGGGGTCCCATGAATACCCCCAAACAATCCAGGCTACTGCCAAGGATATGAGATGCTCTCTATAAACTGATGGTAAGGCCCTATTACTGAAGACAACAACTAGATACTCACTGAACATGGAGAAATCATGCTGTTGCCAACCTAGAGCCTTCCCCTACTACTTAGTCTTCATGGTACTAAGAGGAAGTCTGCACACTAGCAGAGGAGAAAGGCAAACACCAACCCAGTTATAAATGCTTATAAATGCTTCAATCGATAATGGTGACCTGCCTGGAGGATATGCTGGTACAATAGTAGCATAAAATTTGTTGATGTAACCAATCAATTATCTGATTGGATTTAAGGCTCACTCTGCGAGATGAAACCCATACCCCATACTGTTTGTGTGGCCAATAACTTGAGATTAGGCAGGAGAAGTCCACATACTACTGCTCTGCTAAAGGAACATAGCAATAAAATGACTCCTAACAACATCTTGCTATACTCATAGAACAGTGCCTTGCTCAGTCGTCATCACAGAAGCTTCCTCCTGCAGGAAATAGAAAGAAAAACAGACCTACAACAGAGCAAAGTGCAGAGAGTGAGAGTCTGGAACACCCAGTCCTAAGTGGGATTTCTCCTTCAAGTCCTTCCTCTCAGAGCTCAGGGAACCTGTGAAAGAGGAGGCAGAAAAATTGAAAGAGCCAGAGGGGATGGAGGACACCAAGGAGAAAGGCCTCTAAACACAGCAGGACCAACACACATATGTATAGTTTCTGATATATACAACCTACCAAAGTTAAAACAAGATGAAATGTTCAATTTAAACAGACCAATAACCCCTAGCAAAAAGAAGTTATTAAAAGTCCCCCAATCAATAAAAGTCCAGAGCAAGATGAACTCAGCACAAGAATTCCACCATAGCTTTAAAGAATTAATGTCAATATTACTTGAACTATTCCACAAAATAGAGATTGAAGAAACATTTCCAAGTTCATTTTACAAGGCCACTATTACCATGATATCAAAACCACACAAAGACCCACTAAGATAGAAAGTTACTGACTAATTTTCTTTATGAATACACAAGCAAAAAAAAAATCAACAAAATACTTACAAACAGAATATAAGAACATATCAAAAGATCATACACCATGATCAAGTTGTTGTCATCCCAGAGATGCAGGGATGATTCAACATAGGTAAATCAATAAATGTAATCCACCGCATAAACAAACTGAAGACAAAACTGCATGATCGTATCATTAGTATCATTAGATACAGAGACTGCCTTTGACAAAATCCAAATTCTCTCATGATAAAAGTCCTGGAGAGATTAGAGAATTCAGGAGAAATACCTTGACATAATAAAGGGGGTTTACCGCAAGCCTACAACCAACATCAACCTAAACAAAGAGAAATTCAAAGCAGTTCCACTAAAACCAGGAACAAGGAAAGAATGTCCATTCTCTCCATAGCTATTCAGTATAGGACATGAAGTCTTAGCTAGAGCAATAAGTCAACTGAAGGAGATCTAGAGGCTACAAATTGGAAAGGAAGAAGTGAAAGCATATCTTTATCTGCATATGATATAACTTTATACACAAAAGACCCTAAAACTCCATCAGAAAACTTCTATAGTTGGTAAACACTTTCAGCAAAATATATGGATATAAAATTAGCACATTAAAAATTAATAGCCTAGCCGGGCAGTGGTGGCGCACACCTTTAATTCCAGCACTTGGGAGGCAGAGGCAGGCGGATTTCTAAGTTCGAGGCCAGCCTGGTCTACATACAGTGAGTTCCAGGACAGCCAGGGCTACACAGAGAAACCCTGTCTCAAAAAACTAAAAAAAATCAAAAAACCAAAAAAAAAAAATTATAGCCTTCCTATAAACAAATGACATATAGACTGAGAAAAAAATCAAGGAAAAAGTACCTTTCTCAATAGCCTCAAAAATTAAATTTTAAAAAATTTAATTTGATAAGACTTGATAAGACTAACCAAGCAAGTGAAAGACTTGTGTAATAAAAATTTTAAGAAACTAAAGGAAAAAAAAAATCAAAGACGCCAAAACATGAAAGGATCTCCCATGCTCTTGGTAGTGTAGGATTCAAGTTATGAAAATGACTCTCCTATTAAAAGCATCTAAAGATTCAACAGAATTCCAATATAGTTCTTTGTGGAAACTGGAAAATATTTTTCAACTTCATCTGGAAACACAGACACACAAACGAAATAGGATAGCTAAAACAATGGTGAATAAACTAAAAACTGCTACAGGTATCACTATCCCAGATTTCAAGTTGTACTATAGAACAAACAGCATAATGTTGGCATAAAAACAGACACACTGATCAATAGAACTGAATCAAAGACCCATACATAAGTCCACATACCTATGTAAACCTGAATTCCACAAAATCAAAAATACACACTGAAGACAAGCCAGCAATGTCAACAATGATGCTGTTCAACCGCATGGCTGCATGAAAACAGACCCAAATTTAGCATCCTGGTAACTCAAGTCCAAGTGAATCACACAAAAGCAGACATCCTGAATGTGGCAGAACAGAAAGTAAGGGACAGCGTTGAAGTCACTGGAAAGAAAGGGGCTTTCTGAACAGGACACCAACAGAACAGGCACCAAGAATAGCAATCAACACATAGGACCTCATGAAACTGAAAACTTTTTAATGGCAAAGGACCCCATCATTTAGGCAAAGCAACAACCTACAAAATAGGGGAAAAAAAATTTTACCAATTATACATCTGATAGAGTGTTGGTATCTAAAATACACATAGAACTAAAAGAAAAAAAAACAACCCTTAAAATCAAGAAAACAACCCACTTTATAAACCTGTGTACAGAACTAAGCAGAGGTCTCAAAGGATGGAGCACAAATGGCAGAGACACACTTAAAGAAATAATGTTCAAGATCCTTAGTCATCAGAGATATGAACGTTGAAACTCCTTTGAGACTTTGGCTTACCCTAGTCAAAGTGGTTAAGATCAATAAAACAGTGACCCCTCCTGCTGGTGAGGAGTGGGGAGGGGGACATGCATTCCATGCTGGTATATAAACTGGGCATAGATAGACCTCAAGGTCCAGTTAGCCCACTCTTGGGCATAAACCCAATGGCCTCGACACCATACTACAGACTCGTCTACATTCATTGCTGTTCTACTCACAACAGCCAGAAATTTGAAACAGCCTTGATTTTAGGAAAAGTGAAAAAATATAATGGTGGGTGGGTAGGAAGGTGCGGAGGACGGAGAAATGGAGGGAGAGAGAAAGCAGGTTTGGTTTATACTGTAATTACACACAGAACACACATTCTAACATACAAATCACACGCTCTTGGGCAATTTTTTTCTGTGCTGTGGTTTTCTTATAAATTAGGGAAGATGCTTCTAAATAATCATTTAATCTTTTTTATCCCTATGTAGGTATGAATTAAAATAAAAATTTATAAACAGAAAATATCTACCTACAAATAAAATTCCTCTGCCAAACTTTAAATCTGAAATTCCCAGTAAACAAGTATCATCCAGGCTGGGAAGATGGCACAATGATTGCATCAGCACAAGGACCTGAAGCCAATGTTCAAAACCTTTGTTAAAAGTCTGGTTATAAAAATCAAACAAATGTGAGGGCGCACGCCTTTGATTTCAGCACTTGGGAAGCAAAGGCAGGTGGACCCCAGAGTTCAAAACAAGCCTAGTCTACAGACCTAGATCCAGGACAGTCAAGGCTACACAGAGTAACCTTGTATTGAACAACCCCAGGTTGCCCTCTGCTCTCTACATGCAAACACATGCACTGGCACACATATGACTGTGTATATACACATGAAGTGAGAACATACAAAAATAAATAAGCCAAAACCCCTATATGTAAAACAGTAAGTTCTTGGGATGGATCCATGGGTAGATGAGCTCACTATACAAGCCACAGGACGTGAGCTCTAGAGCCCAGTCAGATGTGGCAGCTTACATCTGTAACTACATCACTCCTGTAGTGAGATGGGAAGAGCGACAAGACAATCAGCTAGCAGCCAGCCTGGAGTACACAGAGGGCAGAAAACAGAGCACTGCTTCATCCAGATGGAAGATAAGAACCGACTCCCGAGAGTTGTCTTGGGGCCTCCACACATACAGCTGTACTCACACACAAACACACACACACACACACACACACACACACACACACACACACATACATTTTTTATTCATGTATTTATTTCTATGTCTAAGGGTGCCACAGCACAGGGGTCCTAGATATGAACCTTACATCATCATTTTTGGTGTCCAGTGTCTTTATGCCCTGGGCCATCTTATTGGCTTATATTCTCAACAAATAAATCAATCTTAATCAGTATAATCAACAAGATAAGATCTTAGATGTTAATACTGAGTATACATTCTTAAGTTCTGGAAAAGATATGAATCAATGCATAAGGTTACCTCTCTTGATTGTTGCAGGCTATTCTTAGGAACCCTGAATCCATGAACAGTGTCATCAAAGCATCGAATAGAGAAGAGGGAGCTATCTGTAGGTTTCACCTGCATATAAAGAAACCAGAAAACAATGTTCACTCACTGAAAACAATGTCCCTGAAATTATCCCTCACAAATATAACATTTTAGCACGATGTAAGAACACTTAGTGGAGCAATCAATCTGAAAGGCTGATAAATGTTAGAAGTGGATCCCCAGGAGATTCAAAGCATAGCAACAGCTTATCCACACAAATCCTGCCACCAGCGTGCTCACTCCAGAAAACACTCAGGGTTCATTGCGTGTGTGGCCTTAGGTTTATCATCAATTAAATATAAATTAGTATGTACTTGGGCTATAAAATCCTCTACATATCAAAGCTCCAGTTTCTTCATACCACTCTTGAATGTTTCCTCTGTGCCAAATGTAGAAAATGTTTTAGCTGAGTATAAAGGGATAATTGGTAGGTAAGGTTGAAGATGAGGTGGTAGAGGAGGTAAAAAGAATGAGAAATGGAGGGGATTTAAAAGCACAAAGATTGGAATTCTGTTCCAAGGCCCTACTCCGGGAATGCCAGTAGAAAACAACTGTGAAACAACTTTGTCAACCCCCCACTGTCCCCACCCAAAACCAAACCCACAACAGAAGGAACTGGAATGGCAACAACCATCCACAGACAAGGGGTGTGGGCTCTCGGAGGAGCCACAGTCAGAAGCTACAGAAGTCATTCTCATGGCCCAAGGCATTTCAAGGGCACAGGTGGGACAGCCGTCTGTCTGTCTTTGAGAATTAATGAGGCAAAGCTGGACAGCCACAAACACTCAAGAGCGCAGGACAATCTCCCAGAGACAGAATCTGGAGATTCCCGTCTATCACGTCACTGACTGATCTGGGAGCCACATGTCACAGATTCAAAACAAGTCACCAGACAAGACCAATCTCAAGTGAGACCAGAGGCTGCTCAAGACACGGGAGAGTATACTTCAGAACAAGACAAGTAGCAATCCACTCTCCAGGGCATAACATGCATTATACTAAGGATGTCATTGTAAGTGACCTGACATGAAGAAGCAAGTGAGCAAAAACATATTTAAAATGATTAATTAAAAGTCAAAAACTGTCAGACTGGAAATAGAAACTATATATACACACCACCTACAAGAGACAGAAGAAAGATACAGACAGGTTCAAAGTGAATGATAAGTAGTCAAACGGCCAGGCTGATCATAAGAACATCAGACAAAAATCAATTGTAAAACAAAATGTCAATTAGGAAAACATCATCAACAAGTATGCAATCAATAAGAGTCACAGATGTAGAACTCTACATGCACAGAGAAAGATCCTAATACTTCATCAATTGATAATAACTAACAATAATATATACACACCACATTTGTGTATGGTGTCTGCAGAGGTCAGGAGAGGGTGCCAGATCCCCTGGTTAAAGTTACACAGTTGTGTGCCACTACATAGGTGCTAGGAAATAAACCAATATTCTCTGCAAAAGCAACAAACGCTCTCAGCTGCTAAGCCATCTATCTTCCCAGCATCAAGTACAATGCACTATTATTATATTATATAAGTACAGCTATTGAACAAGCCTCAGTAAGTCTGACAGAACAGGAATCATACAGTGAGTGTCCTAAACCAAATGGAATTATTAATCCAGAGCAAGATAATCAAAAAAGCCCAATTATTTGGGGGTTAAACATCACACTTCTAATTTCTAGAATTATTAACTGGCTCTAAGTAGAAATCATAACATACATTAGAAAATAGTTTACATGATAATGAACTACCATAGCTAGTGGGGTAAAACAAAAACCAGCTACCAATAGTAAAATATGGTTTGAAGGATCTGTCAGTAAAGAAGACTGATCTCTCTAAGTTTCAACCTTAAGAAACTATGACAGTATGCACCAGGTCCGAGACCAGTCCTAGTTCCCAAACAAAATCTCAGCAAACTATGAGAAAACAAACTAGACCCAAGCAACTAAACTTTGGGGCTTTTGTTGTTGTTTTATTGTTTCTGTTTGTTGTTGTTTTTAATGCCATGCATGATGGTGCATGCCTGCAATCCTAGCACTTGGAACACAGAGACTGGATGATCAGAAATTCAAGGTCACCTTTCCTCCGCTACACAGTGAGTTCAAGACCAGCCTGAGCTACAAAAAGCATTCTCCCTGCTGGGTGGTACTTATGCTGAAACGTGCTATGAGGCTGTTGGGGAGGAGTCAGCAAGCTGTCCTCACCCACTTAACTTACAGACCCTGAATGCAGCACTGCTCACAGGTCAGACAAGACCCTCCCAAAGGCACAGTAGTCGAAGGCCTATATTACAGGGATAACAACTACCCTCTGACGAGATCTTAACCCTGACCCACAGGAGGAAATTCTCATTTGGCACCGTGAACAGAGTGGGAATATAACCCCCAGAATAATGTCTGGGGATTTCATAGGCCGTCATAGGGAAGACATTGCTGTCATTTTGCTAAATGAAGATGATGTGCCCATCAAACTACTTCCTAAACAACTGTATTTATTCTCACAGATTACTATTGCTACCATCTCTGGAAGAAAAGAAGCTTCCTCTCTGTAGAGGGCAAAAGTAACTACAGAGGTTCATAAATGGTCACAGTAATGAGAATAAGTGGTGCTCTAAAGTTCAGCCATGAAGAGAACATCTGTGATGTCATCATCAACCCCAACCACCACCATTAAGGTTCAGGAAACCCTGCAGAAAGTGCAAAAGATTGTAAAAGCCAGAAGAACAAATGGTGCATAGAATATAAGAGAGGAAGAAAGGGGGGAGAGGAAGAAGGAAGAGGAGAAGAAGGAGAAGGAGGAAGAAGAAGAGAAGGAAGAGGAGGAAGAAGAGGAGGAAGAAGAGGAGGAAGAAGAAGAGAAGGAGAAGGAGGAATAAGAAGAGTAGGAAGAGTAGGAAGAGAAGGAAGAAGAGGAAGAGGAGGAGGAGGAAGAGGAGAAGGAAGAGAAAGAGGAGAAGGAGGAAGAAGAAGAGTAGGAAGAGTAGAAAGAGGGGAAGGAAGAGGAAGAGGAGGAGAAGGAAGAAAAGGAGGAGGAAGAAAAGGAGGAGGAAGAGGAGGAAGAGGAGGAAGAGGAGGAAGAGGAGGAGGAGAAGGAAGAAGAAAAGGAGGAGGAAGAGGAGGAAGAGGAGGAGGAGGAGGAAAGAGGAAGATGAGGAGGAGGAGGAAGAGGAAGAAAAGGAGGAGGAAGAGGAGGAAGAGGATGAAGAAAAGGAGGAAGAGGAAGAGGAGGAGGAGGAGGAGGAGGAAGAGGAGGAGGAGGAGAACAAGAAAAATCAGAATCAGAAAATATTGTGGAATGAAACCAAACCAAATAACAGCATACAAAAATATATAAGCTATGTCCCACTATAAAATCAGCATGGACAGTCAACAGTTCACAAATAGCCAAAACAATCAAGTAAGCGATGAACAAACTTCTTCAGTTTAAATCACACTGCAAAGCCACAGTAAAAAAAATTGTGTGATACCAGCAGGCACATGAGTCAATGAAAGAACCAAAAAAACCTTGTGTTCAGTCAAGTGATTTCAGAAGAGCATGCTAAGACCACTTAGTTATGGAAAGGGAGGACAAACTCTAAAACACGGTGTGAATGCAACCGGGCATCCACAGGCAGAAGAATGAAGCTGAGTCTGTACCTTATACTATGTACAAAAGTTAGCTCTAAGTATACCAGCTCAAAACGTCAAAATGCGAAATATGAAATTCATGAAAAAAAAAAAACAAGGGAGGGAAACCGACAGTGAAATGCTGTCCTAGACAAAGCACCATTGCAGGAGAGACCAAGGTAACCAGGAAAATCATACTGGGTCAAAATCTAAGCCCTTGGTACGTCAGAGAACACTGTCATCCACATGGAGAGGCCACCCAAGAGTGGGAAAACATCAGATCGTTATGTGCACAGGTATCTAGGATACACAAAGAACACCCACAGCAAAACATCATCCTCTGAACTGAACAACAGGCAAAGGACTTACATAGACACTCCTTCAAAAACTCCACAGATGATCGAAAGGCACCTAAGAAAATGCTGCACCCACCAGACAGGGAAAGACAAATCCCAACTGTACTGAGGCACCACAGCTCAGACCTGAAGATGACACAATCCAGAGAACAACACGCAGTGTTGGTGAGCTCAGAACTCTCCAGATTCTACAGCTGGAATCACAGTATAAGCCAGCAGGTCTCTTTTTAGGCATATATTCTCAAAATAATTTCTATCCATGCTCATTACATGGGTAGATAGAGTCCACAGTCAAGAGATTTAAAGAACTAAATGTCCACTGGCAGCTGAATAATGAATAAAGAAAATGTGGCAAATGTATACAAAGGCATAGAACTCTGTGAAAAGGAAGGTTGATGGCATACTAAGACATGGATGAATCTGGAGGACATTGAGCTAAGTCAAACAGGCTATCACAAAAAGACAAGCACGATTCCACTTACGTATGGGACCTGGAACGGTCAAGTTCATCAAGATGGAGAGGGGCTGGATAGCAGGAGCTGAGAGTAAGAGGCTCAAATCCAATAGAGTGCCCACTGGGAGACAAAAACACTTCTGGGACTGCGCACTCTTCAAACTAGCAGAGTAATTAAGTGTTCTTAATGTCACTGAACCATACAGTATAAAATAGTTAATGTTAAGTTCTATATATTACAAATATTTTATTATAATTTTTAAAGGTCAGTTAAAGATAGGAATACCTGTATAAAAAAATCTCAATCAACTTAGGTGTCTACCCTATGAAAGAAGAAATTGAACATAGATTGATTTGTGTGAGTATTTAATGAGTCTCTTTTTCTTGTGCTGATACAATTCACAAGTAAAGCTGTAAGCAGACCACTGCATAGGAAATTAGAAATTATAAAATAGGCAGAGGCATAACACAACAAGACCAAATCAATTCCACAGAAACTAGTTTTAAAAAAGAAATGAGAGAAACTAACAAGTTTACTTTATAAAAAAATAAACTAATAAAATGATAGCAACAGAGAAAGAACCTTAATGTAGAGCAGAGCCAAGGGTGGGAAGTGAACACGAAGCAAGGCAGAGGACAGGAAGGTCAGGGTGAGCATGGCAGAGCCTCAAACTGCTGTGTCCAGTGAAGACAAGATGGAAGGGCCTGGGAATGGACCAACTGGGTCCCAGTGTGTTCTGAACTGATGCGGCAGTTTGTAACCTCTCACAGGGGACTACAGCAGTGCAGAGCATACTGAGGTGGAGAGCAGGATACACCACCTGAAGCAGGCAGGCCACTACAGTACAAAGGACATGACAGTACACGGTACACAGACAACCCTACTGCACTTAGATGCATCTGGGCTCCACATTAGCCCAGAGACATCTCAGTCTCCCAGAGAGTAAAGTACAACAGCTGGGAGTGAGTACAAGGAACTGATGATGACACAGGCTTTAAGTTCATTGTAATCCCAGAGAAGCTTCCATCATCCAGATTTACTCATGAAAAAGACTCGAATGTACTTCCAGTGTTAACAGCTGTCTAGATTGTTTTAGATCACCTATTCCAAGCACAAGTGGAAAGAAACAAGTTGCGTGTGTGTGTGTGTGTGTGTGTGTGTGTGTGTGTGTGTGCGCGTGCGTGCACGCATGTGTGTGCACACATGTGTGTTTGTGTGAGTACACGTGTGTGTGCACATATTTGTGTGTGCACGTGTGTATGTGTGAGCATGCACGCACGTGTGTGCCAGCAAATGCACAAACAGAATCTTTAATTTCAATTGCTCTCAAATGTGAAAGCCTAGTACCCCATGGAGTGTCCTGAGTCTGCAATGGTTTGGCCAACCTACTGCAGCACTGTACAAACACACGTCTCTTCTTACCGTGCACACCGCTTGAGTCAGGTGTTTGCATCCTTGGCGGTAAGAATTATGGACTGCATCCGGCCTTCAAAACAAAAATTAAATCAAGGCAAAGAAAAAAACCTAAATGAAAATTTCTAATATTTTAAATGTTATATTCTAAAACTTAGAAGTATAAAGATAATACTTACTGTTTCCTATACCAGGAAAGAACTCCGTGTTCTAACACTACCCAGAATAACTTCCAGCCAAAAAATCTTGAGCTCTAAAGGAAAATGACAAAAATTTTCGATGCTGATGTGTCTGGATTCAAATATGTAACTAGGAAAAGTAATTAAGCTTAAATAGACATATCTGAGACTTCTACCTAGACAGGAGGACTAAACAATAAATCGTAATAAATTTGGGCTCAGATATTAAATACAACGATGTGAACAAAGCCCTTTCTACAGGGTGTCAGAACACAAGAAACAGTGCCACACTGGGAAGGTCACGGTTTATGGCTCTACTTGTTCTGTTCAGGATTGTCTACAGAAAACAGCAATTCTTGGCCTTAAACACAATTGCCTCAAAGCTGTGACTGAATGTCTAAAAAGAGTTAACCTAAATCCATTTATATAATATACTTACATATAAAAAATTCATATATAGGAACTGCTTACGGGTGCAAGTTGCAGTAAGCACCACCATGACTTACTCCGGAAAACAAGTAAATTCTAAAACACAGAAATGTTTACACCAGGAAACGTCCTTCCTAGGATAACTCAGGAACTGACTCCCATGAAGTCTTCCATAATCTGATGTTTACAACAAAAGCAAAATTGCAATTATGACTTAATGAGAAAAAATATTTTCTTCTACTCCTCTCAGTTAAATTTAATCACTTAAAGTATAATCACCCTAAATGAAGTGATTGATACAGTCTAAAACACACGAGTAAGATACCAATCATCTACAGAGATGTCAGCTTGTGAGGGGTAGAGCTCAATAAACCCTTCATGACTTGAAAATATTGTAACTAAAAATATTCATTTAAGGGCTAAGAATGTAGCTGTGTGGTGGACATTTTACCTAGCACATGGAGGCCTTATATTCAATTCCCAGAACCACTCAAAAATGTAAGTCAAGCAAGCATTTAGTACTTAAGCTATCCAGCACCATAGCTTAGCTCAGAACACTCATATTCACCTAAGCTACAACTGAACAAAACTATGTCACAAGGAAGCACACTCCATAACAAACTGAGACGTGTCCCAAGAACATACATGGATAGACAGGCTTTTATAGCAACACTAAGATCCACAAATACAAGCTAAGCTTCCAGTGTAGCTCGGTGGCAGAGTTTTCTGAGCCTGTACGTGCCTGGTGATGTATACTGTGTGTATTGTTGGGGTGGGAGTCAGGGGGCAGCTAAAACATGCAAACCATTATGCAAAACAAGACAGCAACACAGCACTGTGCAGTCTCAGTTGGCCTCTTGCCCACATGGCTCACTGGGAAGTGCAGCCCACCAGCACTGCCCAAGTACAAGGCAAAAATAGATAAAAATTCCAAATCAGAGTATAGGTGCTACCAAGTTCACATCTTTATATGGCACTAAAAAGTAAAAAAATCATAAATCATGGTCAGTCAGGGACATGTGGTAAGTCTGAAAAAATTGAAAAAAGAAAAAAAAAAAGATCAGAAACAAAGCATTAAGAATCCCTCCCAGAGAGGCTTGCAGGCGATTGGAGGAAGGAGAAAAGAGTAAGCAAACTGCCCTCCAAGCAGAGGACAAAATCACAAAGAAAGGCAGGTGGCGGAAGTGCACCACCATGTGACAGCATTGTTGTGGCCTACTATTTCTGTGGGGAACTCATCCCCTACTGGACCCTGGTGAGGGGCCATGCCGTCACCCTCGGCCAGTTCAAGGAGCTGCTGACCAAGAAGGAGAGCTACAGATACTACTTTAAGAAAGTGAGTGACGAGAGTTTGACTGTGGTGTGGTATTTGAGGAAGTACGGGAGGATGAGGCCGTCTTGCCTGTCTCATCGGCAAGGTGGAAAAGGTGGACTGAACACTGGGCAGCACACCCAGAGCACACCATCACTACTGTGCACTGTCATCAGACAAGTGGGCAGCCTTATCCTCAGGAGCTTGGTGTGGGGAACAACACAAGAGCTCTTCCGAGGGTAAGGCTAGGGGCCTCAGGTGTCTGCCAACCTCCATCCCTCTGGCTCTGGGAAAGTGGGGGTGGGGGGTTCATCCTACTGAGTCGTTCCATGGGTTTCTCTGTTTTGCTGCCCCACCTATCCCCATACTGCCCCCTAAAGCAGTACCAGGAGCCATCTCATGACCCTCAGCAGCTCTTGCTTCTGAGTACAGTCTGACCTAGGGATACTTTGCCCTGGGCTTGTGTCCCAGTGTCCTCTTCTCTCTCTGGGACCTATCCACTGCACCTGGGTCCAGCAGCAGGGGATCCTGTACATTGTACATTGTACATGTCACTGAGTGCCTTCAACATAGCTGTCTCTTGCCTGCCGCTGTGAGAATCTGGCGGCTGAGTATCTCAGGCCCCTTTGCCTGTCTCCAGCCACCAGCTTGGTTCAGCAGAGGGGGGTGTCTGGTCCCTTCCAAGTGTCCATGTAAATATGTACATTTCTCAGGCCAGGGCCAGCAGGGGATACCCTGAGCCCATTTTTCATGCGATGACTTGTACAACTATCTTTTCAAAGGTACTTGGATAATAATGAAATAAAAACGTTTTCGAGCCAAAAAAAAAAAAAAAGAATCTCTTCCAGGGCTGGAGAGATGGCTCAGCGGTAGAGCACTGGCTGCTCTTCCAGAGGTCCTGAGTTCAATTCCCAGCAACCATACGATGGCTCATCTGTAACGGGATCTGATGCACTCTTCTGGTGTGTCTGAAGACAGTGACAGTGTACTCACATACATTAAATAAATAAATAAATCTTGGAGAAAAAAAAAAAGAATCCCTCCTAGCCTCCTACTTAAAGCCCCGCCTACCTTCCAGAGAGGGCCTTCGTAGCGTTTCAGTGCTTTGTGGACAACCTGCTGGAAACACATTTCATTAAATATACATCTACAGAGCTGAAGCATTCATTCAGTTCTTTTCAAAAGACTTAACTGCTTTAGGAAATTAGAAATTAAGACATTTAAGGAATTAGAGATCTAGCAGTTTAATCCATCAACACATACCTTAGAAACTTAGAAATTTAAGATTTAGTCCACCAATACACACCTTATTACCAACAAGAATATGCTTTATTTCAGCACCATGGGCAAGGTCAAGAGGTTTCTGATCTGTGTAAAATATAAGGAAAAATGTCACTATGTCAATTACACAAAAAAATTTACTACAACTGTACCATATAATGCTCCTTTGTGCTTTCAAAACCTCCTCCCCACAAGCAAAACATAAATACAAAATCACCTGCCAGAAGTTGCCCTCTCAGTTCTTGAAGGCCTCCTGCTAGGGGAGCTATTAAGTCAGAAAATCTGACTGTTCTCAGAACACTCTGTACAGGTCTCGTGACCAGACAGGGTTTTTGTCCATAAATGACTAATGAAACAAATTACCACAAGCTCACCAATTTAAAACAATACAGACTTCTTATCTCATAGTCAATTTGTTTAAGCCTTACATTAACTTGTTAACTTATGGTTTAACTATTCAATCTTTTTAGGATTTATTAATTTTATATATGTGAGTACAGTGTAACTGTCTTCAGACACCAGAAGAGAGCACTGGGCCCCAGTACAGATGGTTGTGAGTCACCATCCCATGTGGGTGCTGGGAATTGAACTCAGGACCTCTGAAAGAGCAGCCAGTGCTCTTAACCGCTGAGCCATCTCTCCAGCCCAACTGCTCAATTCTTTTAAAACAAAAAACAAAAATAAGACCAAAAAACCCCAACCAAACAAAAAAACTTGGTATGTATTAGTCATATTTGTTTCTATTTCTTCTCATGAAATTTGTTATGTGTCAATCACCATTATAAAGAACCAGTGATTTACAATGAACAACCCAGGAAACAGTAATAAATTCATACTAAAAGAGACATAACAGGTAATAAACCATGGTATGCTAACATAATTGTGACAGATTCGATAGACAATAGCTACCACTTCAGGTAGAAAGTGAGAGACTGGTCCCAGATGACCTTGCTGAGGAAGGGATGGTTACTGGAAAGGATCCTGTGAAGACTCAGGGAAACAGCTTATGCAAAGGCCCCAAGAAGGAGGCGGTGTGCACAGAGCCAGAGGTCCATGAGCAACCATGTGTAAGCTGTGTTTTCTAGACATGATGGAAAGCCTCTGGAAGGTCTCAGGACAAGAAGAAATATAATTTGACTGGTGTTTAAATTCTGTCAAAGTGTTTACGTGTAAACTTTGAGAAATCACAATATAACTGGCTGGTCCTATCATAAGTGTTTCAGGTTGGTATCAGTTCTACCAACATAGAAATTCATCTGCCACACAATTCTAACTTAAACCACACACTATACAATTCTAATTTGAAGGGCATAATTAAGCCATCCTTAATACACTCAGAATTGTACACCTATGACACGGTTGTTTATGGAGTCTTTATCTTCTATTAATATAATAAAATATTTATCAAAGGAATGGTATGCTCTCTGGAATAGCTTCAAGATAATCCAGGGGTGGGGAGAAATGAAAGGTTTTTAATCTAGAGACAGGATAAGGAGCTTGACTTTGTTCTGAGGCAGATTACCAGAACTGCTGATGTGCGAAGCAAGGGCTGCTGACACCTGCATCTGAAATGAGGAGAAAACCTCCGTTTTAAATGTTCACTGGGAAACCGTTGTCAGTTCAGTCTTTCTGCACAGCACCTAGAAAGACAATGGTCTGCCAATTTTGATATCCCCACCGTGTCTGCAGGGCCCTTTTGAGAAACGATCCTTCCAGCAGAGGGGAAAATGACAGTATGATTTCTTTCATAAAAGTCTGCCCTAATGCCAAAAATAAATTCTGAGCTGCTGCCAATTGGATGAAATCTCAGCATCATCTCTGGACTCAATGTCCGCAGGGCTAGGCATACAGGAAGAACTCAGTAAAGCATACACAGAACTACATGAGCAGGCCTCCTACCTACATGAACTTATTATAACCAGCAATTTCACAAGAAAAATGTGTGTGTGTTATCAAAACAAAAGAAAATGAGTGGAATAATAGGATATTAGAAAATGCATGAAACATCTTTGTCCGTTAATGGAAAAAATACCACCTCACTTCAAATTAATTTGCACAGAAGGAAATATCAGTTTCATCCCATTAGCACTTTTCCTAGGAGCCTAACCCCTTCATGGGCAGCTGTGCATGTACAGCGGCAGCCAGGCCAGCCACTGGATGCCCAGAAGAAAACCACAAACGCAGACAGAGCATTCCAGACATTAGCAGTTTTTTACATCATCTTTACGAATGCTTCAGTACACAGCAAATCTGCCTACTGCTAAAAAGGATGTCTAACCTCAAAGTCAATTATTTGAGGCAACTTTTTAGACATTCACAGATATTTCTAAAGTAGCAAAAACTCTGGCTCCCCCAATGCTGGCTTTCCCAGACTGCTCTACAAGCTAAAGTAGAACAAGGTAAAAGGTGGCTTTCTCCTGTCCATCTAGGCAATGACCAAGTGTCCCTATTACAGTATATTAGGGTCATGTCTCAATGTGTTTTGCCTTTGACTTTCTCATATAAAATGGCCCCAAAGAGCCACGCTGAAAAGCTGGCCAGTGTTTCTAAGTGCAAGCTATGATGTACCTCAGTTAGACACGGTGCACTCAGACTAAGGGACCACTGGCCGTGACCTGCGTTAACAGATCAGCACCACATGTTACACAAGGTGACCTTAAACAGTAGACTCAGAAAGCAAGGCTGTATACTGAAAGCAAGGCTGCACACTGACCACTGGGTGAAAAGGCCATGACAAGAGGCTCCTGACAATCTAATTCTGCATTGGTGGCAACCTTACAGTATACAACTGCTACAAAGAACAACCATCAATGACAGCTGTCTTTCCTTGATGGTAGGAATAGCTTTCTCAACAATGGTCTCATTTGGAGTATGGAGCGCATTACTAGTTAAGTTTTATAAGGAGAAGGAAATGTTGCTCTTCTACTTTTGCAAATGCCCTTATATAAACAGGAGACCATCAACTTAACAAAGGCTGGATACCAAACAAAATCATTTGTACATTGCTGATTTCATTTTTGGAGTCAAACAACCAAGAATGACTCTCATCGGGCATGCTCACCGTTCTTGTTCTTCAGGCTTGGGTCAGCTCCGCTTTTCAGAAGCTTTAGGACACACTGCTTGTGGGCCCGGTAAGCTGCACAGTGCAAGGGAGTATTTCCTAACTGATCTGAGCAGTTCACATCCGGAGGATTGGGCCTGCTGAGCTAACACAGGAAGGCAAAGTGATTGCATACCAAAGACAGGCTTCCCTCCCAATATGCAGAAACGCTGCAAGCAGAGCCTGTAAACAGAAGAGATGGCAGGTTTGCACAATGCACCTGCCAGCTCACTCTGTAGCTGAGCCATGCTTGTCCTCAGCAGGTAGAAGATCTGAGGTCTGTGTTCTGGCACCAAGCACAGCAGCAGTGCTGCCCACCGATGCCTCAAATTAAGATGTCACTAACTTGCTGGTTCCCAACAGTCTTGCATTTCACACTCGTGACAGCAAAACTATAAATCAAACACCGACCAACAGTCCCAAGAAGAGCTAAGCCCGAGATGCTAGAAGTGTAAATGTCAAGACTCTGCTGAATTTGTCCTTCCCACCTTACTGCTTTAACAATCTCTATAAAGTCTCCATTTCAAAAAAATTTTAAATGTTGCAGGTGCTATACTTAGAAACCAAAGAAATGGTTTCAAGTGAGCTAAAATAACTTTAAAGCAAATGGCAATGCTTCAGTCTTGAATTTAGAACAAATTTAGAGTTTCATATTTAATGAGACCATGCAGAAAATGGAAACAAGAAAGTAGGTCTCTTAAGAAGAAAAGAAGTAGGCAAAGCTGCCTGCCAGCTTGCTCAGCTTGATCTAAGTCCTTGATCCAAACACTGTCCCTTCTTGATATGTTTAGAAGAACAGTATTCTTTCAGAATTTAGTGTTCATCAAAATGAGGAAAACTTCCTCTTTGACTAGATTCTGTAATTTTTTTTTATTTTAAATGGGCTTAATTTGAAAAAAAAAATTAATTCTTTTTACCTTAACTATTTACTATGAAAAATTGAATTCTTAGTCATCAGGTTTTTGACTGGGATGAGGAGATAAATCAGAAATCTAGAGATCTATTAGCATATGAAACTCCTAAACTCCTCCCATCCTGAGTTGCCAGGCACTTGTGTATCTGTGTATAATCACACCCCTACTCTAGGGTGATAAGAGCTTTTCTCCCACAGACACTGAATTGTGAAGTTAACATTTAAGGGAAAACCCGCCTAACATGTAAGAAATAGTGCTTCTTGTTACCAGAGCTGACACTTCTGCTGCTCTTCCTTCTCTAGCTGCTCCTAAAAGTAATTCTTCAAGCTTTCTTTGTTGAGTCCTTTCCACAGCTACAAGAGAAAAAAAATATAGCTTAATGTATGGCAGTGGTTCTCAAGCTTCCTAATGCTGTGACCCTTTAATAAAGTTGTGTGACCCCCCCACCATAAAATAATTCCATTGCTACTTCACAGCTATAATTTGCTACTGTTATTGATCTTAATGTAAATATGCAATATGCAGGATATATGGCGTGACCACTGGGGTGGAGGTGAGAGCCACAGGCTGAGACTGCTGCTCTACAGCCAGGTGTCATCTCACTGGCAATTCATTACAAAGACATCAGAGGACCTGAGGAGTCCCCAGCACTCACACTGGACAGCATACAACTACCTATTATTAACTCCAGCTCCAGGGGATCTGACACCCTGTTCTGACTTCTGTCGGTACCCACCATATACACATGGAACACATTATGCAGACACACACACACACACATAAACTCATATAAAAACAAATACTTTAAAAAAAAAACAAAGAATAAGTTGATCACAGTATTGAAAAATACAAATATTTGAACTGAAACTCAAATACTGTTAGATTTGGGAGTTCAATTGAAAGACACTAGAAATTTACTCATAAGACTTAGCATAGGGGCTGGAGAGATGGCTCAGCGGTTAAGAGCACTGACTGTTCTTTCAGAGGTCTCGAGTTCAGTTCCCAGCAACCACATGGTGGCTCATGACCATCTGTAATGTGATCTGATGCCTTCTTCTGATGTGTGTGAGGACAGAGGCAGCATCCACACATACATAAAATAAATAAATCTTAAAAAAAAAAAAGACTTAGCATAAACAATTATAAGCTTGTGATGATCAGGGTTAGCCAGTGTTCACTGTCTCAATAGCAGCACAAATCACTCATGTGTTTTCTAATACAATGCAGTAACACAGCAGACAAGCTCACCTACTTAGTACTCCTGACTCATTAGATGTCCTGTATCTAATCACATGGACCAAGCAGACTGAAGGATGTTCAACCAAAATGCACAACTGTCTTTCCAATCAACCCCTCCTCACACATGTGCACACATGTGCATGCGCGCGTGCGCACACACACACACACACACACACACACACATACACACACACTTGTTGAGATACAAGTCTTACTGTGGAGCTCTGTGAGCCAGAACTCACTATAAAGACCAAGTAGGCTGCAAACTTGAGGCAACATTCCCTTCCTCAGTCATAGCTACCCGCTCTTCACAACAGTCAATATTACATAAAGCAGAAGCTGGTATGCTGTCTCAAACAACAGCAACTTGGAGATAGGACAAGTACAACATGAAATTATGCATTAGATCCAGATGGGAGATGTCATGTAGACAACTGATAAAATCTGTATATAAAATGTGCATTATATTACAAAAGGCAGAGCATTCCTTATCTAAAATTCTTGAGTTTAAAAAAAAAAAATGTTTTGTGTTAAAAAAAATTGTAAACTTTCAGAGTTTAAAGTTTCAGAGATTTTTGCCTGTTTGTTTTGTTTTCTAGACTTTGGAATATTTGCAAACTTTACTAGTAAAGTGTTCTTAATCCAAAATTAGACATACTCAGAGGCCCTTAACTTTTTAGGCATTATGACATCCAAAAGTTTTAGAATTTGGAGCCATTCCAACTTCAGTTGGGGATGTTCAGTGTATGAATTAGATTTATCTATTTTATTGTATATGCATGAGTGTTTTGCCTACATATATACACCACATACGCATATACCATGTGGGTGCTGGGATGAAGTTGGGTCTTCTGTAAGAACAGCATGTGCTCTTGGCTGCTGAACCACCTCTGGAGCCCCTTGATTTGTCTATTAGTGCTCTATTTTCTGATGTTGACCATTACGGAGTCATGGCACTCATGGGTTCTATCTCTGGGTTTAACCAATCACAGGTTTAAATGAAATACAATACAAAGAGTCTGTCCTGAACACCATTCCTTGCCAATATTCCCAGAGCAGGATACAACGGCTTACACAGCATCACACTGTATGGGTACCATGCATACTTCAGAGACTATCAGATTGATTTTCCACAGCGGCATCTGTACTGTCCAATGAGGATAGAGGAGGCTTCTGCACAAAGATGCTGGACAACTGACACTTATGCAGGACAGGGCTCTCTCACAGCATATGCAACTTTAACTCAAAATGGAGCACAGGTTTATAAAAGCCAAAACTATTTTTTGAATAATTTTTTTATTATTATCAAATCATAATTTTTACTTTTTAACACAGGGGTTATAAACACAAAAATGCAGGATGTGGGGAAGGGGATGACACAAGAGCATAGGTGTTTAGGGGGGGTACAGATATCTTTCAGAACAGGGTATCAGCTGGGTAAAGGTTCAGGGGACAGGTCACTATGACGCTGCCTATGATTCACTTGTCCTTATCTAAGTTGGTACTATCCGCCAAGGCTGCCTATTTACAAGGTCTATGACTACTCAGGCTGGTAGATTTCCACAAAAGCTGCCTGTTTACAATAACTTACAGTTTTGTTTCAGTGTTTTTCCACAGAGACCCAAGACTTTGTGTTAGCAGGCATGTATTTCAGGCCTATTGTTGATTTTAGGCTTATGGCTGATTTTAGACCTTCAGTGTATAAGCAGGGCTGCCCCTGACATCTCCTCCCTTCTCCAAGTACACAAGGGCCGTGGCGATTCTAATCTTGCCAAGGCGGGGATAGAGGCCTGACCTCCAGTAATTAAAGGGGACCTTGTAATGGCTCTGGTCCTCCTGTCGTTGTCCAGTGAGGCATGAGGGCTATACCCATCCCAATGTCTTTTTCCTGGAGAGGGGATACTTTTGACATCCACCCCTATGCAGTCAGGCTTGTCCCTCAGGGAACCCAGAAAGATATTTTTAACTTTTATTTATATTCCCTTGCAAGTGCTTAGCCTTGCAGCCTAAGCAAGAATTCAGATCGCCAGTCAGAGGGGGTTCTGGGTGGCCCCTCTCTGCTTGGTCTAGGAGCGGAAGTCCCCTCTTTTAGGTTGGGTGGACCAACCTGTTTTGGCTTGGAGATGGTGGACCATCTCCAAGTCAAAACTCTTAAGATAGAACATCTTTGTGACATTAGACTAGGAATACCAAAAGAGAAGAACAAAGGGAGGAAGCAGATCAATGGTTCCTCATCAATCAATCAACATATCCATATCAAATTGAACTTTTTAAAAAGTTAAAAGGCAGCCTCCAGATCAGGAGTAAATTTTTAAAAAATCATATGTCTGAAAATGACCTTATGTAAATAGCTCATAATAAAATAATTTCTGTACACTTTAAAGGTATATGGGAGGCAACCTATAAGTTCCACAAAAAGAAAAGAAAAAAAAAAAAGATACCATTGTATAAAAGGCACTTGGGTATCCATGTAGTTTAGAGTTCACAGTTCTAGGATTTTTCCTGCAAGCAAAACCCAAAGATAGTGTGGGGGTTTCATTATGATTATATAAGGAGACACCCATTCTTTTATTATTATTGTTATTATTTCACATATTATATCCTGAATGTAGTTTCCCATCCCTCCAATTCCTCCTGGTCTATCTCCCACCTCCTTCTCCCTGAGATCCACTTCTCCTCCACTGAAGAAGGAGGAAGAGGAGCAAGAAGATGAGGAGAAGGAGGAAGAGGAGGAAGAGGAGGAGGATGAGAAGGAGAAGGAGGAAAAGGAAGAGGAGGAAGAAGAGGAGTAAGAGGAGTAAGAGGAGGAGGAAGAAGAGGGTGAGAAACAACACCATGGTGTAACAAGTTACAATAAGACTATATGCACAAACCCTCATATGAAGGCTGGACAAAGCAACCCAGTATGATGAAAAGGGTCCCAAGCAAAGGCAAGAGTCAGAGACACCCCTACTCCCACAGTTGGGAGTCCCATAAGGACACCAAGCTACTACCACAGGGTTGTACCGTAACAGAAAGCCTAGCTCAGAGCCATACAGGGTCCACGTTTGTCGCTTCAGTCTCTGTGAGTCCCTAGTGGCCCTCCTTAGCTGATTCTATGGGACATGTTCTTGTGAAAACACCTTGTTCTTAAGAGACATACTGAAGTGTTCAGAGGTATACTGTCATTCGGTAAGCAAAGCTCTTTCAAGTGGTTCGACAACAATCAGAACCAATTCAGCATCAAATAGTATTTAAAAGATAAACGAGATAGAGGCAAGATGTTTATATGCATAATCTAAGCAAAAGACAAAAGACATACAAGCTGGCTATCAATTTACCAAAAATAAAATCATCTCTCTCTAAATACCACCACTTTAGATATTTAGGTGTGGTTTCCTTATGTATACCTCCCTCTATTTCCTGTCTCTTTATGTTATCCAGTTGTTTGGTTTCTGGTCTACCTATCATCATGGTGAACTGTCCCCAGCACTTCCTAGACTCTGCAAATGGTGACTTAATGGTGTCTACAAGTAGCATTACATCTGAGGAAGGTGATCTCATCAGAACAGAATCACTCACTTAAGTCTCTATCTTCTATTTCCCAGGCTAGAAGCACATGAGCTGACAAATGACATTACCTGTGAAGTCATATAAGCCCTTGCCTTGCACAGCTTGGGTTTCAGAGGAGCCTTAGAGCATGTCTTCACAATCCCCCATTAAATATCCACCTGTCAGACTAACCCAACATCCAGTCTATCAGGAAAAGCTCAGCCCTGGGTTCCCATAAGAAAGTCAAATGACAGGACAGGATCAGAAACAGTTGCCTGACCTGTCGGTAGATCACAGTGTGTTAAAGGGTAAAGACCGTAGCCAGTATGAGCCACAAGCCCTTCCACTGCATGCTACAATGGCTGGCAGATGATAAGTGTGGATCTGGTTATTCACTGAAACCAGTGAGCTCAAGAGAAAGTACTGACCTAAGATGCGGGACAAAAGTGTCACCCTTAAAGATCAGCTAAAGGCAACTGGATGTGACCAGTGTAAAGAAAGATCACTTCAAACCCACCAATGTGTGCAGTATGCGTTGATAACAATTCTCTAATACAGGTGCCTAACAGTCACTATTTTTATAACTACAGTATAAGCAAGATTTCAATTGATTAGAAAATTGTTACAAGTAAGACTGTAGGTTTCACAGGAATAAACATACTAATAATTACAGTTACAAAATTAACACCCTTCAATACAAAGTTGTATCACCTTTCTCTGAATTGCAAGAAAGAGGAACAGGATATGTGTGAAAGTACAGCTGTAATTTTCAGACCTTATGTGCAAAGTAGAAATTACCTGGTCTAGCCTTACAGCAAAGCCTGGACCATCAAAGACTAATCCTATTACCTAAGCCCAGAAGTGGTTTTGTTTTAAACTCTAGTGGAGAAATTTCTCTGTACTATTCAAGGTTAATATTTCTTCTTAAATGCAATTAAATTTCTGGTGTCCATAGCAATTAACCCAATCCATCAAGAAGTGAGTGCTGATATTACAGCACGGTGAGGTCCTGTGGACGCCGAAATCTGCTGTGGAATGGCTGACAAGTCCAGCTCAGCAGCATCTCTGCCTTACCCTGGGCACTCTCATCGCCTTGCTGCAGTATCTTATCTGAGCTCGGCCCTCAGGTCTGAATTTTCTACCCCTCATTTGTTATGCACTGAAAACGTAATTTTAAGCAGCTATGTTCTTTTGTAAGTGAAGATTTGAATAGTCATAAAGCAAATGCTACAGCTTGGAGGTGAAATGTCCTCCAGTCTCTTGTATCTGAACACTGGGTCTCCAGCTGCTGGCTGTGTTTTAGGGGGCCATGAAACCTTTGAGGTGGGACCTCAAAGAGCAAAATGGGTAGTTGAAATGAGCCTTGAGTTTCATAACCCAGCCCCGCTTCTGGCCCTCTCTCTGCTTCCTGCTCCTCCACAGTAAAAGAACAAACCCATCACATGCACCCAGCACCATGGAGCCACTGCCTTGCCTTCCTGCCATAGTAGATTTTATCCCCTTCACATTGTGAGCAAAGTACATCTTTCCTTTGTTAGGCTGCTTCTGTCAGCTACAGTGCCATAGCAACAAGTAACTAGCAAAGTGAGGGAACAAAATGACACTAAGCAATGGCTTTGTAATGACATCAGAACAGAGGGATTTGCTGTCATCTACACTGGTGCCGCAGAGCTGTGTTTATGCACCTGTGGCCTTAGCAATAACAAAACAAAACACAATGCTTACCCTCAAGCATGTGCCTGATTTCTCTGTCATGGGTGGCTTCTTTTGCTGTCTGTCCACTTCCATTTACAACTGTAGTATCAGCATTGTATTCTAAAAGAAGCATTACCAGCTCCTAAATAAACAGAGAAATTATTTTAGTTGTTATCAAGCTACTACTTTATTATATGACAATCCTTTTTCAAATTAGTGATTGCTATAATTTCTAAAATAGAAAAAATATGTAAGAATCTTCATATCAAATCAATTATGTCTACAAAAATTCTGCTAATAACCTATTATTACTTAAACAATTCCTAACCCACAATCAATATATAGCCCATTTCTTTAGTTGACTTTTAAAAGTAAATTATCTAGGGGTAAAGAAGTAATTCAGCAGTTAAGAGCACTTGCTGCTTGTGGAGAGGACCCAGGTTCACTTCTCAGTATCTATAGGACGGCTCACAACCACTCGTAATCCCTGCTCCAAAAGGCATGAACACAGGAGACATTAACCATGCTGGCAAAAAGTCACACACATAACGTGAGAATTAAGTAAGTCTAAAAAAAACCTTTTAAGTAAATTATCCAGTTATTTTATTAAAATAATGCATGATTAAGTGAACAAAATCACAATTTAGAGAGAATTCAGTATATTCATTCATTTTTATAAGGCCTGATGAGAATAAGAATTTCTTGAACACTTCCTTTTTTTATGAACTATTTTTAGTATTTTAAATATTTTCTAAAGTGGGAAGAGTAATGGGACAAATCACATGGAAAGAAGTCAATATTCAGCAAAGAAAACACTACTTGGGCTTACTCTCGTGGTTAGCTTTTAGAACCTCCAAATGACCAGTAACGGAGGAACATGTAAGTCCAGCAGCACTGGAACACCACAGGACCTTAAGCAGTGACACAGAGGACCCAGACAACAGACACATGGCCATACCCTAAGATCCTGCTCCCAGGGAGGGCAGCCACATTCCCCCTGAAACACACGAAGGGAGGTCTTGTAACGCCATCCTATACTTTCCTCCTTCCTTTAAGGCCATAAAATCTCCTATATTATTTTTATGTATTTATACAGTAGAAATATTTAAATAATGTTTAAACTATAACAAACAAAAATACATCTACTATCTTTGTTACTAAGTGACAACCACAATCATTTCAGCCTATTTCTTTCCAGACTGAGTTCTTCCAAGTAAGCTGAGCCTTCCTATGTAGCCCAGGCTAGCCTCAAACAATCGTCTTCCTTTGCTTTATCCAGGAGATAAGGCCATAGGAGATACATAGGGAAAGAGTTAGGAAAAGTAATAGTACTTTAGTAAAGGAATTTTTTTAAGGACACCACTATTACGTGTCATTTTAGAGGTAATGGCTCATGAAAATATTTCATGTGAGAAAATGAAGAGCCCAGAACCTGGTAAAAATTATTTAACAGAACTGTGGTAGTGGTGACACACACCTTTAATCCCAGCACTTGGAAGAGGCAAGCAGATCTCTGAGTTCAAGGGCAGCCTGGTCTCAAAGTTAAGTTCCAGGGCAGTCAGGGCTACACAGAAAAACTTTGTCTTAGAAAGAAGAAAATTACAAATCATGCATTTGGTGAGAGACTTGTATACAGAACATACAAAGGACTTTACAACTAACAACAAAAAGTCCAACTTTAAATACAAGCAGGAGAGTATGGCCGCATATGCCTTTAAGCCCAGCCCTGAGGAGGCTGAAGAAAAAGGGTCATGAGGAGTTCAAGACCAGCCTGAGTTACATACTGACATCTTCTCTCAAAGATGAAAATAGAACTCCAGAAGGCACTCTCAGGGACTGGTATCTGCATTTATCCCACTGACATCACTGAGACACCCAGAGAGACAAGTCGGGGACGATTTCAATGTCTCGGTAGACAGAAGTGGCTTGTGTTTTTAGGGGCATTGCAGAGTAACTCTTCTTACAGTTGAGAACTTTCTGTGAGCCCAACTGTGCTGCTCTGTGAGCCATCCAAGGCCATCTGCCTTCTGTAATGCTGCAGATATAAAACAATTCATCATCTTCCTCATGCCTCAAGACCTGGAACTCTTCCTCTAGTCCTGAGGTGTCCCTGGTGCTTGAAGAAACACCAACTGCACTTACATTTCCTTCAGTGAGAACCTTTCAGTACCTCCCCAAATTCTTATTATTGGCTTTCCTCACACATTCAACACCGTAAAAGGTCCTACCGAGAAAACCTTCCTAGACACCAAATACTAAAGGGAGAATGGAAACCTACCCTGTAGGGAACAGACCTTAGCATTAGGGGTTGGGAGAGGTGCTGCAAAAACCTTGCAGAGTCAAGGCTCTGACAAAATTGAAGCAGAGATCATAATGCTCACTGGGACAACCCCAGTCCAAAGGTCAAAGCAGAATTTCTAAAGGGCCAGAAAAGGCCTGAGGGATGAAGCTTAGATGAAAAGCAATGAGTACATTCCTACTCCTAAGTATAGAAGGCAGGAAGGGTCCACCGTGAAGTAACCGAGCACTAGTGCAGGCACTGCACGGGCTTCAGCGAGGAGCTCGGGGCTTCAGTGCGGAGCAAGGGGCTTCAGTGTGGAGCACGGGGCTTCAGTGCGGAGCAAGGGGCTTCAGTGCGGAGCACGGGGAGTTCCCTTATAGATGCAGACATCAGAGTCCTGAAGCAGGCAAGGCAGCAGACAGGAGGATCTGGATGCTTTAAGAGAAGCATGGGGCGGAATCACAGGTTCTAAAATAATCCCCTAGGAAGATCAAAGGAAGCCAGAGGAACAGACTGGTTGGTTGAGGTGGAACATTTCCAAAGAAAAGAGAATGTTAAGAAAAACACAGGAAAAGGCCTCTAAGGAAAGAACCATCAAAGCAGCCAGAGAAGCAGCAGGAGACAGACCATGCCGACCGACTCCTCCCAGAGAAGTGCTCAGCTTGTCAGACTGTAAAACATGAAAATAGAAACCCTGAGACTTAACGAACCCCCAGCAACATCCCAGAGAATGCAGCTAAGTGACAGCACCGAAACCCAGACTGGAAAGGGAGCCAGCGGAGCTGAAAGGAGCGTAATTCTTCTCAACTCTTGAGACAAACTCCTGCTCAAAGCAGGCTCAGTGCCCACACTATGTAAAGTAGACCACAGCCCCTCGCTTCGTGCTACCATTCCATCTTGTTACCCTCCTCAGGCCTCTGCTCCCCATTCTTAGTGTCTCCTTCCCTCAGTGCAGGAAGGATGCAGTCCATTTTTCTCCCTATGTCTGAACAGTAGCCACTTTTGAACATTTATTCATAAATAAAGATGTTTTGCCTCATCTATTTCTGGCCAAGAAAGCACTTCTAGCAACTTGTCTAATAAGTCAGAAGACTAAAGTTTGTTTGTCCTGGTCCCATGTCTCAGTGAACGCCCACTAAAGGTGGGGACTGCACAGTCAAGGTCCCAGGAAAGCTAACACAGTCATGTCCCCAGCTGCCCTAGCCCCATCCTGTGAGGCACTGTCAGTCACTCCTCGCTGATCCCTTATGATGCTGTCACCATCACACAATACATTTCAGGTGAAGGAGAGGAAAATCTCACACCCACAGTGCTTCTGAGCAATTTTCCAAGGAGTAATTTACATTGTATAGATCTTACCCTGTAAATGGACAGGATTCTTCGGCTTTTAGTATATATGCTCGAAGAATTGTGCTGTCATATACACTATCAAATATTAGAACATTTCATCACCCTCAGAAAACCCCACACCCTAGCAGCCAGTCATCCACATTTGGTCTCTATGGATGCGTCACCTGAACATTTCGATGAAAGAAACATACAGTGTTTGGCTGTATGTTATAGTTCCTTTCAGTCATGGTTCTGCTTGGATAGGCACCAATACACCATTCCTCTGTTGCTGAAAGACTTTTCCATTGCCATACCTTGCTTAACTGTTAGAAACTGATGGAAATTTAGGATTTTTTTTTTTTGGTCTGTTATGAATGACACTATTAAAAATATTACCATGTTGGCTTTTTTAAAACTCTACTATAAAGTGGGTTGTAAATTAAAAAAAAAAAAAAATCACACACAAAAACTAACCAGACTCAAAGGTTATAAAACTCAATGAATTTTTATATAATTAGAATAGGCATTTGGAAATTGTAGAGCTCCACACTAGATTTTATGCTTGCACTATGGAATGTATTTTCATGAATTCAGCCACTACTTAAAATGAAAAAATCCACAACAGAGTTAGAACTGGAAGAACAATTAGCTGTAAGTCCGCTTCTACAGCTCATGTCCATTATCTGCATTCACTGATTTAAACATTCTCAAAACTCTGTGAGGTATGAACTACTATCCGAGCTCTGTTTAAAGATATGGTACCTGAGCAAGATATTAATAAACGTGTTACATATTTGTAAGAAAACAGTTTAAACAGGTGCAAAGGTGTAGCCTTCTGTACTATGTAAATTCAACAAAGCTCATGCCATAATGACAGTCAACAGCCAAGTTCTACTCAAGTTAGAACTGGACACATGACTGGTTTTTACTTCTGTAACTAGGTCACGAGAGCCAGCACAGCTGACTTTGGTAAATGGAGACTGTGCTGTGTGCACAGAACCAGTTGACTCAGGCCTCTGGAAGGGACTGGAAAGCCAGGCATGACATAATCCCAGCACTCAGGAGTGTGAGTCAGGATTGCCATGTTTTCAAGGCCATCCTGAGCTACAGAGTAAGTTTCAGGCCAGCCTAGGATACAGTATGAGACTCAAAAAAGATTGGAGGAGGGAGCTGGATACTTCTGGAAAAGACATCTCCATGGAGCTAAGTCTGAGTGTGGCCTATATAAACTTTAAACAATCCTCAACAAGGAAGAACCCCAGTCTTGTGACTTCAGTGAGCTCTGCCAACAACCCAAAGGAGCTTACAAGTGGCTCTAGGCCCCAGAAGAGAACAGTCCAGCTAACACAGTGAATTCAGTCTCACGCCACCCTGAGCAGAGAGTATAGCTAGGCTATGCTGAGTTCTCCACTAAATCTTAATGATAATCCAGTATACAGCAACAAAACTAATACAGATTCAAAGCCTGAAGGTAAGCAGTCTTGTGACCTGTGTCCAGGAAGATGCGCACATCACTAGTAGCATTCTCAGCTGAACATGTGCTAACCTGAAGGTCGACTTCCAGCTGCTCTTTAACAAGGATGGTCAGGTGAGTGTTCTAGGCATGGGGACAGGCATGAGTATCCTGGGAGAGCTTCAGGAATCTCCTAAAAGAGACACTATTGTTCTTGTACCTTTTGTGCTTCCTCTACCATGATTCTGGAATTTTCTGGCTCTCACACCAGACGACACTGTGAGCCATACTCAGAACAAGACAAAATCCCCAGGTGTGTGCCTCCTGCCCTGGACTTCCCATGGGAAGAAGACTGCAATGTGAGCCCTACTATTTCCGTTCCTCCCCACTGTAACTTCATCTGGAACACTCCCGGTGATTGGACAGCGCAGGAATTAACCACTAGACTTGTCCCCACCACCAAAAGCTAGAAGACAGTGACCAAAGCCTTCCAAATCCCAACAGGTGATTCCCAAACTATCATTCAAGCAAAATGGTAAAAGTTATTTTAAATATGTGAATTCTTAGAAAGCTGATACACCAGGAGACTTTCCCTGAATGACTGTGCTTAAGACAACTGGGGACCCAGGAAATGTAACCTCTATTCCAGGATAGTGGTGGACAGGCTTCCCAGGACACTGTAACTGCAGCTACAGACTGACAGAGACCTGGAGGCTGGGCTAAGAGGGCTTTACGCAGGACATATGGATAGAGCTAGAAATGGCAGAAAAAAATCTGAACTGCTTACAAAGATTTTAATGTTCATTATGTAATGATAAACAGAACTAATGAAGAATATTCAAGAAAGCATTAGGTACAAAAAATAATGAATTATGTAACAAAGAAGACATATATAGGACTCCATGTGGCTAAAGCTAGTATGGTCAGTACAATGTATTTAACTGAAGTCCAGTTACGGATTAAGAGAATGGGAAAGTAAGGAGGCCTAGGCAGGGATTAAGGCAGAGAGAAATAAGAGAAAAAACATGCTGAGGAAAAGAGAGTCATTTTTTCTCAGGAGTATGGATGCTGGCTGATCACCCATGCTTAAACAGGCATCGAGCGGTACTTGAAATTGGTGAGTCATTTGGAGGAGGAGAAAGAGAAGGAGCAAGAGGAGGAGGAAGAGGAGGAAGAAGAGAGGGAAAGGAGATGATGATGATGAAGAGGAGACGATGAGGATGGAGACACGGAGGAGGAGGTGGTGGGTGGTGAATACGTTGGGGGATGCAAAGGAAATGTGAGAGGAAAGGATATGATCAAGATACAGTGTGTACCTGTTAGATTGTAAAAGTAAGTAAAATTCACTTAAACTGCTTATCTGGGGCTGGAGAGACCACTCAGCAGGTAAGAACACCTGCCGCTCTTGCAGAAGGCTTGGGTTCACCCATGTGCTGGCTTACAACAATCTGTAACTGCAGAGAATCTAATGCCCTCTTCTGACCACCACAGACAGCAAAACATTCATATACATAAAAAAATCATTAAAAAAATAATGCTTATCTGCCAGAAAGAAATAGAAATCTAACATTTAAGAAGAAACACAAGAATCAGTAATGTAAGTACTTTATTTATAAACAAAAATGTTTAAAAACCCAAGGAGCTGCAAAAAGAATTTGTTCTTGATATGAACCACAAGGGACAGTTGGAGGGTCACCAGTTTTTCATTATAAAGCATCTTACTATAGATAGCATTTCAAATTAACTATGTGTACACACAACACACATAGGAGGAATTAAAGAATGTTGAATACTAACTGACTCAGATAATGCTTAATCAATATACTGGTAAAATTGGCAAAGCCTGTTTCCTCAGTTAACTGTGTCTCTCAGGACCCACCTAGGATTAGAAAACTAGACTGTGTCACTCACTACTCTAAGAAGGAACAATGGATGGCAGGTAATACTTTACCTACTCGAGAGTATAAGAAATCAGGAGGTCAGCTCAGCTGTGGCAGGTCCAGGACAGATGAGCCAGCTGCGGACAAAGGGCTCCGTGGGATTGGGGGTGTGGTTCAACAGAAGGCATTGCCCAGGGTGTATGAGGCTCTAGGGTTGATTCCAGCAGCACCAAACACAGTAAGAAAAAGAATTCCGTGACAAAATACGCGCCTAGAGGTTACCTGCTGTTATCTGTCCACTTACTTATTGCCTCGGAAGGCCACGGTCTGTCACTAACTCTCAGTCTGCCCAGCCTTGACTCTCTGACCCTCCTGCTGGACCATCATGTCACCTACTTGGTCAGATCTGACCACAAATGCTTGGAACACTGCTTCCCATTTCAATCAATGAGCTCACATGCAGCAGTCTCTCACAGAGGCCCAGACCACGAGCGAGTACTCATTAGTGAGCTCCTTGGTGAGGCTTGTATACTTCATACCCACAATTCCCTCCGGTACAATTACCTCATGCATTTTCTAGCCTTTCATACTTTATCCAATCTAGCATGCTCAGTTACTTTAGTCTGTGGTAACTGAGACATCTTGCCATTTCATACTGGGGTCATCACTTGTCCACACTGCTAAGAACTGTCTTACAACATCTCAATTGCTATAGAAGAAAACCAGTAAGTGACGATTAGAAGCTGGAAGTGTAAGACACAATACTACTTAAGCCAGTTTCTGTAACTGAGTCAACTCTGAATTATCTAATCAACTATTCACTAAAGGAGAAGCCAAAATCTTAACTTCTGTTAAGATCTTACACTATTCCCAGGCTGTTCCCAAGATGGTCACTTTCTGAAGTATTGTATTCTGAGGAAAGAACAGCCAAACTCAGCACGAACTGTGACATATAAGGTCTGAGCTGACTGACAGACAAGAAGTGCATCAGGACTCTTTGTTGAAAGAAAATAAATATTGCCTCAGCCTAGGTGGGCTCAGTGTGTACACTGTATCCACAAACATAACCAGCTGGCCTTTCCCCAGTCTCTCTGTGTAAAATTGGTGCAGACAAATTAGTTGGTGCGTCCATGGCCTTAAAACTGCCTTCTTCCAGTCTCTAGCCAGGGCAAACCAGAAGCCATACTGAATGCAGAAAAGAATGGCAAAGTTATCGCCATCTTTAAAACCCAAGAGGAAGGGTAGGGATCTATTAGTAGAGCGCTGTGCAGCATGTTCAAGACTCTGGCTCTGATCACAGTATTTGTTGGCTAACGGTTTCCTCCAAGACTAAACATCCCATCCTGCAGGAAGCTCTTTAAATAGGAAGGTAAAGAACTCAAAATAGTCCCTGAAACTTCAGGACTCCGGAAAGTCCCTAAAACTGACCAGATTCACTAGCCCGTCTCTGCCAGAGTAAACAATAAAAGCCAGTCCCTCTCTGACAACTGCAAAAAAGACTCTGAGAGCAGACTAGCTTTCTAGAAGCAGCAGGTATTAGCCGAGCTGCCTAAAAGAGGTTTAGACCAGTCGCTAGAAAGGACACTCACTCTCTAAGCTGTTGAGCTGCCTACAGCCTGCACACTGTATGCCAGGTTCCCAGCTTTGTGAGCTGTCACCCATGCTGGAGTGGACTTTCAGTGATGTGGCTGTTTTGAGTCATTTCTGCTTCTGTATGGAACCCCAATAAATATCATTGGATTGTCAAGTTGGATTTTGGTGGTATGCGTATTTTGGTCTGTGGTGGGCTCCCTATCTGGGGCAAGAAGACATGTGTGCTGTGTGTCTCCAGGAAAAGTGCTGTCACATGGCAGTTTACAGAACAACAGCCATCGGACACTGACATCATGGAGAGTAATGTGAGGGGTGCACTGATGGCACTTCCTACCATGTGTCCACTTCACTCACCTGTCCACACAACCATGGACACCAGATACAAAGAAGAGAACAACAGGGGACTTCCAAAACCGCAACCAAATACAACAGGCTCGATGACAGGCACGCTGCCTCATGTGCTTCTTGCTGGAGAAAGGGATACTTAACACACGGTACACAGCAACTGATATGGAAAACCTATTCTTTCCTATCCCAATCAGGGAAAAGATCAAGGGCAGCCGGCACTGATGCAGACAGTAGGCTATGTTTCCAGCTCTGCCTCATCCACTGGGCGTTTATGGAGCGTCTGCCCATTAAGTAGAGCATCGTTACGACACAAACCTAGAGGAGCTGGGCTCCATCTTAGGAAGAATCAAGGGACCTCACCATATCAGTCAATTGTTCTCAGACCAGTGGCTAACGCCAGGATATTTTCTCAAGAGCAAATAGCAGGCTGACAAGATGGTATTTTAGCCAAGCCTGATGACTAGAGTTCCCACCAGGTTTTACATGGTAGAAAGAGAAAACCACTTCTGCAAGTTGTCCCCTGACTCACCCATGAGTGTTGAGGGCAGAGGTTCATGTGCTTCACACATACATACAAGTGAATGAATGGAAAGAAAATTTAAGAAGCAAGCATCTGGAAACACAGTCCAGAACACCTAGCTAGCATGTGTGACTCTGATTCAGTTCCCAGTGCACACACACACACACAGAGACACACACACACAAGCCCTGGCAGCCTTGCACTCTCATGTGCTACTTGTTTATCCATTTGTTGTTTGAGGCAGAGACTTCCTGTATACTCTTAACTGGCCTGGAATTCCTGACCCTGCCTCTGCGTCCTCAGGGAGAAGATTACAGGCATACATCATCATGCATGATCTTGTCCAATGAGAGCAAGCAGACAAGGGTAGTGAACAGAAGAGTAACCAGGACTGAGACCTGACTCATACTCCAAGAGACCTGTCAGGAAAGGTAAAGAATCCAGAATGAACAACAGGCCACAAGGAGCTGCTTCAGTTGTACATCCGGAGTTTCCATGGTCCAGCAGCCTTCCCACAGCTGCTCCTCCTGGGAGAGGAACATGGGCATCCTCAAGCTGCTGCCCACAAATGGATGAAGAAGTAAACCTAAGCTAAGCTAAACGAAGGTGGGTTGTGCAAGAAGCTTTGAATCCCTGCCAAAGTCCCCTGGAGGAATGGGATCTGAGGCAGGTTTAGGGAGTGGCTGGAGGCAGACTTTACCAGCTGCAGCTACGGAGCATGACCTGCAGTCACGCCTCCAGAGCAGGTGTCTCCACACAGTGGCTGACCTAGCCCCTCCTCTGTCCATCCTGACTCCTCCACCCTTCCACAGGAGTGATCCCACAGTACAGAGCTGCTTTGTACTGATCTGCACCTCAGCTGCTTCCAAGAACAAAAGGCAATAAGCCCATCTCTGTTTACAGAAAGCTGGTTACCGAGAAGGGAAACAACATAGTCAATTTTTGGTGATGTGTGACACATCTTAGGCACAGGGAACCCTTACATATACTTCAGATCACATATATCACTCTGTCTGTTAGGATATACAACACTTAAGGGACAGTATATGGAAAGCATTTATTTTAAATTTATTGAATTCCAGTAAAAACGAAGGCCAGTGTCATAATCCAAATATTAACTATACTTATTATGTCACTATTTTAAGCAATTTACAAAAAGTATAAAAACTCTAAAATTATAAATGCCTCTGAAAAATAAAGACAGGAACAAAAATGCCCAACAGATCACTGAAAGAATTCTGTTATGCTAATTTCAAGCATTGGACACTAGGGGTCGCTAATATACTAAGAAAAGACAAACATGCATTCCTTAAATTTTGGCAGCTGAATTTTATTTATTTCAGAGTACAAGGATTTAAAATTTTTTACAATTGTTTTTTAACTCAATATTTTATTTAAAATCACTTAATTTCAAGTTTATAAAATATTTAAAATTATATTCATGATAGATTATAAGATAATTTGTAGTTTTGTGAGCACAACTAGAAATTAAATTTTTTATCTAATTACACTTATTACATATATAAGCTTAATATTATTAATATATATTATTATATATTAATATATATTAACATAATATAACCACTTATTTTAGCTAAATGTTACCTGATCGTAGTTGGATTTTTAGACTAAGGTCCAACTTAGCATGATCACATATTTAGAGTTCAAGAAAAGAGTAGAAATGCCCGAAGTGGGAACTGCTGAGCACAGAGGATGCCCTGACCAGTTCTAGGTGACCAGGGGTGGGCAGCACAGAGGATGCCTTGACCAGTTCTAAGTGACCAGGGGTGGGCAACACAAAGGATGCCCTGACCAGTTCTAAGTGACCAGGGGTGGGCAGCAGAGAGAATGCCCCTACCAGTTCTAAGTGACCAGGGGTGGGCAGCACAGAGGATGCCCTGACCAGTTCTAAGTGACCAGGGGTGGGCAGCAGAGAGAATGCCCCAACCAGTTCTAAGTGACCAGGGGTGGGCACTGAGATTTGCACCACATTTGTGCAGGACAACATGAAATGTGCTAAATCCTTGGGAGCAATATTGGCAAAGCCTCATTGGAGGGTTGAGATACACACAGCAGTAACTCTAAGGCAACTGGGTCAGACAGACCTGGCAAAGGAGAGCTTCCAGCCAGCAGAAAAGAACCAGGAACTTGGGGAGACTCACTTTAGAAATAGCTATGGCTCATGAGGGAAAGAAATGGAAACAGAATGTTCTGACTTCCTAGAAAAAGATGAGAAGTCCGGGTCCATGAAGAGACAGCGTAAGAAGTCACACCTAAGGCTCAGCAAGGATCACACGATGTGTGTCTGTCTCAGCTGTGGTTAAGGTTTCACATCTGGTTTACAAGTATCAACTTATGATCCAACAGGCAAGAAAGGATTCATTCAGAACGGCCCAACATGCGGGGGTGGCTGGTGACTGACATGAAACACCATGAGAAGGATGTAACTGTGAAGCCATGTGACATGTTCTCTAAGTGACAAGTCTGTAAACAGTTATGTGTTCACAGGAAGCACAGGTCACTTCCTTTATAATAGAGAGAACTATAAAACTTTGGGGTGAGGTGACCTCTGGCTGCTAGCCCAGGGAATGGTTATCCTGAAAAGAAAGCACACTGGACGAAACTACCAACATGAACCATGTCATGGTCCTGGGTGTCCAGGAGGGACCCACAACCCACAGTATCGTAAACAGATACAAAAAGCACCCTAAGTAAAAAGAGCAACCCCAGTAAAAAATAAACCCACAGGATGTGCAGCACAAGGCTGCTTTCCCCAACAGAGAATTAGCTCTCTATTATTGCGTTAGCACAAACCTGGAGTTCTAAAACACTGAAATTAATCCTACAGTTCCACTCTTTATTAGTTCTGAAATGCAGCTCACTGGATGAAGTCAAAGCAGTGAAGGATGAGATCCTTCCAGAAGCTCTGTTGGGAAATTTGTTCCTCAGCTGTTCTAGCTTCTAAATATCATCAATATTCCTTGGTTCATGGCTGCTTCCTACAGCTTGCAAGCCAGAAGCATAGCATCTAACTGGACAATTTTTTCTCTGAATCAACTTTTCTTCTCTCTCTCCCTCCCTCTCACAGTTTTAAAGACTCCTGGGATTGCAAAGCCCACCTTTCAGGCAGCTGAACAGCAATCTCAGTTCCATGCAAAACTTCAAAACCAAACATATTCACACATACCAAAGACTAGGGTACAGACATCTTTGAAGCTTACCACATAAGCAATGGGCTGTTCTGTCATTTGCCCTAACAGAGAGATCCTAGAGATAAAAGAACCTGCAGAGAGCAGGTATTTTCCCATACAGTCCCAGATACTAGGGAACACCACCATGTGCAGGAGACATAAGAGTGGGCCTGTCAGGAAGAAGCAAAGTGAGAAAGGGCTAAGCACTGCCCAACCTGGGCTCACAGACAAAGCGGAAGCCCAGGAGACTGAGTTCTTGAGCACACTGCTACCTAGACACTGCCTGTCCACTAAGCCATGCAGCTGCAAGGGTGCTAGGGAAACACTTGTAATACTACAGTACATATTTTTAAGACATACTAGAGGGGCTAGGGAAATGGCTCAGCAGGAAAAATCATCTGCTGTGTGGCCACAAAGACCTAAGTTCGAAGCCACATCAAGTCAGGCACCATTGCATCCAAGCCTGTCACCCCAACACCATGAGGACACAAGAGGACTTCTGGGGCTTGCTGGCTGTCATGGTATCTCTGGGGTCAGTGAGAGACCTACCTCAAAGGAGTAAGGAACCAGATGACAGAACAGCACACAGAAGTCTTGCTCTGGCTTCACGCCCCATACCTGTGCACACACTTGTACGCATGTGCTACTGGTGCATGCTATAGTACAGATGAACCTTATCACTGTGGAACGAGTGTTTCCATTGATAAGAAATGTCTCGAAAAGGCAACTAGACAGGAAAAAAGTATCCTGGGAGTTAGGCAGGCACAGGGAATGAATGCATAGAGGATCCAAGAAACCCAGAGGAGTCACAGACATGTTCCAAAACTGGCCATATGATGGCCACACAACTGTGTAAATGTGTACTTCCCCAAGATGAACTGAGACAATGTGAGTCAGACTCTGCTTTTAGGGGATGCAGGGCGTGGGGTGGGGGTGGGGAGAAGATGAGGGAGAGGCTGGGAGGCTGAGCATGTTCAATCAGCAACAGCACAGCTAAGCTCCTGGCCTTTGTGTTCTACCTCACTGACCCATAAACCCTTCTGACCAAGTTCTTGAGGTTCCCAGAAGTTGGACAGTGGGAAGGACTGACAGACAGCAGCGACTGCTCTCCCAACCATCTCACTTCAAACCAAAGAATAGAAGGTCTTTCACCTTTCGTCCCGTGAAGGCAGCTCGATGCAGCGGCGTGTCCCCCATGTCATTTAACATGTTCACTTTCGCACCAGCCTAGTAGACATGAAAACTTTAAATGGCATCCCCACATTAGTAAACACACACACACACACACACACACACACACACACACACACACACACA
>JANHMN010000013.1:70542532-70568768 GCA_030674055.1 Rhabdomys pumilio | reverse complement strand
ACACACACACACACACACACACACACACACACACACACACACACACACACACACAATTCCTAGGTGCTTTAAAAATTAAAATAACTTAACACTGCTTGTTACAAAAAGTAAACGGGCTTCTTAGCTGAAGCAAGCAGGTTTCCTAGAGGTAGACTCTAGCAGACAAGCAGACACGACCTTTACTAAGCTTGGCCACTCCGCCCACTCTAGCAGCAGACAGACTGTATGAAGAAATGACCTAAAGCATCTAGTCTATCATCAGTATTTAAGTGTTCACATTAAAGGAGATGACACAGCTTACATGTACAAATTAAGTACACGATGTAACCCAATCTCAAAAATATCCCTGTGTGAAACTTATCAGGAGAGGCATCTGAGGCCTTGGCTCTCGTTAAGCCGTTTTTAAGACTCTGATGCTACTTTTTAATTATTTAGGATGTGCTTCATGTGCCAGTCATGTAACACTGAAAAGTTTAAAAAGTGAAATTATGACTTGTTGACCTAGCCTCACTCGTGTGTCTAGCAAAGAACTAAGGACATGCTGCTGCCTTAGCAAAGCACTGTGGCTCAGTGTTTCCAGACTTTCATCAGGAGTCCCACAGAATGACAGTCATTAAAAAAGCTATTACAGAGACCTTCAACAGATCCTGGACCACTTGTCTGTGTCCAAAATAGCATGCCAGGTGAAGAGGTGTCCAGCCCAAGTTAGACTTACTTCTTCCTAAAAACAGGGGAAAAGGTATCTTTAGTTATTACTTAGTTTTCAATAAACTGGATTTCTTTCCAATAAGTACCTTGGCTTATAGTTCTCATACCACTGATGACAAGCAAGACAATTACCACAGTAAGAACTGCAAAAGTGCAGTGAATTGGGTCCCATAGGACCTGAGTGGATGCCACCTGTTGACTCATCATGTCCACCTTTCAAAGAAAGAGCATCCATGCAAGGTTAGATCCCAACTACCCAATCTCCATCAGCCTGCTGGCCCTCAGAGGCTAGTCTGTATCCACCTTGCCACCATCAGTTCTTCGAACCCTGTGCCACTAGGCAGGGGGGGCTGGGGAGCTCGAGGTGGTGCGGAGCCCGGCAGAGTGGCAACTGCCAGAGTGTTCCTGCAGCAGCTGCCAGACGGCTCACCCCAGACAATGACTTACAAGAGAATCTTTGACTTCAGATACAATCTCAGTTAATGAGAAGATTGGGTTACCAGAGTACAGCTAGAAAACCAGAGAACAACATTAAAAGCAGTGAACTATCAGATCCAAACAGCAATGCTGACGAGAGGTATTAACAGAAGCAGCAGA
Source organism: Rhabdomys pumilio (assembly GCA_030674055.1). Taxonomy (NCBI): domain Eukaryota; kingdom Metazoa; phylum Chordata; class Mammalia; order Rodentia; family Muridae; genus Rhabdomys; species Rhabdomys pumilio. The sequence continues at coordinate 70,567,463 of JANHMN010000013.1, read as the reverse complement.
AATGAAAGCTGTATAATTCTATTAGGCAAAAGAGATAAAGAACAGTCTACTCAGCTTAAAACTGAGATAACTCCAAAAGCTTACCAGAATCTAAACCAGGATACAGAAATGACAGCCCTGTCAATTCCCAAAGAGCAACAGCCAGAGGATCCAGCAGAGCTCGGGACTCCGCAGTCACCATGTACTGTAGCTCCCAGACTCCTAGTTCTGAACCCACACAATCTTCAGCTGCAACTGCTGTGTCTACACCAGGCTAATGACTGCTTGAGTCAACCTATGTGAAACTCAGCTGCCCATGGGCCTGTGCCTGTCACCATTCACCACTCACCAACTGCTACATCTGTTTCTTCCTAAGAGCCCCGTGGAACTCCTCAGGTTACTGCATTGACCACATCTTTTGTCTTCCTTCGTCAGTAAAACCTAGCTTTTCCCATAGTGACCCTAGCTTCCTCACATGCAGGCTCCTCACTCGCCAAGGAGAAGCCATGTATTGAGCCCCTACAACAAAAGTCTGCTCAGGGCCCTGGTCAAGAAATTTTCCATTCATGTTACAAGCCCTTTGAGCCACAAGTCCAGCAAATGCTTTACCTGCTGCCTGCCAAGTCTCCCAGGAAACCATAATGCTGCCAACACAGTCCTTCTCAATATCGTATATTCTGCCACCATCCAAAGGGACGTCCTGGCCATCCAAGTCCCTAATCTCTGGTTCTCACTTCACCTCAGTTCTACTTTACTTCATTGATTTACTGTGTCCAAGGACGTGTGTGTGTGTGTGTGTGTGTGTGTGTGTGTGTGTGTGTGTATGCATGTATTTGTGTGTGTCTGTGTGTGCATGTGTGTGTCTGTATGTGTGCATATGTTTGTGTCTATGTGTGTGCGCATGTATATGTCTGTATGTGTGCATGTGTTTGTGTGTCTATGTGTGTGCACATGTGTGTGTTTGTATGTGTGCATGTGTTTGTATGTCTGTGTATGCATGGGTGTGTCTGTATTGTGCATGTGTTTGTGTGTCTGTGTGTGTGCATGTGCGCATGTGTGTATGTGTGTGTGTGTATATGTATGTATATGCCATGGCACACATGTAGAAAACAGAGGACAATTTGAGAAGTCAGTTCTCTTCTCTCCTTCCATTATATGAGTCCCAGGAGCCAACTCTGGTTGTCAGGATTGGCAGCAAGCAACTTTACCCCCTTGAGCAATCTTGGCAGTTCTCTCCCACCTTTTTTGAAACTGGATCTTATGTATCCCAGGCTTCCATCGCCCATGTGCAGGCATGCAGCAGCATGCTCTGTTCCTGTAGGGCTGTGGACAGAACCTAGGGAGTTCTACATGCTAGACAGCCACTGTGCCAAGGGAACTACATCGCAGCCCACTCCCATCATTTCTTATGAATTGTGTCTCTGCTCAACGTCAAGTAGCCACTGTCAGAGCCAAGACCTGGTGCCACTATGATCATAGAAAGCCCTTCTCAGGGCTGAAGAGATGGCTCAATGATTAAGAGCCAGTAGCTGCTTTTCCAGAAGACATGGGTTCAATTCCCAGCACCCACAAGTGTCTGTAACTCCTGTTTCAGGGGATCCACCACCCTCATACAGATATGCATGCAAGCAAAAACAATGACGTACATAAAAAATAAATTTATTTTAAAAAAGAAAGCAAGTCATTCCCATAAAGCCAAGCCCTCACTTACCCATGCAGATCAGGCCTCAGCTTGTCCATGCAGGTCTTTCATCACTTACACATGTAATGGTTCCCATTTCCCCTTCACCAACTCTGGCATGAACATTGAGCCCTGATGTCACTATCGTTATCTCTGTCACAGCTGGCTATAAAATCCCACGTTGTAGTCAATGGTGAAGACAAATAAAAGTACCCTGAGGAGTTGGGGCACCACAGCATCAAGCCCCACACTTTGGCTTGGTGTCCTGTCCTTATGGTATCTGGCTGAGGAGCCCCTCCCACCCTCCATAACTACTGACACCTCTTCCCTACAACTCCGCACCTGCTAACAATGACTTTATCTTTCAGCACCACAGCAAAAGCAGAAGCTTTCACAGAACCTTCCTAGCAACAACCTCACCCCCACAGTGCCCTCTCCTTTAGCCACACCCACCCTGCAGAGCACAGCCTGGGCACCCTCTTAGACCACACCCACCCTGCAGAGCAGAGCCTGGGCACCCTCTTAGACTGCAGCCCCTCTGGCTCTTCTGACCCTCTCTTCCCTAGCTTCACTTTCCCCCCTTTGATTTCTCATAGGAAGGAACAAGTAGCCTCGACCATCTCTCTAACCAGCCAAAACCAAGCAACATTACTGACAGTAACCACACACCCTCTTCTGTTTCCACTCTTCCCTTGCTCTCATCATCATTCCAAGCTACCACCTACTCACCTGCTGCAGCCTCAGCCTATCTCCTACCTTGACGTTAACACTGTCCTCAACTGTCATCAAAAATGCTGTCACTAAATTCAGTGAGGCACTTTTCAACTGCCAGCCCTGCATTCTGGTGTCTCAAATCTCTGGAATATATTCAATGGTTAGAATCAACTAAAAAGCAAGCCATTTGGGCACTCTTGTAAAAGGTTTTCTTGATCAAGTTACCTGAACTGGGAAGACTCACCCTAAATATGAGAGATACCTTCCAGATAAAAGGTGGTGAAAAAATTAAATTTTTTGCTTTTTGCCTGCATGCCTTCTTTCCTGCTGGCAAGTTCATCTACCCTGTTGCCACAGCCCTTCACTAATATCATAACCCTGCTTCTTCTAGCTTCAATGTACACTGAAGACCAGCAGCAGTCCAGGAATCCTCCAAGCTGTCAGCACCAAATTGGTACTTCTAAGGCATCCAGCCTCCTGCAAGGAGCAGCCACCACACTCCTGGTCTGTTCAGAGTGAGGTAGCCATCGTGAACCTGCCGACTGTTTCATGGTAGTCAACCAACAGCCGCTGCTATAAGGCAACAGAGCCTGTCAACCTGGCTCCTCTAGAGAGCCTGACAGCTCTCCCTTCAGAAGCTCTGGTGTCTGCCCGGGGTCTCCTCTCGCAGCCCTTCCCACTCCTATTTTCACGCCTTTGACTTCACATCCTCATCTCCATCTCTCAAGCTCTCCCTTCCATATGGGTCACACACAAGCCTTGCAGGGACAGAGAAGCTAGAGAAATGGATGGACAATAGATGTACAGAACATAGTTCCTGGGCACAAGCCCAGTGAGATTAACTTCAGATGGCACAAAAAAAAACAGGCAAGCTATGTCACAGACGAGGGAAAGCATTCCCCCAACAGGTCACCTGTCTTATCATCTACTGCGTCAAAGCAGACTCTGTGCCCAGGGCTGGATCTCAGTGGTGGCCGGCCAGACAGACAGACCGACACACAGACACACATGCACACACACTCAGGTTCTTCGGAGCACAGCTCTGACTTCCCTGGCTCTCTAGCCTTCAGACAGCCACCATGGAACCTCTAGATCACAGGAGCCAAGCTGAGATGTCCCAGCCATAATTATGTCTCATACTAGCTTTGTTTAACTTTTCTTCTCTATCGTCACCTGGTTATGTCCCACACAGTCCTTCACTTATCACCTGAATCCATCTCTAAGAAGCTACTCATCCTCCTCTGGGGATGCACGGGGCCTCCTCGCCACAGTACCTAGTCTGTAGTGGTCTAGCCTGGTCTGTTAATCTAGAAAGCTAACCTCGATGAAGTTGGGAGTTTGTCAGTCTCTCTCAAGGAGATCACAGCATTTTACCTGCTGGGCAAACAGCAGTCACTCAAACCTCCTGACTCAACTGCAGTGTTGTTAAGAAAAATAAAGACATTATCAGAGAATGCATACCCAGGCTCACCTCATAACTTGTAAAGTTCTAAGGATGGATCTCAACTCTACCTTAGAAGGTATACGGTTTAATATTATTTCACAAAATACTGTGGGAGTTCTTCCAAGGAAAGGGGAGTGAGATTTATCATGGGCAGGATCGGAAAGATTAAATACATGTGAGGCTTGTAACAAGCAAGCGTTGGGAGCCCACCTTTACAGTCGATGTCGGCGACCACCTCCTTCCGCGCCACGGCATCCAGCAGCCGGCGCACCTCCTCAGCGTTGCCATTTCTGGCATGATGGAGAAGCTGCTGTTCTGCTTCTGTGTTCATTTCTAGATTAGAAAACAAAAGCAGAGTTCTCATCTAACAGCACAGCATGTTCATAGCTGTTACCTGCTAATGCAGAAAGGGAGAAGAATCATTTTCTTTGTAGTTCATAGCAGACAAAAGAAATTTGTTTTTCAGGGCCAAAAAACAATTAGAGATAAGGACATAAGAGCCCTAGATGAGAACACTTAATTTTGTTCCTCTCATGCTGTCTTACATAACCCCAAACTAAATATAAAAAATCATAACCAGCTGGGCAGTGGTGGCGCACGCCTTTAATCCCAGCACTTGGGAGGCAGAGGCAGGTAGATTTCTGAGTTCAAGGCCAGCCTGGTCTACAGAGTGAGTTCCAGGACATCCAGGGCTACTCAGAAAAACCCTGTCTCTAAAAACCAAAAAAAAAAAAAAAAAAAAAAGAAAAGAAAATAGTAAAGTATAGCCAGGCAGGGTGGCACAAAACTGTAAGCCTAGCACTCAGAAGCTGAGGCAGGAGCATTGATGCAAGTTCCAAGGCCAGACTCAGCTCCACGGTGAGTTAAAGGTCAGCATGAGATACACAGAGAAACCCTACATTTGAATGTTTGGTCCCAAGTTAGTGAAACTGTTTGGAAGAGTTAGGAGGATGGCCTTGTTGGAGGAAGTGTGTCCCTGGGGGTGAGTGAGAAGGTTTCAAATGCCCATATGCAGTGAGTCTCATTCCCTCCACCTACAGTTTGTGGACCAGATGTGAGCTCTCAGACACTTCTCCAGCACTGTCTCTGCTGCCACACTTCCTACCATGACAAGCATGGAGAACCCTCTGAAACTGTAACCCAACCCCCTGCCTTGGGCATGGTGTTTCCTCATGGAAATTAAGACATCTCATCAAAGTACACTATTTCAACATGTCAGAATTCAGGAGGAAAGGAAAATTCTTCCGAGCTTCCAATGATAAAGGAGCAGGAATCAGAAGAGCTGACTTTTCAAATGAGCAGCTAAGAGACAATAAATACCCCACCATTCTGGAGGAAGATGATTTCCAATCCCAAACCCTGCAATGAGCTAATCAAAAGCACACAGCAAATGAAGACAGGCGGAGAGAAGCATGTGTGTTTGGGCTCCAACCCAGAACGTCTCACCTGCTCACTCTACCAGACTCATGCTACCAGACCAGCTGTGTTTCCAGATGTGCACACATAGAAAACTAATGAGGGCATGGCCTCAATTTCAACAGGCAATGTAAACAGGGCGCAGGAAGAGTTAACCCCTCGTAGTAGAAATGACATGAAATGTAGCTGTAGTCCTGGTATCTTATGTGAACTGCCTGACTCCATCCACACCAGTCGTTCTCAACCCTCTAATGCTGCAACCCTTTAATACAGTTTCTCATGTTTCAGTGACCTTCAACCATAAAATTATTTCATTGCTATTTATAACTCAAATGTTACTGTTAAGAATTGTAATATAAATACCTGGATAGGCAGGATATTTGACGTGACCCCTGGGAAAGGGTCATTCAACCCACCAGGGTTTCAACCCACAGGCTGAGAACTGTTGGTGTAGACTATACACTCACATCTCTGCCTCTATATTCTACTGCCAGGAGAGGCCATTTAGCTCCCAAGAACTACCTAAACCTGTTCTACCTAAACCCAAGAACTAGAGATTGGCCTCAGAGCTCAGAAGAAAATGGCTTCCACCTCAAATTCCCACCAGTCACAGCCCCAGGCATGCTATCGAATGCTACAGTGCTGATACATCACTGGGAACACCCACCCTCAGGGCTTACTCACAGACCTCTTACTGGCTCCCCTTGGAAAGAACTCTTAAGTTCTCAGTAGACAAACCCACCTTTACTCAGAGACTTTTCTGCACACAAGTTTTTCTAGCAGACAACTTCTAAGAGTAATGCAGTGTCTTTCCCCTTTTCATGCTTGCTAACAACTTTTTTCCATCCACCACACTGCAGTCACTCATCCATGCACACCAATTAAAACATGCAACTAATCATCCTAAATGTTGAATACTTATGTTCCTTACATGTGAGGCAAAATAATAAATAATGAAAGTTTGTTTGTATAAATAATCATGAGATCTTTAGAAATGCCCTAGAGGCCAGGCAATGATGACTTGTGTCCATAATCACAGATTAGAGAGACTGGGTGGGAGAATTGGTCCTACAGCCAAAAAGCAAACTCTTGTCACAAAAGGAAGGGGAAAAAAAAACTTCAGATTTTCTCATTGACTTAAAATTTCAGACAAACATTTAGTTATGTGAAGCCAGGGAGACAGATGGCTAAGTAGTAAAATCAGTTACCGTACACACCTGATGACTAAGTCCAGATTCCAGAACCTACACAAAAAGGCCAGCTGAGGCAGTGAACATCTGTGACTCCAGCACTCCTATGGGGAGATGAGAGGTGAAAAAAAAAAAGACTTGCTGGAAGCCTGTAGGCCAGCCAGCATGGATTAGGAGTGCAGTGTTCAAAAACAAGGGGGCACACACAACTGACACATGTGCCCAGACTCACACACGCACAAAACGCCTTAGATGGCTAAAGTGTTGGCTAGCTCCAAATGCTGGTTGCAAAAGGATTCGGAGTTTGATCCCTAGAAACCAGATAGAGAAGGTGGATATAGAGATGTGTGCTGAATATAGTGCTGGGAGACAGAGATGGTCCCTAAAACTCTATGACCAGGCAGAGGGCCTAGTCATGTAGTTGAGCTCTCCACATGCAATGAGAGACTGTCTCAAATATACAAATAAACAAACAAACAGGAAAGGTAAGCATGCAATTGAGAAAGACAAACAATGTTGACCTCAGGTCTCCACATGCATACACACATACATGTAAACATGCACATACAAAATGCCCTACAATTTCTAAAACCAGTATAAAGTACAGTATAAAGTCAAATGGAGTCTGAGGGCTATGACTGAGTCTTAGTTGTACCTAGCTGACATAAAACTAGGCAGCACAATTGACACTGAGCCCTGGGTTCAGTGAGAAACCCTATCTGAAAAAGAAGGAGCTGCACCAGGGAAGACTCTGGATACCACCCGCAATAAAATAGTGTCTAGTTCCTGTAAGTGAAAGTCAACCTTTAGAAAACAACAAAATTGTTTTTTCTCAGTCAAAACAAAAAAATCATCCAAGTTTACATTGTGGCTAGACATTTTTAAATAATAATTCTTGGAAATCATAAGCGCTTAATACAGAAATGCATTTTGTTCTGGTGTTTGAGTGAAAGGAAAAGGACAAGCTGATCCTGAATCTACTGGTCAGAATGGGTATGAGCCATACTTTATCCCTGACCTCATTCTAAAGATAGTATTCTGCCACTGCTTGTTTCCGAGTCTGCTTGTCACTTCTTGCTCATCATTACTGTGTATATGTCGTGGGGGGGGGGGGGGGGGAGGGGACAGGATACTCACATGGAGGTCAGCAAACAACATTAAGGAACTAGTTGTGTCCTTCTCCTTTAAGTGGATTGTGGGACTAAGCTCAGGTCACCAGGCTTGTAGAGCAAGCACCTTCACCCACTGACCCATGTCACCAGCCTAAATTTTAGGTTTCCTAATGAGATTCTGAACAGCCATGAAAACGTCATCAACTAGATAAATGTTTCACTTTAAACCAGGAGACTGTAGATTTCTCCCTTTTTGTTGTCCCCCTGCAAGCCCACCTTAGGGGCTTCTAATTTTAATTTCTTTTTATAAAAGTATAATCTATAAAGTACAATTTATACTTTGTCTCTTAAATGCTGTAATTAAAACAGTGACCATACAGAGTAGGCCATCAAATCTTGCTTACTTTAGTAAATTCTTGGCCTGAACAATTCTGAACTCTCAACAGAGATCCTTAGGGTAATCATGACTTGTAAAATTTGGTCAGGAATCTATTTTCTTGGAGACAAAGTTTCACTGTGTATCCCTGACTGTCCTTAAACTTGCTAAGTAGACCGGGCTGGTCTCAAACTCACAGGGATCCACCTGTCTCTGCCTCCTAAATTCAGGGATTGAAGGTGTGTACCACCATACTAGAACAGGGGTCTATTCTTTTATAATTTAAATCACAACTTTTAAAAATTCCAGAGGTAAAGAATTTTACATCCTACAAGTATAAAATTCCTAGAAATAGCAAAGATAATAAAGTTAAACAATCTGAGCTAATTTTTCAGAACATAAGAAATGTAAATCATTTAATAATATAGCTTCTTGAAGAAATCAGCTTTCCGTTGTCTGTTGTCTGGAAAGGTCTCTCCCAGCCCAGGTAGAACTTAGCATGTAGCGCACACTGGTGTGGAATCTGTGGTCCTCCTACCTCACACTACAGTCTCACCACACCCAGCTAGGAAGAAGGTTCTCAATGTGTTTCAAAAGCGAAAAGTTGCAGGGGGGGGTGTGCAAAGATGGCTCAGATATTAAAAGTCCTTGCAGTTTGGGGTTCCCAGTACCCACAGGCATCTCACATCTACCTGTAACTCCAGTTCTGGGGTTCCAGCATTCTTTGATCTCTGAGGTAACCTCCATATATGTGATGCATATGAAATACACAACACATTTAAATGAAAACAAAAATTGTTGAAAAGCACTCAGTGAAACTCACGCATGTTGAGATTAACTCAGTTATACATTCGACATATAATTATATCTCCTAACACATGATGCAACAACTCTCTTAATGAAGGGTATCAAACAAATATTTGTATATGCATGTATCAGCATCACTCTGCTGCAGAATATTTGATCACACTGTGAACCCCAAGATTGTGTTTGTTTGTTTAAAAAAAAAAAAGCCACTTTATAGTTGGCTCACCCCTAACACACTTCTTTTGTCCAAGAGCTAAGTAAAGTCAGCCTGCTAGTCAGAGAGGCAGAGAAAGCACCCAGTTAAGCTTCCTATTCTACTGACCTCCCAGAAGAAAGAAGGCTCCTCAGGCTGTCTTAAATCCCCTTCTGGTCAAAGAACTCCCTTTCTGTTTTCCTCTCCCTGTCAGCTGGTTGCTTGCTCCTCCTCTTGACCTAGGGTTGACTTTATTTAGCTCTTGGATTAAAGATGTGTGTTAGGGCTGAGCCATACCACACATACTTGTTTACAGTAAACAGAAAGTTCTAGGATCGATTCACATTCTCGGGGTTCACAATATGAGCAAATATCCTGTAATGCCACTCAGAATACCCTAGAGCCAAGAAAAGAATATGGTAAACATGCGATAGAATGCAATTCAGCCTTAGAAATGATTCTCTGGGGCTGGAAAGATGGTTCCAAAGTTAAATGTTTGCTAACCTTCCAGAGGACCCAAGTTTGGCTTCCAGCATCCACATGGCAGCTCATGACTATCCATAACTTTCATTACATGGAATTTGAAACTCTCTTTTGGCCTCTGAGGGCACCAGTCAGACACAATAGTACAAATACATGCAAGTAGGCTAAACATTCATGCACATAATAAAATAAGTGGAGTTTTTAAATATTTTTTCTGGCATGTGCTAGAACCCAGATAAACCTTGGACATATTTTACTAAAAATGGCATCAGCCAGTCACAGAAGGACAACCATATATAACTGCACTTACATAGAGGCAGCGGCATTGCACAATTCGGGAACAGGAAGCAGAGCTACACCCAGTGATGCGTATCTGTAAATGCAACCCTCAGGAAGCTGAAGCCGGAGGATCACAAGCTTGGAGCTGAGGAAACTCAGTCTTTAAAATTTTAAAAGCAAATTTTTTAAAAAGTTATAGTTGTCAATAACTAAGAGGGAGAAACAAATGCCAGAAATTACTCAGAGGGTTCAGAATCTCAGTTCAAAGGACCAAAAAAGTTCTACAGGCAGATAAAGAAGCACAGTGGTCCACAGCATCACTAGAACTGAAGACGTGACAACATGCAGAGCTCTTGCCTCGAACATCCAAGGCTGAAGACGTGAGCCCCAGCAACACAAAGAAAAACAAGTCACAGGCAGATACTTATTTTATGGTTGGATGTCAACATGCCAATATAATACTTTAGTTACATCATATACTAAGAATTTTAACAGTAGGAAAAATTAAATGTATATACACAGAAACTATACTTAAAAAGTACATTAAGAAAATTGTTTCACTCTGTATTCCAAAGTAGTCAGCTACTAATGGGACTTTGTCCCCATGTTGTGTTTCCTAGCTAAATAATGATTTTGTGGTTGAAAGAACAAAAAATGCAGGAAATTAAAATTATTTATGGAGGGGGTGACAGCAGAGCCACAACCACAAGCTAGAACTCCCAATGGAGGGTTAAAACTGTAATCAAATTGGTCCCATGTGGACACTGAAGAAGAATTTGAATCTCAAGTACAAGAAGGCAGTCTAAGGAAGGCTGCAATCTGCAAGCTCTGCTCTGGGAAGCCCTTGCTAGCTAGCGTTTCGTAGCTAAGGATAAAGCTGCTTGTCTTTTCACTTAGGAGACTTTCTCCTCTGGACCCCTCAGTGAGTCTGTGCCCTGATAATGAGCATCTTTCTTCTGAAAGGGAAATAACAGTGCTGACTGACACTCCCGTGTCACATGACAATTTACAAAGCACCTCCTATGTGTGAAAGGCACAGCTTACACAGTTGAATGCCACCCAGAAAATAACAACTAATCACTGGGTAGCTATCTTTCTATCCAAATTCAGGGGAAAGGCTTAAAGCTTGGGGAGCGTTAACTAAGCGTCATGGCTTCCTTGACAACAGTGTTCCAACTTTATGTGCTACACTGTATTTCCATCAAGGAGTCTTTCTGTATCTGTCTTCAATTTTAATGTGAAAAATTCTGAGAACTGGTAGCTAATGCTTCAAAACAAATGTAGAGTCTACAGACACTATGGCAGAGGTGTCTCAGACTAGATAAATATTTTAATAATAAAAATACTAACAAGGAAGTTGATAGCATTTTATTTTGAATAAACATTTTGAGCCTTAAAGAAAATTAAATTTTAATTTTTCCCACTTTATTTCATAATTGAAAATTAATTATCTTGACAGTGGAATCATATAATACTGATGCATCATGATGTATAGACTATAAAAATTTCTCTTTAAAGAAAAATTTTGAGGAGAAAGAATCTGGCAGCTGCCCAGGATGGCTTCCAGTTCCTGAGCTGTCAATCCGCTGCCCCAGCTTCCTGAGTAGTTAGTTGTGTCACTTTTAAAGGGAAAGTAAGTATAGAACACACTTGTGGTTGACTTTGCAGTGACACATGATGGGAAGTGTACAGTTAAGGATGCTTTCACTGTCTAGTATGGCAAGTTCCCACTCCAGAGTTAATGAATGAGAAAATTCAAATGGAGTAACCTTGTAAACCAGCTAGTTCTTACACCGGGCCCTCCTACAAACCCTTAATTATGACAGCATCCGTTCAGTATTGGGAAAGAAACCATGTGAGGAAAACCTCAGCAGTCTAGTGATTATGACCATTTCAGACAAAGGACATGACACCTGAAATCATACATACGCCCTGTGAAGAGTGTGTGACACATCTTTTTCTCATCTCTGTGTGTAGGATATATGTGTGGCAAACTTGTGGGGCGGTGGGCTGTGAGAAGCAGCTAGGTGCTTGGTCGAGCATAAGTCTGGAACCCCAGACCCTGATTGGACGGCAGGAGTTCGGCTCTGCTCACTGGCCCTGGCTCTTTTCATTCAGCTTCAGCCCTCTACAGCCCCTCCCACAGAGAGGTCTATGGCCATCAGTCACAAGGAACAGTGCCTCAGGCTCTCCCACATGCAGATGAGGTATCTCCAAGCTCTCAGACCAAGCCAATAGGTGTTATCTGCTGCCAGACCCTAACCCACCCTGAAACTGTATATAAGGGCTCTATTTAGGGGAAGTAAAGTGCTCGAGAACCACCCTGGTGTCCCTGGTGTCTGAGAGTTTCTGTCACAAGAGTTGTAACACTTGGGGAGAGATCTGCTCTCCTGGAACCTGCCTGGGACACCAAGCTGCCTCCTTGCCAGCTAGCCAGCTTCATATCGACCCAGCCCAGGCCTGGACCAGCTCAGCGCAGAGAGACAGGTACAGTACCTGGGAGTGACCCGGCAGCGTCAGTGGCAAGCGAGCAGAGGCAGCAGTGGGGGCAGGCAATCTCCCCTCCCTGCTCACACTCTGTGCCCTTTGGCCTGGACCTCCCACACCAAGCTGGGCAGGAGACTGATGGACAGTGGAGACACAGGCAGAGAGGCAGCAGCAGAGACAGTAGTGAACCCGGGAGATCATCATGGGATGCCCTCCGGAACAAGAGACCCACACACACTCATGTGTCCAAATGTGTGCACAGCACTTGTGTAAGGTCATATGACAACATGCAGAGTCTCTCCTGGCCTTCTACCTTGCGTGTTGGAGTTAGGGTCTCCTGTTCACTATACTCCCAACAGCCTAGCTGTCACAGAAACTTCCAAGGGTTCTCCTGTCTGCCTATCACAGAAACTTCCAAAGGTTCTCCTGTCTGCCTGTCATGCTGAAGCAGCACTTGGATTATAGACTATAGTGTTTCAGGCTTTCCATGGGTTCTGGGGATCTGCCAAACTTAGGTCCACACAACACCAACCACTTTACAAACTCAGCCATCTCCCCAGCCCTTTCTAAAACGTCATCAATGAATTGGTATAAGTCAATAACTATACCATCAAACCCATGTACTCTTCCTAAGTGCGTCAAAGAATTTTTAATGCCATCAATGACATTCAGATTGCAAGCAGAACTAACAGATTCAAGAGAACTAACAACGTTCTAAGCAAGTCAAAGGTCTCAGAAGCAGCAGCTATCCTATTCCCTCTCCTCTGTATGTTACCACTTGATTTCTATTTCCTACTGACTTGTTTTCTAAGGGCACTGATGAAGTCAGCTTCTTATGTCAACACATAAGACTGTGTCCAAGTCCAGTGAATAGTGGACTACCCACCTGTGATCCCAGCACTCAGGAGAATGACAGAGTCCAATGCCAGTCTGAGCTAATGAGACCCTAGCTTGAAAATAAAACAAGTTGTCACAACAGAGCCCTAACTGAAAAAATACTATAATCACACAGCCCTAAGTCAAATCAGCAAAAGAAAAATCTACAATTTAATAGACACTGCATCATACAACCCTCCAAAGAAACTGACTATTCTTTTACACAATTGTTCCTTCTGTAATATACCATTTCCCTTTAAGGGAATACAGGAGAAGGGGATTTTTTTTTTTTAAGAGAAATACTGTCTGGCTGTTCGCAGAATAATATCTGTTGCTAGAATAGTATCTACAAAAATGAGCAGCCTCCAGGACAACTGCCACACATTCCTGTTGATGTATGAGAATACTGAACAAGTGCCACTAACAACTATTTCAGATAAACCTGCTCAATTTCTGGCAGTTAACTCTTACTCATATTACCAGCTGCCAAACACTGTGGAGTTACCTTGCCTGGGCAAAATGAAAAGGATAAGCTTTCAAAATGGTACTGACATCTTTCTCTGTAGGCTGTACCGGGCTCACTTAGTAATTTTGAATTAGAGTATCAAAAGAAAGTGGACTTTGTAGCTATTCCATAATTACAGATGCTTAAAGTTTCATCCGTGGGAGTTAGTTTTATATTAACCAAGTTTCAGGGGGGAAAAAAAATCTCAGGGTTAGTATGTAAACACTGACAGACTTCAATGTTGTCAACAATTTCCAAAAGCTAAGAGGTGAAGCTTTGCCAAACTGTATCCACTATGTATCTTTTTCAGGACTAAATGAATACTTTAGGAAGACGTCAGTACTTGCAAAGCTAGTCCAATTCCATTATCAAGCAGCCTTACATACACCAAAGAGCTACTGAGCAGCATTCAATCAGTTTGGTCTAACTTACTAGCAGACGCTGAGCAATTCAGTTTCACAATGCAGCCTACTTAAACTCTAAGCAGGAAAACCCGGTTCTATGCCTCCTGCGGACCATGAGGGCCATGGATTAAGCGCATCTTCCTTGGTTGAGTGCAGCTGCAGTCATTTGCTTGCCTAATGGCCTTTTGCCATTTTGTCGCTGGGGTTTGTAGAGAGAGTCGGATGGAACGTGGGACAATGGTCTCACGCACAACGCGTGACTTCCATTGTCAATCAATCCTCGGGCTGGAAGGAAACTACAAGTTAGGACGCGCGCTCCTAAGTCGCTCGCACTTGCGCAGCGCGTAGTGCCCGCAGCCCAGGCCCCACAGCCGAGATCCCGGAGCTCCAGGACCCGTCACGCCTCACCCTGAACCACACTGACCTGCAGGTTCGTGGGCCCGGCTCCTGAGGCGGCCTCTACTACAGGCCCGGCCGCGCCCACTGGGCGGCCGTCACCCACGACGCTCTCACGACGACGCCCCAGAGATCCCGAGAGGGAACCAGGCGGAACCCAAGGATCCACGGGTCAGGAGCAAGGAGGACCCTGGTAAGGCGCGCGCCAGAAATGTTGGCGCCGAGCCCAGCACGTGACCCGCTCGCGGGGACACGCCCCTCTAGACCACGCCTTCTGCCGAACCAGGACTAACTGGCCACCTCCGCCAAGGGGCGGAGCCTCTCTCTCCTTTCTCTGAAAACAGCTGAGGACTAGACCTGGTTGAGGGGAGATGGGGATAAAAAAAAAATACTGAGTTAATACTGTGAGGATTCCTTATTAAATAGATACATTACCCGGAAGTCTAAAGCTACATTTTTAATTTTTACTTTGGTTGTTACTAGACTCACGTAAACTTAATTGCCATATAAAATTAGCCACACCTCCCCCATTTTGTTCTCACACTTGAAATGGACTAGCCTTAACACATCAGACAGATGTGACTGACCATTGTAAGCTACATGAAGGTTCATAGAAATAAGATTTTACAGATGTCCCTCCACAGCTTCTCTTCTAAATAGTCTTTGATAAAGAACCTACCTTTTCACACTAGTGTGTCTGACCGGTCTAGCCAGAGGAGTTACCACACAGTCTATAACACCAAGGTTCAAACTCATATAATTGCATCTTTAAAAAAGATTTATACATATACTCAAAGAACAGGAAATTACAAGCTTGTTAATATTTCAACTTTCAAAAGTTTGCAAAGGGACTTAACAAACATAATTGTTTGTGCTGAAAAATTAACAAGCATCATTTTTAAACTTTGAAAAGGCTGTAGTTCTTGAAGTCTGTTCAGGTCTGGAAACTTGTACTGAGAACCAGTTACAGGCAAGTTGCTCACTAGACTCATTAGAGCGTGACACATCTCATGTGCCTGACACATATGACAAGTCTTTACCAATGAGTTTTTTGGAGAACACAAGCAACCTATTCTGCAGGCTGACATCTTATCCTAAAAAAACAGGCACTTAACTAATGCAATGTCTCAATTGCAAAATCTAGGATAACTTCAGCAGTTATAGTTGTCTAGAAGAAACCCTGGGGCTTTAAAAAAAAGTATTGAGCCATCTTAAATGAACATTTTATGGGAAGATTTAACCATATTCACTGCAGCTAAGACATCAACATCAGACCAAAGCAATGATTCTATCAAAATCCAGCTCCGGGAACTGATGAATTGGACTTACAGGAGCAGGAGTTAGGGGTTACTTACACAAATGTGAATGACCACAGAGCAACCACATCACTAAAAAATATCAACCCAGCATAGATTGTCACTACCTCCTCTATAATGCATAGATCAGTGGTTCTCAACCTGTGGATTGTGACCCCTTTGCAAAACCTCTATCTTCAAAATTATTTACATTATGATTCATAACAGGAACAAATGTACAGTTATAAAGTAGTAACAAAGATAATTTTATGGTTGAGGGTCATTGCAACACAAGGAATTATATTAAAGGGTCGCAGTGTTAGGAAGGTTGAGAAGCACTGGTGTAGAGAGACTTAGACACGTGGATGACAATCCACCTTCTACATATTCTAACATCATTTGAAAGTACATGCAGCTGGGACAGAATCATGTACAGCAAGGAGAGAAACAAAGGAAAGAGAGACAGGGCCTCAGATGAGCATCCAATGGCCTTTCCCATATCCTCCTGCTGGGGGTGGTTCCAGTTACTGTGATTAAAATGGTAATGACTGTTATGACGACACTGTCTAAAACACTTCACAGCCAGAATAAAAGGTGACTTGAAATAATTTCTCACATGATTCTCACTGTGATGGTTTGATGCCTTGAATTCACCGAGTGTTCATTTATAAGTCCCTGCTTCATTCTGTAAATGAACAACAATCTTAGTCCATGACAGGGTGAGCATTCTGTTCTTGACAGGATTTCTAACTGCTCTGTATTCTCACAAAGTTTTTTGGTATTCATATAAAGAATAAAATGGGGTAACTTGTTACTTATGTTAGTTACTTTTCTATGGTTCCGATAAGACACCATGGCCAAGGCAACTTATAGAAGAAAGATTTCATTGGGGCCATGGTTCCAGAGTCCACCATAGCAGGGAGGCAGGGCAGCCAGAGGTAGGCTTGGTGGCTGGAGCCGAGGCTGAGTGCATGAATCTCGACCCACAAGCATGAAGCAGCTGGAACAACTGGAAATGGGGGGAAATCTCTTCATCCCTAAAGCCTGCCTTTAGTGACATAGACCATACTTCCTATATGTCCCCAAACAGTGCCACCAACTGGGGACCAAATATATGACCCTATCAGCTGGCATCCTCATTTAAACCAGCGTACTTGCTACTGTTCCAGAAGACTCAGCTTCTATTCCCAGCACCCATGTCAGCTGACTCACAACCACCTATAATCATACCAGCTTAGGGGATTTGAGGCTCTTCTGAGTTTATGGTCACATAAACTCTCATGTGAGTTTACATACCCATGTTCCTGTACCATACAGACAGTCAAACATAATCTTAAGAAAACAAGTATTTTTAAAAGGCTAGGGAAAGATATCGCTTTATCATTTTCTTCATTAGACAGATTTTCAAAACTCAGAATGTTATTGTAATAGAATTAATTATTCTAAAACATTGCTTGCTCTGTGACATTTAGAATGATTCTTCTGTCTTGTTCAGTCAAGAGCCACCAGCCATATGAAGCTATGTGTAATAAATTTTTATTTTAGCTTTAAAGTTAAGCAGCCTGTCAGGGCTGTAAGTTGCCATTGCATACAGAGAAGTTCCATGGTACAATGACTATGTTGTCCCCAGAGAACTCAGAGATATCATCATCACCACCACCACCACCATCACCATCATCATCAACATCAGGGTGGATTTCATCAGATTTGACATTACCTATTTCAGACAGGGCTCAACTTGGATTCTTTGTTTTGACTCAAGCCACATAGAAACCATGCTTCTCTCCCACTGTCTCCCACCCACGTCCCTGTGAGTCTTTCCAGAATAGGAGCCTCTGTAGATCCAGTACCTAAGACTGAGTCCTTCTCCTCTACCTTAACTACTGCAAAATGCACCTGGTATGTGGCATAGATTTAGAATGTGCCCCTGGTGCCAGTGTGACTTTGAAGCTTTACAGAAACATGCTGAAGGCTTCTTAAGTCTTATTTAAAAAGAAGGTATTATGGCCTGAGAGCCCAGGGAGAGCTTTAGGCAATCAATGCCTGGAATGCTGTAGGTCAAATGTCATCATCCACATGCATTGTTGACTTGGAGGAAATTAACCGTCTAGATGCTGCATACCAAAGACATTTTAGTTAATATTTACTTCTGACTATCAAACTATGAGGTCTTGGGGGGCAAGGGGACTTTTTCTTTTAAAAGATAATGATCCATTTGGCTTTATTTTCATTTTTGCCATTTTCCCAGTTTATTTAATAATTGAAAGAAGCTAGTATGTTTTACAATATTAATTTATTTGCACTAGGTGTAATGGCACATGCCTTTAACTCCAGCACTCTGGAGACAGAGGTCAGCAGATCTCTGTGAATGTTAGACCAGCCTGGTTCATATAGTAATTTTCAAGCCACCCATGGCTATATAGTGAAACCCTATTTTTAAAAAGAAATATTAAATAGACATTGAATCGTTTGGACCTGCACTTGATTCTGTACTTGTCGCTTTTCTTGGGGTTCTGTCACAGATGTCTCAGCGATGGCTTTCTGTCAACTATCCATGTTGTTGGCTCTCAACATGAAAAGTCTAGACAGGACGCTACATCTATCTGTAGAGTTCATGCGATGAGGCTGAGCAAGGGTGCTTCTTCAGATCTGAGAAAGAGTGAGTCTACAGGCTTCTGGGGTGACGTTGCTAAGAAAAACACATTCATGAGAGGGAACAGAGGGTGGGAAGGCATTACTTCACATGAAACTGAGCCCTGGACAGTATTCCAGCCTTGCCTTTCACGTTTACTTTCATTCATCACAAGTGTACCTGGCTTTCCCAGCCATGACTGTCCAGTAAGCAGTGTGCCTAAGGCTGCCTGGCCCTCAGAAAATCTGCCTGACCACTGTTCTCATTCCTTTGTCCCTTTTTAATACATGGTCTCGTGTAAGCCACTCATGATGTAGCTGAGGATGACCTTAATCCTACTGCCAGTCCCGAAATCCCACGCACGTGCCACCATATCTAATTTATGCAGTGAAATCGGAGCTTCATGAATGCTGGACACTCCTCTCCTGACTGGCCTACACCTACAGCTGCTTGACTCCCTTTTGAAGGCTTCTTTTTGTGATCTCTTATTCTTAGCCTAGCAGAAGGGGCAGGGGCAGGGACCATCAAAACATTCCCTTCTTATTAATCTAAAAGAAAATGTGGTGGATGTCTCTGCCCAGCACCAAAGCTCACTGGGAAGTAGTGGTGATTCACCTAGATATATTAGACATATTTGGCTGTGGTCTTCACAGTATGGAGTGTGGTCACTAGCCAGGGCAAATGTGCAAAGGCACAGAGAGAGAAGTGGAGGCAGAGAAAACAAAGTTACATGACAGCAGAAGGAAACGGGTGATCAGGGCAGCAAAAGGTAGAACAGGGACAATGGCTGAGATGCCTGGTATAAAAACTCTAGGGCAGAGAGCAAAGGGGACTGCTTAAGGGGTCATAGTGTGGGAGCCACAGCTACACCTTACAACCTGCCACAGCAGCTGCCTGGCTCTCATTTAGTTCTCTTTAGCTAGACAAGTAAAGTCTGAACATTACCAGATATAACGTGAGTGTTTTTCTACTCTGTGAGCCAAGAAACAGCGTAACAAACCCTTATTAACCTGCTTTGTCCTCACCTACTGTATTCTTAATCTCTGACAAACAGACCTGTCAAAACCTCTTTTCAGGAGCCATCTTGTGATGGTTGATCTTGTTAACTTGCTGGGCTTGGAATCACCTAGAAGAACAACTTCTGGAAGATGATTACAGCAAGGCTTAACTGAAGAGACCTGCCCTCAGTGTGAGCAACATAGATTGGGAGTCTGAGATGGATAAAAAGGACAAAATAAGAAGGGTATCAGATCTACGTCTCCTCTTCCTGGCTGTGGATGCAGAGTGACCATCTGCCTCCTGTGCCTACCACCATGTTTCCCCCATGTGATGATCTGAACCCCAGTCTGTGAGCCAAAATCATCCCCGTCTCAAGTGTGTTGTCATAGAATCAAGAAAAGTAACAAGAGACTGAAGAAATGACTCAGTGGGTGAAGGTATGTTGCTACCAAGCCTATCAACCTGCATTCAATCCCTAGAGCATACATGATGGATGGAGAGAATCAACTTCTGCAACTTGTCCTGTAATCTCCACACATGCTCAGTGATGGATGCATAGACATACATACATCTACACTAAATAAGTAATTTTTTAAATGCAAAAAGTAACTATTGTGTTCTGCTTTCTCAATTGTCTCTGCTATACTCTGTTCTTCTGTGGCTTCTAAAATATATATGTGTCTTTTCTAGTTCTCAGCTTACACCCACCATCTATTCCTGAGTCATCTGGTAGCTCCAATTTAGCCAGGTCAAAGGCATCACTCTGGAGGAGTTGCTGCAGTGTGTGATTTCACTTCATCCACTGACATCACAAAGACCTAAGGAAGAGTGTGTCATGGACCAGTCTTTGGGCCTGGATTTAGAGGGTGAATCAGTCATAGATTCATGGATCTTACGTCTGAAAGAATCATCAGAACTCACCAGTGCAACCTCAACCCAGACAATCCTCAACCACACTCTGAAGAGGTCTCCACAAGGCTGGGGCTGGGAACTTTCAGAGTTGCCAGGTCAACTGTGTTGCAAACTGAAGGAGTCTTAGATACCTGTTAGAAGTTCCACTCAGTTGGGTTGGGGAAGATGGCCAAGTGGGTGTCTTGCTTACCTCCCAAGCAGGGTCAACTGAGTTCAGTCCCCAGCATCCATGTAAAAAAATAGCATGTTGGCTGCACATTGCACACTTCCAACACAAGCTCTGGGAAGGGTCAGGCAAGAAGTTCTCTGGAGCTCATTGGCCAGAAAGCACAGCCGAATCAGAAAGTTCCAGGCTCAGTGAGAGGCTGTCCCAAAAGATACAGTGGGGGATGATAGAGAAAGACACCTGACCTTCACATGCTTCTTCACACACATGCACACGTGAAATGTTACAAAGAAAAGGAAGTTTCTCTTACTGAAGTAAGTGCCCATTCCAGGGCAGGACAGGATTTCTGGGCAGGACGGGAAGGGAGGGCCAAGAATATTGAGAGAGAGACTAGACTGGGAAGCGGATAGGAGTTGCAGACATGTAGGTTTCTCAGGGCACCGATAGTTTGTGGCCTCCACAAAAAGGATGGGGCAGGATATTCTTTGCCCAGCCTTTAAGTTATCTGGTCAGCTTTAAAATATAAAAGTCTAAGTCTCTAGTGTTTTTCTTTCACTGGGCTAAACAAAGATGAGTGAGACTGGGGCAGTCGTTGGCGGTCAGCAGGGGGTGACCGTCGGGGTGGCTCTTGACATTCGCAGGAGGGACAGCATTGAGCGACTTGCCAGGGCCAGCCAGAGGAGTGGGTGAGGCACCTACACTGGGTAACTAGCTCCAGGGGGATATGAATAATATATATTCATATATGAATGAAACTAGAGGCAGAACCTCTGGGCTCCCTCTGTAGAAGGCTGTTGGTGAAGGCCTGACAGAGATGGAAGAGCTTTGGAAGGTAAGACGCTGAAGCACTCAGGAGATCGCGTAGAGATGCTCAGAAAACCAAGATGAGTGTCAGGAAGGAGTTCCCTTCACTCTCCTGGAGTCCCTGGCTATGTACAAAATAAAACAAAGAAAGGTTGGTGGGAAGAAGACATACTAAATTTACTTAATGAAAAATTTTGCACTGCATAGAAACATTAAAAAATGCAAACTTACTCAGTGAAACCTGTTTATGTGGTTAGTTTCTCTTCTGTTCCTGTTCTTTTGTCTTGTGTGGGTGTGGTATTAGAGATTGAGCTGAGGTTACTAACAACTAGACATTTTCTGTCCCAGCTCCACCTCCAGTCCTTCTGCTTAAAGGCTCCACCACAAATGAATACCAAGATTGGATAAACAATGTGCATCCACCGGTGACAGACGAAGGGGAGAGTCAGCAAGGCTGTTGTGTTCAGGTGTCTCTTGATTGGTCTAGATGGTAGTTCTATTTCTTGGATATAGGATCAGACTCCATCTAGATCAGGGGTCTCTATGACTAGTAACAGACAATGATCAGAAAGTATCTTCATAGCCAAGTCCTACACAGAAAGGCAAGAAAAAAATAAATAATATTTCTAAGTTTTATATCTGACTTTGGGGAGATGGGTTCTAGCCTGTACGTTCTGCCTTCGGGAGGAAATGGGCAGGAGATAGAAGAGCATGGGTAAATCTTTCTTCTGATCCCTTTCCTTCAGGTCATAGTACTCCACAGGCTCAAGTCTTCACAGAAGCAAGTAAAAAAGGTACACAAACAGACAAGGGAGAAGGAGCGGAGACAGCCAACATAGAAAACAGAAGACAGTTTTGTACATGGGAGAGTACATCATACATGTTTGGTACAAAGTGCTGATGGAGACGATAGTCTAGTCAGTTGAGAGCCATGGACAGAGGAATGGGTGGCAGGAGGAGGTTCCCAAGTGTGGACAACACTCGGAAAGCTCCAGGGCAAGGTGTAGAACATGAACTTGTGACCAGTTGTGTCCTGAGGCTTGCAGAAGATGGGTGGGTATAGTGAGGAGGAAGTGGGCCAAGGCTGAGGTTCATTCTGTCTCCTCTCAAAGCACTGACATAGCACTTTTCCTAGCCTGACATCTCTCCCCTCCCCTCCACTTTCAGTAGATTGCTTTACTTCCAAAGCCATTAGATGAGAACCTCCAGACTTCTTAGCTTCTTAGCACAGTGCCAACAAACTCACCAGCTCCTACACCCTTCCTTTTCTGTTGGAGAGGAAGAGGGACCCCTCCTGTATAGAGTAAGTCCCAGCAGTGCTCTCTCTCTCTTTCTCTCTCTCTCTCTCTCTCCCCCTCTCCCTCCCTCTTCCTTTCTTTCTCTCTCCCTCCCTTCCCCCCTCTCCTATCAGACAGCTCCCCCTTCCTTCTTCCTACAGATTTAGCAGTGTAAAGCCTACACTAGATCTCTCACTTTGATTTTACTCTCTCTAATCTGGTTTAAGCTCTCATTACATCATCAAAACCGCTCCCACTGGGGAAAGCAAAAGATTCCTTCTAACAAATGGATCTTCCCAAGCTCTTACTTTGCGTGACCTTTTGGCACTTGCACATGACACTGTGAGCCCCTCCTTCCTAGACTGCTGTTTTCTGTGTCCCTGGCCTCTTCAACCTTGGCCGTCCATAGGGTCTTAAAGTCCTGCCTTTAACTCCGTTTCTCCTATGCTCTTCTTGAATGAGTCCATGTGTCCTCACGTCTGTGAGAACTCTATGCTTAGATCCCTCAAACCTGTACCTCAAGTCCCAACATCTTTCCTGGGATTTTCATCCACAAACTGATTGAAACACAAATCCACTCCAACCAAGCTGTCGATTTAACATCTACCCCGACCCCACTCTCTGTGAGGTAAGCATTCTTGGCTTTCTTCTTCCATTCCCCCTTCCTTGCCCTTTCTGCTCCTCTGCTAAATGTTACTTTGTACTTTTATAGCCAGAAGGTATTCCCAAAATTTAAGTTTAAGCAATGCATACTCTTGTTTAGCAATCAAGTCTGCCTTTGCACAGCCTATGGGATATAAACTCTGGTATCATGAAGCCCTGTTCATTTCTAGATTTACCCCCTAGCACTCAACTCCACAGTATTGTACATGCTAGCAATCAAGTATGGCTTTCTGTTCCCCACATTGCCCTATTGTCTTTTGTTTTAGAATCTCTTTTTTCCCCCATGTTGTTCATTTGTGCCTTGAACTTTCTTTGCAGCTTCTTTGTCTAGTTAGTGTCATTTCGTTATTCAGTCTAAGGTTTGAAATGTTGCTCTCCAAAGGCCTTTCCGACCTCATATGACTCGGTTAGGAGATTGCTATGCTCTTTCCCATTACTTCATGACCAGTTCTATGAAAGCATTTATCTATTATGCCTCTTGATTTATCTCTTATCAAACTGGAAGTAGACTCTTTTTATCAAACACAGTACATGGCATATGTTAGGAAACCAGTATTTGTTGAATAAGTGAATGAATTTTTAGCACTTGCATGTGGCACTGGTGATATTATCCCATGTTGAAGGGGTTTTAACTGTGGTGGGAGATGGCATGGGGAAAAGAGTAGACACAATTAGAAGGCTAGGTCAAATTCCAGCTCTTTCTCTTAGCCTGTTACAATGTAAAACCTTAGACAATCAATTTGACTTCTAGGATTGAAAAAGCCCAACAAGGTTCAGGTACTGTTACTGGGTGTTGGCAACTCGTGTATGAAGAAATACATGGTAACAGCAATCAAGGAAGCGCAGTCCAAATATGTGTACAGAGGCAAAAACTGTGAACAGGACAGGGCTGCAACAATGAACTGGGTGTCTCATTAGGGAAAGTGAAATTTGTCCACTACAGTTAGAGCATAAACTTCAGAAGCTGGCAGCTGGAAACAGCTGGGATGAGGAGAGGAAACTGCAGGGATCAATGGGAGACACATTATGAAGAAGCATCCTTTAGGTGGTCACTGTTATGGAGGTAGTAGTCATTCTTTCAACAAGAGAGTTCCATGATTAGATTTCTATTGCAGAAGAGTGGCCATATGGACAGTGGAACAGAAAGAACATGGTGACTGCATTGAGTGGAAGAGGTGGGGACAAGGAGAGGGTGTGTACATGTCCACAGCTTATGATGCACACTGCATTAGACAGTGCCATTTGCTGATTAAGGTGGCACAGGTGGAGATTCTCTTGATCAGAGAGTGCTTCTGGGGTAACCAATTAGCAGAAAGCAGAACAGATAAAAAGGAAAAATCCTGAAGTTGGGAAAACCAACACTGTTGGTGTAAAGTATTTATTTATTTATTATATTTATATGAGTACACTGTTGCTGTTTTCAGACACACCAGAAGAGGGCATCAGATCCCATTACAGATGATTGTGAGCCACCATGTGATTGCTGGGAATTGAATTCAGGACCTCTGGAAGAGCAGTCAGTGCTCTTAACCGTTGAGCCATCTCTCCAGCCCAGTTACTTTCTTAATTAGTGATGGAAGGGGGAGGGACCAGATCAATGTGGATTGTGCCATTTGGGAGCTGGTAGACCTGGATTCTATAAGAAAGCCTTGGGGAGGCCGGGCAGTGGTGGCACATGCCTTTAATCCCAGCACTTGGGAGGCAGAGGCAGGCAGATTTCTGAGTTCGAGGCCAGCCTGGTCTACCAAGTGAGTTCCAGGACAGCCAGGGCTACACAGAGAAACCTTGTCTCGAAAAACAAACAAAACAAACAAAACAAACAAAACAAACAAAACAAACAA
>JANHMN010000013.1:70531684-70542522 GCA_030674055.1 Rhabdomys pumilio | reverse complement strand
AAAGTGTGAGTCAAATAAACCCTTTCTTCCCTGGGCTCCTCGGTCATGGTGTTTCATCTTACCAATATTAACTCTAAGAGAATAACCACCTAAGCCTAATGACCTCCCAATGAAATCATTCTATTATAAGGATAAAATTGACCTGTTATTATGTATCTTACATTGATTTACGCTACTCTAGATCAGTGGTTCTCAACCTGTGAGTTGCCAACTCCTTTGGGGAGTGGTGGATGTACCACCATTTTACAGGGGCCGCCCAAGACCATCAGAAAACATAGATATTAACAGTATGCTTTATAACACTAGCAAGATTACAGTTTTGAAGTAGCAGTGAAAACAATTTTATGGTTGGGGTCACCACAACATGAGGAAGTATATTAAATAGAAAGGTAGTTAATTAGGGCATAATAGGAATACACACACACACACACATATATATACATATATATGTATATATATATATAATGTATGTACCTTGGTTTAGAGAACAGCAATTTCTATACTCTTTATTGGTTAAGAAAACATTTGGAGAAGTGGGATAGGGGTTCGTTCCTGCACCTGGCATCATGAACTTGTTTGACCCTGCCAGCAAGATGGAGAAGTTGTCCTTAAGACGGCTGGACCCAGACAAGTGTCTCCTTACAAGTTGTCTCTGAGATGTCTGGACTCAGTCAACTGTTACAGCTGAAGCTGTCCAGCTATAGGGATATGCCTAGGTCCTCTGTGGTCTGGGACCTTGCCTTTAGTTTCTCCTTATGATTAAATGAGAGTCTGAAAATAAAACGGTAGTAGTTAGAATAAGTTTATTTTGCTTGTTGCCAACAGGTTAAAGGGCACTAAAAAAAAAAAACATAATTATCAATGATGGAAGAGAGAGAAGATACGGGATTTTGGAAATTTGTATGTGAAAAAGAGGTTGCAAGAGACAAAATCATTGTTGTGAACAAAAGAAATGTCATTGTTGTGAACAAAAGTAATGTTGGGACTGAACGCTACTGAAGAACAGAATTCATAAACAGGATTTTAAAAAACAGTATTGAATTTTATGACATCACCCAATTCAGGACTTTTGCACAACAAATCAATGAACTAGCTGTATGCTGATTAGAATTAGTGTCTCTCAGGAAAAGTGTGCCCAGACACAAAGTTGTATTAAATGACAACAGCGAAAGAATAAGGCTTCTCCTCATTTTCCATATTATCTACCCTCTCCAGCTCTCGTTCTTTTTGTGAATAAAACTGTTCGCCCAAACCGATCCAAGTACCTTCAAAAATATTTAAAATCCAAACTAAATCAAACCAACAAGGATTACACATTCGAAAACGCTGCCCTGAAAGACGTGTATGAGAGTTCCGGCAAGGTTCACTCAGATCCAAGCCCTTCCACTATTTCGGATGGTGCTGAGATCTCTGGGGGTGCGGAGTGTCGCCGTCCCGCGACATTCCAGAAGTCAGCTGCCCAGCAGCAGCTGTGGCAAGCAGACTTCCTCCTGGTCGCCCAGAGGCCTCTAAAAAGGAGTGTGAGGTTCTAAGAAATACTTCCAGAAACCCTTGCGGCCAAACCCGGAAGTAGTCAGGGGTGGGTGGATCTGGTCTTTTAGTTCCGGAGCACCGCAGGTTCATTCTTCCTGCTGTCTTTCCAGTCCAGGACTCTCAGAAGTGTTCCCCGTGACTGAAGGGAACAGAGGAGCGACCAGAGGCAGGTGAAGCACCGGCAGAGACGTACACGATGGTTTAGAGAAGTGCCATTTGCGGATCATAAATAAGGTTTCAGAAGTTGGAGATTCTTTTGAATGGAGACTGCTTGTGGACTGACCACAAGGAAGCAGGACAGGTAAAAGTAAAATCCAGGAGTTAGGAAAATCAGGTAGCAAGTTACTGCTGTATTTAAGAGTGAGGCAATGAGCCGGGCAGTAGTGGCGCACGCCTTTAATCCCAGCACTTGGGAGGAGGCAGAGGCAGGCAGATTTCTGAGTTCGAGGCTAAGCCTGGTCTACAGAGTGACTTCCAGGACAGCCAGGGCTACACAGAGAAACCCTGTATCGAAAAACAAACAAAAACAAAACAAACAAACAAAAAAGAGTGAGGCAGATGGATGGGTCCAAGGTTACAGGTGAGGTGAGCACACGTGTGTGCACATGCCTACTGAAGACAGAGCCAGTGTCAGATCCGCGGAGCTAGGGAGGATATGGTGCCAACTGGAGACTGCCAACGAGAACGAGGATGTGGTTAATAGCACCCTATTCCTCTATCCCACACTCTAGTGTCTTTCTCACAATCCTGTCTACTTAACCTCGTTAACCCTTTAAAGGTCCCTTATTTCCATCCGTAGATTCATGGGTCTGCAATGACTGCTTTTCTTGGATAGTTTCTATTGTATGGCTTCGGCTGGTATCTCAATGCCCTAATCTCTTTAATTTTGGGAGTCTTAACAGCTTTTTAAAATTTGAATTTCAGTGCTTTCCTGTCTCTTGCAGGGTCCCTGAGCCTTGCCCATCCTTTGGTAAAACATCTCTTCCTTAAACTCCCCTCAGTTAAATCCTTTGAGCATGTCATTGGGATTCTCCTGAAATCTTGATCCAACCAGGTAGTCCAGATAGGGAAGGGGATCCAATGGCAGGGAACATAGACTGAGACCCCCCTTTCCTGTCCATGTCCCTATCTCCCCAATCCCTATCCCCTTGCTCCACTTGTCAGGGGACCACATGAAGACCAAGCTGCACATTTGCTACAAATGTGTAGGGAGTCTAGGTCCAGCTCCCACATGTCCTCTGGTTGGTGGCCTAGACTCTGTGAGTCCCCATGGTCCCAGGGTAGCTGACTCTGTTGGTCTTCCAGCGGCGGCCTTGATCCCTCTGACTTGCTCCCTTCTATTCCCACTCTTCCACAAGACTCCCCAGGCTAAGCCTGATGTTTTGCTGTGAGACTCTGTAACAGCCTCCATCTGCTGCTGAATGAGGCCTCTCAGGAGACAACTGTGCTAAATTCCTGTCTGCAACCATAGCAGAGTATTAGTAGTAGTGTCAGAATGGGTCTCAAGTTGGAGCAGTCATTAATTGGCTGTTCCCTCTGTCTCTGTTCCATCTTTTTTTTTTTTTTTTTTTTAAATCTCTGTACATCCTATCGGCAAGACAAATTTTGAGTTGAATATTTTGTGGTGGGTGGAATGATGTCACCATTCCTACTCTGGAAGTCCTGCCTGGCTACAGGAGGTGCCTACTTCAGTCTCTATACCTTCCCCCTAAAATCTCAGCTAAGGTCACCCCTATAGACACCCAGTACCCTCTCCCATCCCAGTCCTCCAGTTAGTCACTGGAAATGCACCCCCTCACTGATTTCCATTCTCACTCTCAGCCCTCTCCTGCTTGCTTCTCTCCCACACCTGATGACCATACCTAATCCTCTCCTTACCTC
This sequence comes from Rhabdomys pumilio, assembly GCA_030674055.1. Taxonomy (NCBI): domain Eukaryota; kingdom Metazoa; phylum Chordata; class Mammalia; order Rodentia; family Muridae; genus Rhabdomys; species Rhabdomys pumilio. Next base: position 70,539,108 of record JANHMN010000013.1, on the reverse strand, counting down.
CTCCCTTACAGTTTCCTCTCCATCCACATCCAATGACTATTTAGTTTCCCTTTCTGAGAGAGATTTGCACATCCACTTCTGATATTCTCTTATTACGAAGTTTCTTTGGGTCTGTGGACTGTGACATGGTTGTCCTGTACTAAAGTACAACCACTGTCCATTTATGAGTGAGTACAGCCCTGTGGTGGTTTGAATGTTCTTGGCCCGTGGGAAGTGGCACTGTTAGGAGATGTGGCAATGTTGGAGTAGGTTTGGCCTTGCTGGAAGAAGTGTGTCACTGTGGATGTGTGAATGTGGGCCTTTGAAATCCTCCTCCTAGCTGCCCGGAAGACAGTCTTCTGGTGGCCTTCCCAACCAGGATGCAGAACTCTGAGCTCCTGTTCCAGCACCATCTGCCTGGATGGTGCCACGCTTCCCTCTTGATGATAATGGACTGAATCTCTGAACCTGTAAGCCAGCCCCAAAAGAGTTGCCTTGGCCATGGTGTCTCTTCAATGCAATGGAAAGCCTAACTAAGACAGTAACTCATACCAGGGACTGTGAGCAGGGATAGGCCTGACCATACTTTTGTTTGGAGGAATATGGACTTTGGGATACTTAGCAATAACATAGGTGTTTCTGGCTCTAGGTTCCTCACTCAGGGTAATAATATTCTCAAGTTCCATCCATCATTTCCCTACAAAATTCATGATGTCTTTGTTTTTAATAGCTGAAGAGTATTCCAACATTTTTTTTTTATCCATTCTTCAGTTGAGGGACATATAGTTTGTTTCCAGTTTCCAGTTTCTGGCTATTATGAATAGAGCTGCTATGAACAAGTTGAGCAGGTATCCCTGTAGCATAGTGGGATCTTTTGGGTACATGCCCAGGAGTGGTCTAGCTGTTTTTTGAGGTAAAACAATTTTGAGTTTCCTGAGAAACTGCCAGTTTGATTTCCAAAGTGGTTGTACTCCCACTAGCAATGGAGGGGTGTTCCCTTGCTGCACATCCTTGCCAGTGTGTGCTATCACTCGAGTTTTGGATCTTAGCCACCCTGATGGGTGTAAGATGGAACCTCAGAGTTGTTTTGATTTGCATTTCCCTAATGACTAAGGACAGTGATCATTTCTTTAAGTGCTTCTTGGCTTCTGCTGAGAATTTTCTGTTTAGCTCTATGGCCCATTTTTCAATTGTGTTATTTGAATTGTTGGTATCTAGTTTCCTGAGTTGTTTATAAATTTTGGATATTAGCCCTCTGTTGGATATAGGATTGGTTAAGATCCTTTCCCAATCTGTAGGCTGCTGTTTTGTCCTGTTGACAGTGTCCTTTGCCTTACAGAAGCTTTTCAGTTTCATGAGGTGCCATTTGTCAATTGTTGATCTTAGAGCCTGAGCTACTGGTGTTACATTAAGGAAGTTGGTTCCTGTACCAGTGCATTCAAGGCTATCCCCCCACTTTCTCTTGTATTAGACTTTATGTATCTGGTGTTTTGTTGAGGTAAAGCTGCAGTGTTTTGATACCACGTCTTGGAAGCGCTATGATGGTTTCCTCTGCTCATTTCAAAAATGACGATTCATCATTGCTGGTGTTTGCCCATTGCCATAGACGCTCATGAAGTAGTTTGGACCACTCTTCCCTCTTTATGAGTGAGTTTCTCTTACCTTTTCTTTTGGAGCCCATGTCCAATAATTCACCTAATAGATATATTTTCAGTAGTTGCTTTTTCTCAAAACAGAAAAAAAAAATTTTTTTTTCAGGCTGATTTAAGACTCCTGGGCTCAAAGTGATCACCCCATTCCAACATCCCAGATAGCTGGACTTCAGGTACACAGCACTGTGCCCAGCACATTTTCAATCATAATGGTTGTTAGTCTATATTTCTGTAATTGTCTGTCTATGTGCACTCATGAGCACTGATGTGTGTGAGACTAATCCTCCTTTTGCTCTCTAGCTGCTTTTCCCTCTTCCAGTGTCTGACAGCAGCAAGCAGTGGCAGTACTCAAGCAGCAGCAAGTGGCTTCCTGTGATGCAATATTCCCTGTACAGGCTGTGGCTCTTATGTGAGCAGCCAGTGTTACTGCACTCGATCTGAGGTCTGATACCTGCAATCTGAGATGTTGCAACTCTTTGGAACTGTTTTGGGGACTGGGGTCCTCACAGCCTCTTCTCAGTGCTCTCTACTCCTGTCTTTCCTGCTCCTATTCCTTTCTTCTCTCTGTCCTGGCCACTGTCAGAACTGTTCAGCAGCTCCTGTTGTTACCAGTAGCTGTTGCTAGGACATTTTGGGTTACCTGCCTCTTTTGGAATAGCAAAGGAGAGTGTGGGTGCTGTTCAGAAACTGAGCAGGGATCAAGATCACTTAGGGGTAGACAGTATTCTCACTAGCACAGGATGCTTAGAGTGAATGGGCTCTCCAGACAGGAACAGAACCATCAGTGAATGTTGGTTTATGGGAGCCACAGATGGGTGGGCTGCCAGATCTTTGGCTGCTAAGCTGCAGCTACTGGAACTTTGTACCAGAAAGCCAAGGGTTTAGGAATACACACTAGAAACTGGAAGCTTGGTGGTATCTGCTCTGGGGACAGTTCCAGGAAGTATCTATTTCAGTGGCATAGGGCTCTGTGACTCCTAAGGTGCCCATAGTTTTTCAGTTACCAAGTTGTTCTCCTGTGTGGATCAGTTTCTGTGGCACCTGTGGATCAACCCATGTTCAGTTCCTGTGGCTGTCGTTGTGTAGCTGGCAAGGCACTCTAAGGCCACTTCATACTGCCTATGTTTTCTGAGCTTATTTCCTTGAGTTCCCAGCTAGCTTATCCAGCTTTACTGAGAATAGGCAAGAAAAGGCCTGGAGAAGTCTTTCTTGACTTCATTTTGCTATGCCAGGAAAGGTAACACTGGTGAGTTTCTCCCAGTGGCTTCACTGAGCACACTTGAGCTGCCTGCTTGTCATTCCCAAAGGATATTTGGAGCTTTCATAGCTATTTGTGTGGCCAATCAGAGTCAGTCAAGTTTATGCTTTAGATTAACCACAGCCTTCCTACCAGTCATGATAGTTCCTCACAGGGAATTTATGTGTTTGTAAAGACACATTACAAGTACATCAAAGACATGTATGTTACATAACTATTGAGTACCGATTGATTCTGCAAAGGAAATCACACATGCTATGGCTTTGAGTGGTGTTGAGAGCATCATCTTAATGATGAAAAGTCCTTGGTGATGCATATCTTTGTCCTGAGACTTGAAATGTAAGGAGACAGCTATCAGACCTGAGGATAGAAATTCCACTCTGAGGGAAAAGAAAGTAAGTTTTTTATAATCAACACTTAGTCTCACACATATCACCCTGAACACTGAGACCGAAGGGGAAACTAATCCAGTTCTTCTTTTCTTAGTCAAAAGAAACTTTTAGAAGAAACAAAACAAAGCAGTGCAAAGAGTCAGAGAAGTCCAGCCTGGGAGACCTTTGGGGAATGTGTGTGTGTGTGTGTGTGTGTGTGTGTGTGTGTGTGTGTGTGTGTGTCTGTGTGTGTGTGATGCTGAGAAAGGTTTAACTGGCTCCCACTCTCACTCTGGATGTTGGATATATGCAATCTGTGTTACAGATCAACAGATAAGTAAAAATAGAATTTTCCTTCTAGAAGTAAATTTATTAAGAATAGGTTTTGTGAAAATCAGGGTTTCTCTGTGTAGTCCTGGCTGTCCTGGAACTCACTCTGTAGACCAGGCTGGCCTCGAACTCAGAAATCCGCCTGCCTCTGCCTCCCAAGTGCTGGGATTAAAGGTGTGCGCCGCCACCACCGCCCGGCCTGAAAAAGTTTTAAATGATTTTTTAATTGTGTGGAAGACTGTACTTATGAGCTGATGCACATAGGGACAGGAGAGGGCGTTGCATCCCTGCAGCTGGAGGTCCAGGTGTTTGGCACCTGGGTCCTGGACAGAGAACCCAGGCCCTTTATTAGAACAGTGAGCATTTAAACTACATAGTCATTTCTCTAGCCCTGTAAGTTACAAAAGATTAGACTATTTTTAGTAAATTGAAACCCAGGTCCTCCTTAATGATGAACCCAAAATAGCTCTAACATAGACCTTGATGTGCTAGTGCCAGGAGAATAAGAGGTCCAGGGACCTGTGTGAGCATAATCTGTTTTGGACAAGTTACCCCTTGATCAGGGATTGATATGGGTGATCTGGCTGCCTAGGCAGGTGCTGCTTTTTCCCCTCTCTTCACTCCACATGAGCCCCATCTTTGGTCAAAGAGGAGACAGAGGAGGAACATCTTTGGGGAAGGGTAAAGGACTAGCAGTGCTTCCCTACTGGAACCTCCAACAAGCTTGCAATATCTATTTCAAGAGAATGTAGCTTAGTTTTTAGGAACATAGGCACATCTAAATGAGTTACTACGTGTGGCAGTGTGCCTTTAAATAAACAAACAGTGCTTAGAAAAGACATTTTACTAATTCTGTAGTTTGAAGCCTTTTGGGATAGGAGAAGATTCTGTAGTTAACGCCTTTGTACAAAGAAACATGCCATTAATCTCTGATAGATTTATAATATGTATTAGATTATAAATCATTAAAAATTCTGATTGTTTAATATAGTGATCATGAACTTGAGTGGCCACAGAACACTTCTCAATTTCTCTCTGTATTGAGGGACTAATTTCTGTGGAAATTAGAGTTTTAAGGTAAAAATTACAAGGATTATTAATTTAAAGTCATAGTCAGATGAGGGCCGGTTTAAACATTGATTTCTGGCAGAGCATAGTAATTGTCTGAGACTTGACATGCCTTTTGTAGTTAGTTTACTTTCATTATTTTGGTTAATACATCAGAACCATGGTCAAGGCCATGGAAATCTCAAAATGTATTTATTGTCAAAGCAGACTTAACTGTTGGTGAGAGGGGAGTGGTAGAGGGCTGAGAACTGTCTAATCAAACACAAATGACATAGTCATCTCATAAACATTCTGCTCTTCATGCACTGGACAGCACCTGACCTCAGATAGGTTTGTGTGCTACCAAGAGGGGATCTTTCATTGGGTTCAGTGGGGAAGTCCCTCATTGGAGGTTAGTTAGCAGCATCTAATTAGCATAGTCTCTCAGCTGGTGGTTTCTGGTTGGTTAAGTTTACATTGAGTTGGGCTTAGTTGCTTCTTAAGGAACATGAGACTTTAGAACTGTGCTCTATAGTTTTATGTCAACATGACACAACCTAGAGTCATCTGAGAGGAGGGAGCCTCAATGTTAAAAAAAAAAAAATGCCTCCAAGATCGGGTTGTAGGCAGCCTGTGGGACATTTTCTTAATGAGTGATTGAAGGGAAAGGCCCCAGACTGTTGTGGTTCTTACCATACCTGGGCTCATGGTCCTGGGTTCTATAAGAAGGCAGATTGAACAAGCCACATAGAGCATCCAGTAAGCAGCACTCCTCCATGACCTCTGCATCAGCTCCTACCTCTAGGATCCTGCCCTGTTTGAGTTCCTGTCCTGGCTTCCTTTGATGATGAACAGTGATATGGAAGTGTAAGCCAAATAAACCCTTTCCTTCCCAATCTGCTTTGGTCATGGAGTTTCATCATAGCCATAATAACCCTAACTAAGACAAGGTGGTACCTGGATTGTGGGGCATGACTATGACAGACATGACTGTGTTGTTTTGGGGAGGACTATGGAAGGACTTTGGAACTTTGGGCTAGAAGAACCATTGAGTGTTGAGAGCTCAGAGAGCTGTTGTGTGGGAGCCTGGAAGATAAGAATGTTGAGATCACTGTAGACAATGGAGGCCTGGCTTGTGAAGGTTCAGAGGAAAGCAAAGACTCTACCAGGCTATTTGTGTGAAAAACTTGTAGTATCAGGTCAGCTGGGGCTGAAGAGTCAGCCATAACTAAGAAGAGCCGGGCACCATTGAAGTGTGAGAGCTTTGAGTTACTGGGACAATTGATGCTGGTTCAATGGGGCTGAAAAGTTAGCATTGATTAAGAAGAGAGCAGATCGTTGTGTCAAATTCTTCTGGGAAGTGTTTTCTGTTTCCTAAGAGTCAGCACACATAAGCTGTGTTCCAGAGGTGGCTAAGGTTGTACCTCGTGCTGGCATCTGAGCTGGGTAGTTAAGAGTCACCCAGGTGGAATTGGTTTTGAGGCATGAAGAGCAGTTGAGGCTTGTACATTGCATTGTAGGGCTAGAGTTCTTGAGGAAAACCCAGGAGAGGCCATTGGTGAAAGTGCAGCCCAGTTGCAGCAAGGGACCCCAGAATTTTGGAGATGCCAGTACCATGGGATGACCAGCAGGAATAGCAGCAGCGATGAACTGTAGGCACCTGGATCCCAGAATACAAGCTGTGTGTGCTGCAGAGTGTAGAGATGGAGAAGTGACCCAGGCCCCTTGGAGGATCCTGGAAAACTAAGTGACTCCCAGGATAGTGATGTGGAAGTGTGAGCCAAATAAGGCTTCCTTCCTAGGCTGCTGTGGTCATGGTGTGTTGAGTTGTTTATAGTGTTGAAGTCAACTATTTATTTTGTATTTTAAAAGAGCCCACAATTGAAAGACTTTGAATTTTCTTGGCCATTTTAGAGGGACTCAACTTTTTTTTTTAAAGATTTATTTATTCTATGTATATGAGTATACTGTAGCTTCCTTCAGATACACCAGAACCTCTTCCCATTACAGATGAATGGACCCCATTACAGATGGTTGTGAGCCACCATGTGGTTGCTGGGAATTGAACTCAGGACCTCTAGAAGAGCAGTCAGTGCTCTTAACAGTTGAGCCATCTCTCCAGCCCTGAGGGACTCAACTTTTAATGTGTTTGAATTAGAAAAAAAGACTGGGATTTTAAAAAGTTATTTACATTTTGAGTGTGAGATCTCGGGGATGAATGAGAAAGGAAAAGTTTTGTTTTAACAGTGATATGTTGACAATGGGTCAATTGTGCTGAAATTTTATGACTTTATGAAGATTCCTGTAAGTCATATTCTTCTTAGTGATGAAAGGGAGCGGGACCAGCTCAATGTGGATTGTGCCAACTGAGGGCTGGTGGTCCTGGGTTCTACTAGAAAGCATACTGAGTAAGCCATGGGGAGAAAGCCAGTAAGAAGCAGCCCTCCCTGGCCTCTTGGTCTGCTCCTGCATCCAAGTTCCTGTCCTGTTTGAGTTCTTGTCTTGATTGTCTTCTGGGAAGCATGGTGATGTGGAAGTGTGAGCCAAATAAGGCTTCATTCCTAGGCTGCTGTGGTCAAGTGCGGCACAGCAGTAGTAAGTGTAAGACAAGAGCCACCTACGCCGAATGGCCTCCTAGTGAAATAGTTTTATTACAAGAATACAGTTGACTGCTATTGTGTATTCTACAGTGGTTTGTGGTACTCAAGACTCTAGACGAGTGGTTCTCAACCTGTGGGTGAGGACTGTATGGGTGGGGCTGGAGGACCCTCCATAGGACTCCCCAGG
>JANHMN010000013.1:70494983-70522319 GCA_030674055.1 Rhabdomys pumilio | reverse complement strand
CTTGGTTCGGCTGCTGCGTCACACGAGCAGGCTCGGTTTGGCTCGGCGTGGTTCGGCTGCTGCGTCACACGAGCAGGCTCGGCTAGGCTCGGCTGTGTTAATCACGTGTGCAATCCTGGCTCGGGTACTGCGTCACACGAGCAGGCTCGGCCAGGCTCGGTTCTGTTAATCACGTGTGCAAGTCTGGCTCGGCTGAGTTGTCATGTGAGCAAGCCTTGTTTGGCTGCGTCACACGATCTGGCTCGGCTTGGCTCGGCTCTGCTCGGTTACGTTATCACGTGAGCAAGCTGGGCCTGGCTGCTGCATCACATGACCCGACTCGGCTTGACTTGGGTTGGCTCGGCTGAGTTATGTGAGCAAGCCTTGCTCGACTGCTGCGTCACACGATCTGGCTTGGCTCGGTTGCGTTATCACGTGAGCAAGCCAGCCTAGCTGCTGCATCACTTGAGCCAACTAGGCTTGGCTCGGCCTCGTTGTCACATGAGCAAGCCCTGCTCGGCTGCTGCGTCACACGAATAGGCTGGCTTAGCTCGGCTGCTTTGTCACACGAGCAAACTCGGCTCTGTTCCTACGTCACACGGGCAGGCCTGGCTTGGCTGCGCAGTCTGGATGAGACCGAGCTTTCGAAGGTGCCTCTGGGCAGCACAGTTGCGGGCGTGGCACCCATGTGTATGTGTTAGCACACCTTGAGTGTGTTCAAGCGGCTTGCATGAGCGCTCCTAGAGCAGAAAATCCTGAGTCACTTTTCTTCAGATTAACTATGTTAATTGTTAATGCTATAAAAGGCAGCATGAACAGGTCTTTTCTTGAATGTTTAGTTGACTTCTAAAATCAACTTTCAGAGTGAAGAAATTGAAGCAATGGCAGCCATTTATGGCGAGGAGTGGTGTGTCATTGATGAACATGCCAAAATCTTTTGTATTAGAATCACTGACTTCATGGATGACCCCAAATGGACACTTTGTTTACAGGTATTTTTTTTAATATATTTCTTTACAACCACTTTCCAGTCATTAGAATGTAATATATAATTTATTCCATTTGTCTGTTTATTATTCCACTATGAATTGGTTTTTGGATTGCCTTTGTTGATTATTGTCATGATTATGCAAACATGGGTGTTTAATTGCAGATCACCCTGAAAACATGCTTTTGTTGATGATTGCAATCTTTCTTGTTATAATTCTTCTAATTATTAAACCTGTCGGTGTTTTGTTTACAGACTTGAGTTATCTTTTTTTGTTACCCTAACCAATAAAAGAAGGCTTAGACCAGGAAAGGTGCCTGACAATTAAGATGAGGAAGTTATGAGTGAAAATTCATAGAATAGATACTTGTTTCTTTATTGAGATTCAGTTGTGCTTAGAATAAATAAGATATATAAAAAGATTAGTGTTGGCTTTCTGTCTTACTAGTTGTGGCATATTACATGACTGGTATATTTTTAAATAAAGGATGCTAATTTGTGAAAATTGTTGTATATTTCACAATACTGATTTTTTTTTTCAAAAACTTATTCATTTTGTTTGTTGGTTGGTTTACCTTTGTTTTTCAGGATATCGTTTCTCAGAGTAGTCTTGGTTGTCCTTGAACTCCATTTATATACCAGGCTAGCCTTGAACTCAGATATCCACCTGCCTCTGCCTCCTAAGGGCTAGAATTAAAGGTGTGCACCAACCAGCACCCCCCACCCTGGCCTCACAATACCGATTTTAAAAGAGATGTGTATTTTGCAGAGTACTTTAATTTCATAGGCTATTTTAAGTATTTGGGAAAATATCTGTAAAATGAAAGATAGTATCAACATTCATTGGAGTCAGGAGATAGGGCTCCTATACCCATTTCTCTTCCATCTTTGGTTTTCTTTATCTGAGCTTTCATTCTTTTATACCTTCTTTGCCTAGAATTAGCTTCCAAAACATTAAAGCCTCTCTAACGGCATATTTCTGGTAGAACTATAAATATGAAGAAGGGGATTTTTTCACCTGATAATAAATAAAACAATGGTTTGTCTTTTGTCTAGACAAGTTAGAAGCTTGTTCATTGCCTGGCTTTATAAATGTACTTGCTTTCCAGCTATAATCAGTGTAAGCGGATTTGTTTTAAAACTTCTTTGTAGGTGATGTTACCAAATGAGTACCCGGGTACAGCGCCGCCTGTTTATCAGTTGAAGTAAGCCTTGTCTTCTCCTTTATATATATTACCTGTATATATATATATACACACACATATTTATGCATGTGAGTGCACTGTCCTCCAGAAGAGGGCATCAGATCCCATTACAGATGGTTGTGAACCACCATGTGGTTGCTGAGAATTAAACTCAGGATTGTTGGAAGAGCAGTCAGTGCACTTAACTGCTGAGCCATCTCTCTAGTCCCTGCCTTTATATTTTTATAACAATATTTTACTGTCCAAGATAATCTTCTATATAGTCATTGTGTTTCTAGAAAGTACTTTGTTTAAAATGAATACAGAAATTAAAAGCATCTTTGTTACAGTGGTGTAGAGCATTTTACAGAGTGACGTAAAGCACACTAATGAGTATTTGAAACATACACCTAATTGTTGAATAATGGTCTTTACTGTGTTTTATTCAATCTTAGTGCTCCTTGGCTGAAAGGGCAAGAGCGTGCAGACTTATCCAACAGCCTTGAGGAGATATACGTGTAAGTGACAGGGAACTTTTCACAAATGTTTTCCTAGTGGTTTTGCTCTCAGCTCTTCTTGACAGATGCTCATCCTTTTCCTGAACCTTTTCTTAGACTCTTTCATTAACTAAGCACTTACTTTAAGCACACTTAGAAGGTTAGTTGCATAACTTTATATGTGCATTTGATAGAAAAATATGGTAATATTTAAAATTAGAAGACAGCAATACTTGGCTTCTGAAGGCAAATTTAGAAATGTTGTTCTTATATTCTCATAGAATAGAGAGGGTAAAGTGACAAAGAATTCCAACCATAATTATTTGTTAAATTTCTCAATACTTTGATAGTTCTCTTGTATTAATCTAAAAGACCAAGATCCTGCAGAGGCACTGTTGTTCATTCGTCCGTCCGTCCATCCATCCATCCATCCATCCATTCATCCACCCAACACTATGTGGCAGGTAGTGTGTTAGATCCTAGATATACATGGTTTCTCAAAACTAGAGAGTATCCCTTTCTTTAGCCTTCAGAATGTTCCAGTGTGAGAGCAGAAGGCACTGCAGCACTGTAAAATTGGACACAGCTCTGGTGCTGTGATACCTTTTGTCAGAACAAAGCTGGGCAGTGTGATGATAATTAACTTTGAAAGGTTTACTCTAACCTGGCTTGCTTGACTAAGAGCTGAGTTAATTAGCTCACACTCATTTCCATGAGAGGTAGAGCATAGTAATGGGTGGCATCAAATGGGATGGTAAGACAGACCAACATGGCAGGGAAGACTGGGGAAGGTGGATGGGAGGGTCCGAGTTCTGTAGAGACTAGCTTAAACATGAGAACCGTTGCAGGCTCAAGTTTGAGTAGTGGGATGCCAATGATAAGATTTCTGTTTGGAAAAGTGAGCCTGCTTCTCTGTGGAGATGACTGGAAAGTAACAAGAACTGATGAAAGAAATTTGTTGGGAAGCTGATAAATCATTAGTCAAGAGAGAAATATGGTTGATTTGGATTTATGAAATATATTATTTATTAAACCAAGGAGTATTCTGGATTAGTTTGTTTTTTTTCTGAATCCAGGAATTAGTAAGCATTCTATTATATGTTCTAGGTGTCCACCCTGTTTGGTACTATGAGAGTGCCCCCTTTATGCCCCAGGGATCAAGGCCAGGTTTCTTTTCCTCCCAAAATATTTAATTAGAAAATGGTAAGTCATCCTGGAATCCTTATCACTTGTCCTTCCTAAAAGACCTTTCTCAGGTCCCTACTTAGTGATTCTGTTATCCTTAATACACAATTATTTCCTTAATCACTTACATGTTTTTGATAATTGTTTTAACATTACTGGCCATTCCAACATTTGTATTTCCAACATGCTTCTTTGTGTAATCCAATTACTTTTACTTACCAACTTGTCCTTACCACTTGCTTACAATTATACATATATAATATATATATATACATATTATATATATGTACGTATACACACATATGCAATTATATGTATATACATACATGCAGTGTAAATACATGTATGAATACCTACAATTATATATGTGTAATTGTATAATGCTTACAATTACACAGCTGGTGGTCACTTCCAGCTCATCTTTTTTATTTTTTATTTTTTTTTAAATCTTTCCACGCTTGATTTCCATCATGTTGCCACACTTTGTGCCTTCACGTGGCAGTGCCGTGAGTGCAGGGATGGCTGACTGCAGTGCCTTCTCACCTACTGTCCTTGACTTCGGAGCCCTGTGCACTAAGAGAAGCTTCTTACAGGACAAAGCTTGTCCCTTCTACCTCATTCAGAGACTTAAATGTTTGCTCGAAAGATGAGAGAGAGGGCATTATGCTTTGATTAGTGAAAGTGCTTGAGTAGCAATTACAGTCTAATGACAGTATTTTCATATTGATAATAGCAGTGTGAATTGATATATATTTTTTTAATTTTAGTTTTATGTGACAACTTTTAATTATTTTATATGTCCTAGTCATGGGCATTAAGTGGAAAATATTACTAACTATATTAAAAAATTAAATATTAATATAGTTTTTAATGTTTATATTTTCATAATATTATAGTACTATTGAGTTGTATATATACATCTAGTATAATTTTGAATGTTGTTTATTATATAAGAAGCTAAGCAAACTGTGGTTAGTGGTCACTTAGGTAAGAAAGTATGAATCTTGGTAAACATTTTTTTATATTCTATATACTGGGTTTTTTTGCTAGGAATCTGAGATTTAAAAATAAATATAAAGAGCTAGGTGTGATGCTACAGCACTTAGAAGGCAGAGGTGTATAAAGTTATGTGCGATCAAGGTTAGCCCAGTCTACATATCAAGGACTGCATAGTAAGACTGCCTCAAAACAAAACTAATTAGCATGGAGAAGTCCAGGATATGGCTCAGTGCAAGCACTTTTGTCTTGAATGTGTGGGTACTGGGTTTAATCACCAGCTGCACGCACAAACACAAATCAAGATGAATGAGGTCTACTAGGTTTGGTCACCAGCAATGCACACGTATATGCATGCATGCACACACATATACATGTGCGTTTATACACAAACATGACTGTGTGCCTATAAAATATTAGCCTATTTAACGCTTAGTTAGGCTGCATTAAGGCTGTTTGGGTCGGGCTTCTGGAATCAAGCTTTGACTTCTGTTTATTTTCATTCCAGTAGAATGAGGATAGTATCTTTCTGAGGATTAAATGACAACATGTAAAATACTTTATTTAGCACATAGTAGTAGTTTGTTAGCTTTGAGCCATTTGAACAAAACTCTTGGTAACTTGCAGAGAAGAAGTTTATTTCAGGTTATAGTTTTGAAGACTCCCAGGTATCAATGATCAGCCCTGCTGCTTCGGACCTGTGGTGAGTCAGCTTGTCGTGAAGTTTGTGAAACTAACTCCTGGGATCCAGAGAGCATAAACAAAAAGGAAGATTCAGGGATTTAGTGTAATAGACTTGCAGTTTTTGTCAATTAATTAGCTTCTGATTCTGTAAAGGCTTTCATTATAACAATGAATGGCAAAAGTTTGAAGACAAGGTTTTTGGTTTTTAATAAGAGTCATACTAAATCCTAGTTGATAATTAAAACATAGAAATAAATTCCTGTTGCAAGAGAAAACAAATATATAATATGTTAATAAAAAACTTTTTTTTTTTTTTAGTGGTAGACTTTTGGGGTCTGTCATACAGAATGATTTCTACTTTCCCAGAAAGCTTCATGCCCACTGTGCCTCTTTGAAGTGGATTCTCCAGGAACTGTGTTGCTAAATGCTAGTGCAGACAAAAGCAGTGGTACATGAAGCTCAGTAGTGCTCTCAGCTCTTGCTTCTGGGAAAGCCATGGTGAGGAGAAGACATCTGAAGTGAAGATTGAGTTTCCTCTATTGCTGTGGAAAATTACTATTGTAGAAATTCTTCTAAGGTATTATTTTTCAAATGCTAAGTGTGGAGTCAGGTGTGGTGACCCATTCTGTAAGCCTGGTACTGAAACTGAGGTAGAAAGATTCAAGGTAGGGCTACATAAAGTAATACTCTGTCCTAGAGAACAAAATCTGAATGTGGATTTATAGTTAAAAAAAGGGATGACTTTTGTTTGGATTTCGAAGGGAGCTAGTGAGTGCTGACTGGCTAGTCAGCATTTTGGTACTTCTTGTATACAGTAAGTGTTCAGTATGAATTTGTGTCACTGAGGTGATGATGACATGAAGAATCCAGTAGAGTAAGAGTAGGACGTAGAACTCTCTGTAAAGCTCTGATTTTGTTCAGAAGATGATTACTGGCACTGTGAAAGGGGCGATGTTACTTTCCTCTCCCACAGCCCCAGGACCTCAGGCAGTAAGTCTATCATGTATCCTGGAGGCTAGAGAGGGTAGGCTCCCCGTGCATCCAGGTCATTGAGTCGTGCTTTTCTCCTAAGCCTCCCAGATTGAAGATTAACCTAGGACAGACAAACCTTTAGCAGTATCTGCATTTGGATTTCATACAAATCTATCTCATAGACTATTGAAGTGCCCTTATTATTAACTGTTTGGTAGGGAAGCAGAATGCAGTTGCTTTGAGCTTTGAACTTCAGTTCTTAGTTCGTATTGTAGCTTGAGACTTTTTAATTGCTAGCTATTGGACAAGCTAACTGGTCTCTGTAAATTTGTTTTCTCATCTCTACAATGGTGACATCATGGTGACATTTTTGAAGTGTTGAGATAATCAGCTGTGCTGGTGTATATAATGTCCTTGGGACTTACTATACATTTAGTATATTGGATCTTCCACTGTCTAGAGCAAAGAATAGTGGATATTGTTTAAAAACCTTTCTCATTAACTGTGTGCTAAAAGGACCACGCACGGTATTGGTGTTAGGAGTTAGAGCTAGTGGCGTGGCTGGGTTTGAGGGTAAAGGAGAGCAGTGAGGATCTGCTGTGACATAGTGCGGACATTGCCCTTCCTTTTCTTTTTTAAAGAGTTATTTATTTTATGTACGTAAGCACACTGCCTCTCTGAATTCAGACACCAGTTCATTGGATCCCATTACAGATGGTTGTGCGCCACCTTGTGGCTGCTGGGAATTGAACTCGGGACCTCTGGAAGAGCAGTCAGTGCTCTTAATTGCTGAGCCATCTCTCCAGTACTTTACACATCAAAGCTAAGATAACTCCACTCTAAAAATGAGATACTTGGTCTTTATTTTATTGGTGTGCTAGCATTTAACTTCCAAACTCTTAACATATTCTTTTGCTTAGTGATTTGAGATGTGTTTAATTACCTGAGGCAGCCAAACATTTGAAACCAAAATGAATCAATTAATCCAGTAGACTAAATTTGTTTAAAAAATTTTTTATGGATATAAAACTGTTGAGCTACATATCTTTTAGATCTCTTTAACTGGATTCCTCTGAGTGTCCTGATAGTCTGTATATTTCTTGTCGAAGAATTTGTGGCCAAACAAGTGGATTGAATTGTTTAAAAAGTGGAGAAGAGCTCATGGTGATTGGACACAAATCTCCATGTGAAACACCCTTGGGTAGAAACAAGTCGTGTCTGTACCGTCTCAGTTGTAGTTCAGATTTAGACATTTTTTTTTCACTTCTTTGGTTGCAATTGTTCATCTAAAGTTTTCAGTAAGGTACATTAATTTTTGAGCCAATTGGAGTCTTTAATGTTGGTATTCAAAATACATATGATTCACATATAAGTGTTGGTAAATTTTATCTATTATATATTTGGAAAAGTCCTTGTTGGGTCTTATTATAATATAGTGATTCAGGGTTTAAATGTAAATAAACTTTTTGAATTTGAGTTGTTACATTTTTTAAATAATGAATTTTGCCCCTGATTTTGTTTAGGCAGAACATTGGTGAATGTATTCTTTACCAGTGGGTGGAGAAAATACGAGATGCTCTGATACAGAAATCTCAGCTAACAGAGCCAGGTAAGAATGAATGATACCTCTGTGTGTTCTTTTAATTGGGATTACTTAAATTTTCATATAGATAATATAATTGAAATTTCAGGTGAAAACTTATGTTCTGGTTTGTGGTTTCTTTTTGTTATCTTTTCTTTTTTCTTTTTTAGGTGGGTTGTTTTGTTTGTTTGTTTCTGAGACAGGGTTTCTCTTTGTAGCCCTGGCCCACAACTCACTCTGTAGAGCAGACTGGGCTCAAACTCAGAGATCTGCCTGCCTCTACTTCTTGAGTGCTGGGCATGTGCCACCACACTCAGCAAGGTTTATGGATTCTATATCATAAAAGTAAGTTTCTCTTGAAAGCTCACTTACTCATATAGCTATAGTGATTTTTTTTTATAAGGCTTCTCTGTGGATTATATTCTTAGAATGTAGAATTTTGTGTGGAAAGAACTGGAATCTAGAATACGTTCTGCTTGAATGTTATTAAGGTATTATCAACTTTGTAGAATTCCCCATGAATTAGATATATAAATTAGATATTAATCTTAAATCTAGTGTTTATCAGAAAAGAACTCTTGAGAAGTATTTTGATTTATATTAGGATATAGAGTTTAACTTTAAAATAGACTTTTAAATTGAGATGTAATAATTCACATGCCATAGTTACCCTTCTAAGTGAAGGAATGGACCTTTACTTAGAAATTTAAAAGCAGCCCCATTGTCAGCCTCTTACTGAGCTGCTGAGATAGGACAGCACAAGGACTTCTGGCTCCCTCACTTCACTCTGCTGGGCTTGACACTCATCACAGGGCCTTTGAGAGAGAAAGAGCCCTGTTACCATTTAGCCTGGGGTTGTTTCTAAATCTTTTTATTGTCACCACTGATAAAATTATTTTCAGTTTTTGGGGAAAGAATTATAAAAGAACCTGTAGCTTACAGCATTGTTAGATAAAGATTGTTTACAGAGGCGTGACTGTCTTGGACACTGAACATTGATGGCAGTGGTGCATGTGTTTCAGATGAGTTCTACTATTTTTCTACAGTCGCAAGCTTTCTTACTGCTTTAGTTAAAAATCAAAGGGACAATGACATAAAATCACTAATATCTGTAGCATTTTTAAAGTGTTTTCTTTGACGTTTGGATCCATGTTGTAAGTTTAGAGCATTCAGAGAGTGCACGAGAATGGCTCTAGAAATTCTCCAAGAACAAAGTTAATTTTGATAGCTTGTCTTGTAGAGTTGAATAGTTGTAGAAATTGACAGTATACCTGTAGAAATTTAGAACTTAATTTAGACTTACAGAAAAGTTACAGAAGTAATACAAAAAGCTCTTTACATCTTTTACCTGATTGTCTTTTTGTCTTGTTTAACTGTGGTATAACTGCCAAGAATAGAAAAGTAACCGTAGTATAATACTGTTGGGTCAGTTAAAGAGCTTACTCAGGTCTCATGAGATCTCTCACTAAAGTCCTTTCTGTTGCTGTTAGACCTTGTGTCCAGGATTCTACAGTCCATTTATTAGTTTGATCTTTTCTGAAATTGGCTCTTCCATTTTTCCTTAACTTAAACAAATGCATTAGCATGTTTACATGTGCATTTGTGTGTGTTCATGTGTGTGTTTGCAGGTGCATGTGTGTTTGAGCACATGGAGTATATGAGCAAGTGTGTATGTACAGTGTGTGTGTGTATGTGTAGGTGCATGTGTGTGTACACATGGAGCTAGAGGATAACCTTGGGTGTTGTTTTTAAAAGTGGTAGTCTGCCTTCTTTGAGACAGAGACTCTCACTGGTCTGGTGCACGCCAATCAGATTAGGCTGGCTAGTCTGTGAATCTCATGGATCTTCCTGCTTTTACCTTATCAGTGGAAGGATTCTAGGACAGAACTGAGGTCCTCATGCTTCTGTGGAGGCACTTTGATGACTGATCTCTCCCTCTCTCCAGTCCCTTTCCTTTTGTGTGGGAGAGAATTTGTGTTTTTTTGTTTGTTAGCTTTGTTTTGGTTTGCTTTTGCTTTTTGGTGGCAAGACTAGGGTCTTGCTCTGTTGCCCAGTACCTAGGTTGGCCTGAAACCCTCAAACTCACATAATATGCTTCTTGCTTGCTTCTTCCAGGGAACTGGAACTGCAGGCTTAGGGGAATGCTCCTTAAGACTGTGTTGAGGCGCTTCCTTTTCTTCTTTCAGTTCTGGGGATTGAACCAAGGACTTGCCCACTCTAGGAGTACACCGCCACCAGGCAGCTTCTCCATGGCTTTCTGTTCTTTCTTACCCAGAGCTTTAGTACCCATCAGGAGGTCTCTCCACGATCCTTCTCCCCTGACTCTTACCTCACAGTGATCCATCCTCATGTCCCTCCTTCGTTTAGTTCTTAGGAATCTTTTGTTAGAAAAGCCATGATTCCTTCTGTTGAATGCTGTGTAGAGACCAAAACCCAGTTCTTTTGGAGGTTTTTGTTTGTTTGTTTGTTCTGTTCTGTTCTGTTTTGTTTTGTTTATTGAGACAGTCTCACTGTATGGCCTGAAACTCACTTATGTGGACTAGGCTGGCCTGGGACTCACCAAGATCTGCCTGCCTCTGTCTGTCTCCCAGTGATTTTTGTAGGTGTGATTTCTTCCTTGCTTCACAGATCAATCTCATGTTCACATAGGTCCAGAAGAAAAGAAGAAAACTGAGGAGGAAGAGGTTGATGTTGAAGACGAGCCTATTCTGGTTCACCCACCGGAAACTCCAGCTAAAACAGTGGACCTCAAAGTCAGTGAAAGTACACCCCCAGGTACGGTGTTCTTAACCAGTTCTCGTGAGGCGAGGAGGGTGCTGATGTTGTTCTTGGGAGGCCTTAGAGACTCAGTAAACAAACACATAAGGAAGTTTGGAGGTGCTTGCTTGTTTTTTGGTTTTCCAAGATGGGGTTTCTCTGTATAGCTCTGGCTCTCCTGCAGCTCACTCTGTAGAGCAGACTGGCCTCGAACTCTACTGAACTGCCTGCTTCTACCTCCCCGGTCCTGGGATTAAAGGTGTGTACCACCACCACCACCAGCCGGCTGGAAGTGCTTGCTTGCTTGCAGATAGTTGAGATTTGTTTTTTCTCCTGTAGCCTTTTTGGTTCTTAGCAGCTAAGGTAGTAGGATTCTCCATTATATTTAAGGGTTTTGTTTTGTTTTAGTTTTGTTTTTGTTTTTTTGAGACAGGTTTTTTTTGTAGCTCTACCTGTCCTGGAACTTACTCTGTAGACCAGGCTGCCCTCAAACTTAGAAATCTGCTTGCCTCTGCCTCTCAAATACCCAGATTAAAGGCTGCTGGGATTACAGGGGTTCATGCACAACTGTCACCACAAACAGCTGACCTAGTGATTTTTAAACTTGTTAAAAAGGTAGAATAGCAGGATCATTGCACTTTTAATGGAATAATGACTGGATATAGTATTAATGTGTTTAATTCCATTATGTAAAGTGGAAACAATTTTATTGGAAGACATATATTACAGCTACACAAAATCAGATCAGATTTTGCACTTGAGGTTGGCCTACATGGAGAAGCAAGTAACTTGTGGTGTAAGCGTTTGTCAGTCGTAGCCCTCTTATGCTCTCAAAAACTAGATGCTCTGCCAACTTAAATTAGTCAAGTCTAGGATTTGAGTCCTGACTGTAGCAGTTTACCTGACAGTGTAGGTGGAGACCATTTATTTGTCTCTTACATACAATACCTATATGAACATTTTACTAAAAGTTTAATTTTGTAGGGAGTTACTTGTGCTGTTTGCTTAGATTTGCCATAGAATTTTATTTATATTGCGGTTCTTTTCCTTATTGCTGATTTTCTTTAAAACAAATTAATTCTTTGATTTTCTAGAAACAGAAGACTTGCCCCCAGTTGCTCACGGTGTCCCTATCACAGACCGGAGGAGCACCTTTCAGGCACATGTGGCCCCTGTCGTCTGTCTTGAACAGGTGCGTGACTGCTTGTCTTACCTTGAACCCAGAGCACTAGTGCAGTCCTTCCTAGTAGACTTGCAATGACACCTTCCCTCTCATATTAAAATTTCATCCAAGGGAGACATCGGTGATTGGTTTCCAGACTTCCTGTGAGCAGGAGAGATTTTCTTGTTTCTGCTTGCTTCCAAAAGTGTGTGCAAACCTCAATTTTTTTTTTTTTTTAAAGATTAAACTAGATCATGTGTGTCCTACAGTGCTGGGGTTGGAGCTTATTCTCCAATGGATCTTGAAGAAACGAATGATTATTCTACTGAATATGTGAAACCAAGTCCATTCCGCTGTTCCATGATGAGGGGGTCATGTGGACAGATGTGCAAGTCCAGTCTTCCATGTGGTTTCTTTTTCTCTGGTTTTGTGTTAGTTGACTTTATTCCTACCAGCAGGTGTAATGGCAGATCATTCTCTGAAAGCTCCATAGGTCCTTGTCACTCCTGTCTTTCTAGCAAGATCTGTCGTCACTCCGATCTAGCAGAAAGTAATCTATATTGATTTATGAGGTGGTACGAGTTTCACCAATAGAGTATAATGTCGAGTGCAGTTGTTCCCCACTTCATGGGTGGAGCTCGTTCTGTGTGTTTCTGTGCCGACCCAGCCCTCTTCTAGTGCTGGGAATCAGAACCAGGCAAGGGCTCCACTCACACCCCAGCCTTCTAAGCAACTCAGAATGCTTGGCTTTTAGAAATACAGTTCTTTTTATAAAGACTTTGCTCTCAGATGATGAGAGAGGACATTCCTTCTACTTTGGTGTGTGCTGAGGAGCATTGCCTTTCCTCTCAGCTTGACTTCCTTCTGAAGTCAGTCTGTCCTTGACTTTGACTTTGCTCATACTCTTCCAGGGTCCTTCTTAGACATTATTCTGGATTTTTCCATCCTGGTTCCTCTTTCTGTTCTTGATCACAGACCCTTAGGCTTTGTGAGAGCTGAAATAGTCCTCAGGATGATTGTCTATTGTACTGTGTTGGTCAGAATCTGCAAACCTGAAAGACCACAGATCCCTGTGTGTGGTTAAAACTGGGCTCTCTGTCTACCTCGGGCTGTTTCCAGTATTTCTCTTGAGTGTGTGGCAATCTGACCTATCGCTCTCCCACCTACTCTCCTCCTCGTGCAGTCTTTGCTGATTTCTGTTGGGGACAAGGGAAAATCCCAGCTCCTTCCACATAGCCTTTATGTTTGATTTCCTAATTTACCATCCATGCTGTACTTTCCGTGTCTTCTCCATACAGCGTGGAGCACTTCCTCGGCATCTCTTCCTGTTCCCTGTAGGGTCGACAGAGGACAGGCAGACAGCAGTTAAAGCTGAGTTCCAAAGAAACGTTTATGGGACATACTTACATTCATTTATTTACTTTAAATTTATATTGAAATGTATTTATCGTTGATTTAAAATTTTGTTTTGACTGGGAGGTTTTTATTGTTATTTAGTTATGTTATTCATCCAATCCTCCTCTTCCATGCACTGGCCCTGAGTGAATGTCTTCTTCATGTCACTTTCTTTCCCTTGTTCCTTACCGCTTAACAAGAACTGGCTCAGGCCTCATCCGTGAAGCCTGCTGAGTTCCTAGAGGCAGTTGTGATTTTACATGTGGACTGTGCCACTACTGTCCGCCTGTCCTAGACTACACTGCTGTCCGCCTGTCCTAGACTACACTGCTGTCCCCCTGTCCTAGACTACACTGCTGTACGCCTGTCCTAGACTACACTGCTGTACGCCTGTCCTAGATTCTGTGCATTTGGGGATTTGAGAGCTAAGTTTCTGGAAATGCTTGTATTTACATGAAAAGTTCTCTTTTGGGGAACACATTTTCATATGTTGTGCCTTAGACATACAGACATATGGAGATTTGTCCATAATCAGTGCTCGGCACTCCCACGGCTGTTCTTTTATACAAATGTCTACCCCGTTAGGTCATTGCACAGCTTCATAGAGTCTTTAAGTGACTGATTTGCTATAAAATTTATATCAAATCACTTTAATTCTACTTTTCTAGCATTTACAGAGAAAGGAAAGGGCATATTTGTTTATTTCTGTTACTACTGTTTTTGAAGGTGAAAATGGTTCTTGGCAAGTTGTATGAGAATAAGAAGATTGCCAGTGCCACCCACAATATCTATGCCTACAGGTGAGTGCCTGCCAGGTTTACAATATTCAGTTTACAAACAGTGGTTGGGAAATTATGTGCAGGATTTTAAGACATAGCTGCTTTTTTATTACAACAGTAGACTTGTGAAGTATTGGGAAACTGCAGAGAGACAAGTAGCTGGGGGAGCCCAGTGTTTTCTACTAGATATAGTCACAGTTGGTGGCTGTAGTTGTTTTTTCTGTGAGTTTACTTTTTTCAAATACTTTAACTTATGTCTAGTTTTTAATTTAATAAAATATTTTCCTAAATTGGATAAAAGCTGTTTTAATGTATAATGTTTGCTGAGGTTCTACGCTGTGGTTTATTTAGCCATTTTTTCCATTGTAGTTTTTCATATTTTCACTGCATCTTTTGAACATGAATTCGATTATTTCTGCAAGGTAGATTCAGATCCTTTGTGTGTGCACGTGCATATGTATGTGTATACACATGTAAGTGTGAGCGTTCTTTCCTGTGTGGTGCCCAGAGGTCAGTATTAGATTTTGTTCTCTGCGGCCCTCTGCATTCTTTCTTGAGACAAGGTCTCTTACTGAGTCTGGAGCCACAGTTTTGTCTGGACTGACTGACTAGTATGCTCTCCTCCTCTCCTGGCCTTTACCTGTCAGTGCTGGGTTACAGGCAGCACATCACCATGGCCAGCTTTGCCCATGGGTGCCGGGGACTCAGACTAAGGTCCTGGTGCTCATGCAGAAACCACGCCCTCCTGCGCTGGGCCTGCAGTGCCACACCTTTTTAAAAAGAGAAGCAGAGGGAATTAAAAGGAGGAAAATGGTATAGTAGAATTATCAGAAGTATTAACTTGATACATATTTCAGTTTTTTCCAGAGGTGGTTTTTAAGCCTTTGTATATTGTGTACAGCACTGTATACTCCTGTGAGTAAAGTTGAGAGTGCTGTTACAGCACGCCTTGGGAGTGGGAGCACAAATGTTTGCTGGTTTGCAAAGGAAGACACAAAGAACATTTTAAAATACGCAAAACCGTAAAATTTAGAAATGTAATTTAGACCCAAAATGAAACAGAATATAGATATAGGCACTTGGTGTAAATTTAAAATTCAATTGAATGTTTATAAAATTTAGATTAGCCAAACATCAAATTCAAAAGACTCAGTTTGCGTGAGGGAGTTTTCTCATATCTTGTGTTTCTTTGTTTTTTGTTTGTTTGTTTGTTTCTCTGTATAGCCCTGGCTGTCCTAGAACTCACTCTGTAGACCAGGCTGGCCTCGAACTCAGAATTTCACCTGCCTCTGCCTTCCAAGTGCTGGGATTAAAGGCGTGTGCCACCACCGCCCGCCATAGGTTCACATCTTAAAAAAGAAGTTATGTATATTGAGTGTGTGTCCTTCTGAACACTATCTGAATAGAAATGTAAAGTATTCCTTTTTGTCGGTCTGTCTGACTTATTTATTTATTTATTTTTGATAGGGTCTCATGTAGCCTAGGCTGACCTCAAACTTGCTTTCTTGGGCATTCCACTCATTCTACCTCTGTCCTCCAAGTGTTGGGATCACAGTCACACTGTGTCCCTCAGTATGTTGAAATCTTGGTAGCTGGATTAAATGAGAGCAAGAGCATGAACCATTTGCACATGTAGCCCCTCATCTCCCTCAGTGCCCTTAGCGTGTCACTGTGTGGAGGCTTTGTGGTGTGCCACTTCTCAGACAGCGCTTCTGAGTTTCTCTTGTATGGTATAGTGCCTGGTGCGGTGTGTTGTCAGTGAATGGTTGTCAGTGACTGCTCTTTACTACATCAGAGCTTTCAGGCTAACAGGGAGATGCATGTCTTCTCACCGAAGCACCTCTGTGTCCTAGTGTCCCTTTCCACAGGAATGCCTCAAGACAGAGTTCAAGAGGGATTTTTAAAACAAATAGGCCAAGTTTGGAAGTGATCATATTGATGGCATTAACTGATTGAGGACTAACATTTATTTTGTTTTTCGAGATATGGTTTCTCTGTGTAGCCCTGGCTGTCCTGCTCTGTAGAGCAGCCTGGGCTCGAACTCAGAGATCCGTCTGCCTCTCCTGCCCAAGCTCTGGGATTGAAGGTGTGTACCACCGTCACCCAGCGAGGACTAACATTTATTATGTAATATATGTTTTGTTGTATTTTGATGGTTCAATATATAACCCTTTATATGTGTTTCTAGGATCTACTGTGAGGATAAACAGACCTTCTTGCAGGACTGTGAAGATGATGGAGAGACAGCTGCTGGGGGCCGCCTTCTTCACCTCATGGAGGTGAGTGAAGAGTTAAACTCTGCAGTTTGTACTTATATGCCTTAATATATCTCAGCAAACTAGAGCTCCACTTAGGAAGAAGTAAGAATTGGAGATGGAAGACCTAGTCATAAGCACTGATTGAGGAGACGTCCTCTTCACCCCTGGCTCCAGGTCAGAGGACAAACAGTTCGTACCAAATGCTGTGCTTTCCAGGAAATAATACAAGATGGTTGTATTGCTGTAACAATACAGCTCTGGAAAACTGCTTTTTGTTTTCCTGGCAGTGGCTTCCCTGTCTTTTCATCTTTTCAGTTAGATGGTGAAATATGGGTTATATCCATAATAATTCATTGTTAAGAATTAAATTGTCTGAGGTATTTTCTTGACTTCTTTCAAAGTTTTGTACTTTTAATAGCCTTCCACTTAATTTTCTTAAGCAATATTCTTTTCCTTTTTAGAAATAATTTTTCTTCTTTCAAAAAGTCACTTATTTTTATGTCTATGGATGTTTGTCTGCACTATGTCTGTGTACCTGTGCATGCAGTGCCACAGAGGTCAGAGAGAACATTAGATTCCCTGAAACTGGACTTCCAGGGGGTCGGCCTCTTTGTGGTTGCTGGGCTTCTCTGCAAGGCTGCAAGTCTCTAATGAGTGAGCTATCTCTCCAGCTCCTGTCCTTAATTTTCAGGTTTTTTTTTTCCTGTTTTCTATTTCTGTTTTTCTTAGAATTCTTGTTCAGTTTTTACAGATATAGTGGCTTCTAAATTTTGTCTACATATATCAATTTGAGCTCCTTTATTCAACTGTTTCCAAACCTTAAGTTTCTCTAGGCCCATTTTAATTTATCCTGTCTGTTTTTTTTTTTTTTTCATCCTGTTGGGTCTGATCATTGATTGTTTATTAATTTTAAGAGAGGGCTATTTTTGTCCTTAGAAAGTTGGTATGTTTTTTTGTACTTCTGTGTGTGGGGCTTGCTTTCTAACTAAGTCTTTCTCTTATAGGAACTTGGTTTAGTATAGGCAACAAGCCTAAACTTGGGTAGGCTTTACTTTAAAGGTAGCATTGGACAGGGTTACAGCTGCTACTTGTGTAGGCCCTTTTCTCCTCAGTTGTTCAGAAGCAGGTTATTTTGTGTGTGTGTGTGTGTGTGTGTGTGTGTGTGTGTGTGTGTGTGTGGTTTTTTGTTTGTTTGTTTGTTGCTTACTAGTAAAAGGCTGCCTAAACTTAGCTTTCTGTTAAGAGTCAGTAAGAGCGGGAACCCTACCTTCATGGTTTCCCCTCTTGACAGGTGGCTCCAAAGTCCAGAGTTTGAGTGGACTAGAACACTGCATTGACTTACCAAGTTCTCTTTTCCTAACTTTCTATCCCTGAGTTGTTAGCAGCCTTACTCAGTGTGTCTGGTTTTACACACTAGTCATTTCATGCTTCTTAAAACTGCTTGTATGTCTAATTATGCTTCTGAAAATAACAGATTTTGAATGTGAAGAATGTCCTGGTGGTTGTGTCCCGCTGGTATGGAGGTGTCCTGTTGGGACCTGACCGTTTCAAACACATCAACAACTGTGCCAGGAACATCCTGGTAGAGAAGAACTTCACAAGTACCCCTGTGAGTAGTCGCTGCTGCAGTGATCGCACGCTCTTTCTGGGACTGCAGACAGACAATCAGGAGTGGGTGGCAGTGGAGGGATGCAGTAGTAAAGTGTGGACTAGGAAGCCAGACTAGGCCTCAGTCACACGATGGGACAGTGTGAGTTTACAGGTCTGTAGGGTTTCTATTAGAAAAGCAAGCTAAGGCCCAGAGAGCCATGAACTGTCACACTGGGTACGTGGTCTAGAGGCTCCTGTAAAGGCCTGAACTTCCGTTAGTGCCAGAGTATCTGTGCTTCCCTCGCATGTCTGGGTGTGGTCTTTATATTTTGAGGGTTTTTTGTTTATGCTTTACACATGTTTGTATCTATTTAGGCTTTATTGCATTACTTGGGAGAATAGAGATAAATGAAATAATACTGAGATCTTTCAAGCATAAATATACTAGGTGAAATGTTTCTTTTGACTAGCCTTGACTATCATGAAATATGATAGTAGACTATGTATGTCAGCATGTCTTCAGGCCCAGCACTGACACTTGAAAGCACATAGGCTTCACAGTGTAGACCATCTGTGGGGCTGTTGTGAGGTCTTATACATGGCTGTGGAGCCGATTCATTGAGTGGTTTCTCTTCCAGGATGAGTCAACTAAGAGTGTGGGAAAGAAGAAAGGGAAGAAAGACAAGAAGAAGAATGATCATTAATCCTTGACCCAGTGTGAAGGGTTAATTTTCCCGCCACTGTGCACACATTCCCAGTGGTCACGGAGTCCATTAAGATAGCACACTGACAGCTCAAGTCAGCCCGTTCATCATCGTCACACCAGCATTGTGTTTCCTGCTCCGGTTCTACCATTTACCAGAACCAGAGAACCTAGAGCATATTCCCATGTGTCTCCCATCTATTGGGAGAGCTGCTGTGAGCTTATTTGCCATTTCATATAATACTAGGAAGTGACACACGCACAGTGTTGTTCCTGAGCTAAGTGTCCATTGCAGTCTTGTCACGTGCCTTTGTTAGGTGGGGAAGACGTCTCCAGAGGAGTAGTAAGGCCACACTTGTGACAGGAATTGTCGTGCTGTTGGATGAACATGGCCTTCACTGCTCCCGAGAGCTTTTCAGAGCAGGAGCGCACTGAAGACAGAGGTCTTGGGGAGTCTTTCTCTTGTGATTTGACAACTTAGCCACACTTCCTTTCATAGTATTCATCATGGAGTAATAGTTTACGTGAAAACCCAGGAGTATTCATCTGTGATCATGTGCCAAAGTGATAGTTTACATATTTGCTAGTTCAAGTGTTACTCCTCAGTTTCTTTGCAAATTGGTGACTGTGAAATTTCAAAAAGTTAGTATTTTTAGTCGCTGCCTTTTATTGTTTGATTCCTGTAGTGACACACAGTGAGCATTCAGTGTCAGTAGTCTTTCCCTCCCTTCAGTGTGTTGTGGTAACATTCCGGTGTCTCTGAAGGACCTGGAAGCACTTCCTGTGTTGTTCCTGTGCTCTGGTCACCTCACTTGCAGAAGGAGATAGAGACAGCAGGACACCACAGGAGCAGGCTGCCAACTGCACCAGTTTGATACACATTTGCCTTTTGAACTCTGGCCAGATTTTTTTTAATTCTGTGATTTTTGTTGAGAGGTAGAGGGACAAATCTTTTGATTAGATAAAAAACTCTTTCCCTACAAATTTTTGTCTATAATCTCCCTTTTTAACAAGTATTTTATTTTTTTACCTGCATATACATAAGAAATAGGACAGAAAAATTCCCTTTGACATGTAGGTAAGCTATTCCCTGTTATCTTTCAGAAATAATGCCAACAATTACTAAATTGATCAAGTGATCACAGACTAGTTTGATTTCCCTCCCAAGGAAGGGCTAGGTGTTAGGAGGCAGCTTTGGGAGACTGCTGGAGCATAGAAAGCGGCTGAAGTTGGGCAGATGGTTTTCTCTTCATTTTTAAGCTTGAAAGATCCACATCCTCACTTAGTATTTTAAATAGGAATCCAGTAGCCAGCTTTACACTAGAGTGGGTTCTGAGACAGAAGTCTTATTTTCAACATTATTTAATGTTGTAAATTATCAAGAGTTATAGGATGACCTATATGTGTGTGTTTGGAACACTTACCTCTGTTTCCATGAAATGCTAAGTATATCCTATGTATTAACTGTTAAAGAACTTAGACAGTATTTGCTAAAGATAATGATAGAATCTTGACATTTCAGACCTGTGAAAGGTGATTAAAAACACTAAGAATTTTATGCTGCAGAAAAAAGGAGTTAGTTTTCCTAGCACACTGGATTAGAATTTTCTTTCCTGGTGTTTTATCTAAAATGTATTAGTGTTTACAGAAGAAAAGACAATTTTTTATATCTCTGATCTCATTTTCCTTCACCTAAAAATGTTCCGTTTTCCTCACTTTACAAGATTACTAACCATATTTTATGGGTTGAGATCCTTAACCTTCTTCACTGTAAGTGGGAAGAGACCCCCCCCAAATTCTTCAGTTCTGACTCCTGAAATTATTTGGCATATCATCAATGCAAAATAATAATAGCATATTTTTCTCTATTAAAGTAGAGAAAATCATATGTAGAGAATTTTTTAGTTCTCCAAATAATAACTTTCTAAAGCCAGGCATCTGCTGTGGCAATCTCTATATTAGTTGAAATGTTGTCCCCATGCCAGTATGTAAGAACAAATAGCATTTTCTTCGATGGGCAAAGCAGAAGCTGCTTGGGGAGGTGTCTGTGTCAGAGACAGGCTGTTGGAAGCACTAATCACAGGACAGAGAAAGCAGATACTGTTTACAGGGCAGGTGAGTGATACTGTAATCACTTGAGTGAATTGTGATCATATCCAGTCCACTAAAGAGATGACCATAAATGGTGTATACAGTTTTTATTTTTTATTATGCATGATTTTGTATATATGGCTATTTTTCTTTCCGTAAAAATGGTATTAAACCGTATATACTGTTTTGTATCCTACATATTTCATATAGAAGTATATTGTTAACATTTTCCCATATCAATAAATATTCTTCTATGGCTTAACTTCTTATGGCTGCATTTCATTCTGTCTTCTGGATACATTGTAACATGCAAACCCATTCCTCCAGTATTTTTCAGGAAGGCTTTTTCACATTTTTAACTTTTTGTTTTTGTTTGTTTTGTTTTTATGTTTTTTGGGTTTTTGTTTTTTTTTGTTTGTTTGTTTGTTTGTGTTTTTTTTGGTTTGTTGTTATTGTTTGATTGGGTTTTTTTGAGACAAGGTTTCTCTATGTAGTCCTGGCTATCCTGGAACTTGCTCTGTAGACCAAGTGGGCCTGGAACTTGATCCTCCTGCCTCTGCAAACTGAGTGCTGGGAGTAAGCCAGAATTTTAACTCTTAGAAAGAAATGTGAAGTACTGTTACGTTGCATAAAGGTTTTCATATGTCTCCCTGACTATAAGGAAAATATAGGAATGGAATTCAAGGGTTTATATATTCTTATACTTCTTTGTGTATCAACCAGATTATTGTGAAATACACTGAAATACTACTCCCAATATGGGAAACACGTGCATCCTACCACACATGCTTGGGACCCAAACTCAGACTTTGTGTGTCAAGTACTGTACTGACCAAGCTGTATCTCCAGTCCCTAAAGGTTTTCTTACATTGTTTTTCAAATTACAGTCTTGTGCTTTTTTTTTTTTTTTTTTTGTTTGTTTGTTTGTTTTTGGTTTTTGGTTTTTCTAGACAGGGTTTCTCTGTGTAGCTCTGGCTGTCCAGGAACTCACTTGGTAGACCAGGCTGGCCTCGAACTCAGAAATCCGCCTGCCTCTGCCTCCCAAGTGCTGGGATTAAAAGCGTGCGCCACCACTGCCCGGCTCTTGTGATTTTCATTTAGACTTTCTTCCCATTACCCAGTTGGTTTAAGTTATGAAATCTAAGTTCTTCCTTTCATGATGTAATTTTTTGAGTGAATTTTCAAGAAATGAACACTGTTATATAGCCAGCCCTTAGATGGAACTAAAGGGACTTGTACTTCCTGTGCACTGGCCCCTTCTGTGGGTAACTGCTTCCCTTACTTCTCATACAGGAGATGCGCTTTGTCTGGTTTGACCTGGATGTGCATGGAATGACACAGCCTTGTTTTGACAGTTTCTTCCAGAGTTGGCTTGAGGCTCATCTGGGTAGTCGTGTGCAGCAGTGTTTCTTCCTGCTGCGCACTGCACTGAATGCAGCAGTGTTTCTTCCTGCTGCACACGGCACTGAATGCAGCAGTGTTTCTTCCTGCTGCACACGGCACTGAATGCGGCAGTGTTTCTTCCTGCTGCGCACGGCACTGAATGCGGCAGTGTTTCTTCCTGCTGCACACGGCACTGAAAGCATGACTATTTCTGATAGATGACTTGGCGCTGTTACAGTTACTGCTGTTACAAACATGTCTTATATGTGGTTTGTGTTGAATGTATGTACACATCTCTGTAATTTTATTTTTGTGCCTCTGCATGCATTTGTGTGTGTGTACACATGCAGAGGACAATTCTCGGGAATTCTCAGGAGTCGTTACTTTGCATGTGTGTGTGTGTGTGTGTGTGTGTGTGTGTGTGTGTGTGTATACACATGCAGAGGACAATTCTCAGGAGTCGTTACTTTGCATGTGTTTGTGTGTGTGTGTGTGTGTGTGTGTGTGTGTGTGTGTGTGTATACACATGCAGAGGACAATTCTCAGGAGTCATTACTTTCCTTTGACTTTGAGCTCTGGGGATTGAATTCAAGTCATCAGGCTTAGCAACAGGTGTCTTGACCCATTAGTCATTTCCCTAGTCTCATGTAGGAATTTCTCTTGGACAAATGCTCGGTGTGGGTTTGCTAGATCATAGCATACACAAGTAGAGCTTGGACTTTTAGTGCACAGCGGTGTGCTAGCTTTGAGGTCAGTGCAGATTTGGGATATTTGCAAGTTGCTTTCATTCTGTCCAATTTAAAGTGTTAGTGAGGTGTCAACTCATTCCCAAGGTTCTTAAAAAATACAAGCCAGCTCTAGAGAGTGGACTTAGGTAGTGAGCAGTTGTCTAAACAGTTAAGAGGTGTCTGCTCCTGTCAGCGGTACATGGATTCTCATGTGGCATATAACTTCACGTTCATGGTGTGCTGTTGGTTTGTATTTCCATGCTGACAAATAAGGTTTTGATGACCACATTTTGTTACTGAAGAGGTAAGAGTCAATCCTGCAATTAGTAATTAGAAGTGGAAGATGAGGCCTTGTTACCAAGGTTGGATCAGATACGGAGAATTAAGGTTACAGTTTTGCATCTCTGGGGAGTTGATCTAAAAATCCCCACACTCCACCATTGCCCCACTGGCAAGTGTATTAAGTATGTGAAATTCCAAGTACTTAACTTTTCTTCAGTTTCATGAATATTATTCTTTACCTGAATTATGAGGATTAAATAAGCTGTGTTTAGTGATGCTTAGAATGTGAAAAGAATTCCACTAAAATCTTGTATTTGATACAGGCCTTTTTTTTTTTTTTTTTTTTTTGAGGATTCCAAGTATACCTAGAGTCCAAATTGGACATTAAATTACTATGTTCTTCCTTTGGGAAGGCATTCTGTCATAGTCAACAAGAAGCAGGCCCTGGAGGGCTATGCAGAACTGGCCCCACCCCTCACTGGCTGTGGCTCTGTGCCTCACTCAGAGCCAACCCTGCTTTTGTCTTCCATAGGGTAGCACAGGCATAGAGGTGACGCCACACACACTCCCACCCTTTACCACCTCTGGCAGTCAAGAAAGCTGTCCACAGGGTCATGAGCTCCGGAGAGCTGGCCCTGCAACTCACCAGCTATAGCCCTCGGGAGAGCAGGCTCTACACTTCCCCTGAGCAGCGCAGTAGATCTGGCCCTGGTGGCATGGATGAGGCCTGGGTGGTGGTGAGGGATGTCCTCACTGCACAGGAGAGCTGACCCCAAGTTCATGAGAGTGGGTGTGCTGGCCCTGCCCTTCTCACTGGCTACAGCAGTTAGGCCTTGTACCTTACTTGGACAGCATAGAAGTGCTGGCCCTGGTTGAGAGGCTGTGGGTGAGGCAGCCGCAAGGGTGAGCTGGCCATACCACTCATCTGCTATGAGGTACCAGGAGTGATACCCTCCCCCTGTGTCAGTTGGGAGAGCTGGCCCTGGGATCCCATGAGAGAAGGTGAACTAGCACTGTCCCTTACTGGTCACAGCACTCAGGAGAGCAGGCCTTATGCTCTGTACCTTGCCTGGGCAACACAGTAAAGCTGGCCCTGGTGTTGAGGACATGGGAAGGGGGTGAGCCTGCCCTGAGGGCGTGAACAAGGGAGAGCTGTCCCCATCCCTCCGACTATGAGGTAGCCTGGAGAAGGGATGCTCTCTGCCACCTCACCACTTGAAGCACACAGGAGAGCTGACCTGCCCTCTCACTGGCTGTCAGGAGAGCAGGCCATGTACCTCACCTGGGCAACACAGTGGAGCTGACCTTGCTGGTGAAGACACAGGTGAGCCAGTAGATGGTGTAAGATCACTTACTCTGCCTCCTGCTAATTGGTGGCATTGGGTGACCTAGTTGGAGCAGTGCTGGAGAGCTTGCCCTGGTGGTACAGGTAAGAGAGCCAGAGCTCTGACCAAACTCAGCCCTCCCCTAGGGCCAGGTCTCAGCCTCTGAGTTGGTCTGCCTCCAAACCTATATCATCTGTAAACAGTTGGGATATAACATGAAAGGGCCAGTCCTGCTGATCCAACACTGCAGGGTCTCCGTGACACAGGGCAGCAACAGGATAGTGAGGACCCAGTATCGATGATGTCACAGAAGCCAGAGACCTTGAGCCAGATCAGTGACTCATTGCAATTCATTGCAGTTCATGTCTGAAAGTGCAGATGCGCGGACAGACGGATACACTGTGGCACTAAGGCTTCCGTGATGAGATGACGTCTATGCTTGGCTCTTATTGTGTGTTTTTTATTTTGGGGAAGTTTGCAAGGGCTAAGGGCAGATAGGGGATGGGGAGATGAGCAGAACTGTGGTGCATGATGTGAAACAAAGAATAACATTTTTAAAAAACAAGTTGACCATCTTTTAAGTTTGAATCCTATGACTGCTTCCTACTAATTTTGGAAGCTTGAGGGTGCTATCTCATATCTCTACTGAGATGTGGGGGAACACGTACAGGGATTGAGTGGATGTTTTTAATAAAACTTGCAAATGCCATCTTGGCATTGTCAGACCCAAAAGAAACCCAGGACAAGGCTCAGTCAGTAACTGGCTCCTCCCAACACTTCTCACCCCTCTCCCTTCTCTACTCCTCTCCATCCCAGCTTCCCTTCCCTCTCCTCAACTTCACATTCCTATAGAAACCTGCCCTTTCATCTCCCCTGGGCCTCACCCCTTGGTTCCTGGCTGTCTGTTCTTTGCTCTCTTAGCCCTCTATTTCCTTCTTCCCTCCTCCCCTAACCCTTTCATGGCCTGGTCCAATCTAGACTCCTCCAGATGCCCCAGGTTGTACTTCCTTCAGTCTATGATAAAACCCTTCTCCTTCAACCATACCTAGGAGTGGGCATGTCCTCATTTTTATTCATTCATTTTTTTCTATTGTCATGCATGTCAGCAAAATCAAAACTGAAAGGCCAGTGAGGAAGATTTAGGTCATATGTCTCAAAATGGGTTATGGGCTGATTTCCAAGTATTGCTTTGTTCTAAACAAAACAAACAAAAAAAGGGAACTGTGTGTCTTGTCAAGGAGTACAGGCAAACTTTTTTTCCTAGATATTAAATATTTGGTGCTTTATAAGCCAAATAGTCTATCATAAGGGCTCAATTCTATTGTAATGTAAAATTAGCCATAGAAAATATGCAAGCAATGGTGTCTGTTATTCTGGTAAGACTATCTGGAAAGTGAAACTTTAATTTCTTATGTCATAAAATTATTTTTTGCAATTCTCTTTCAATCATAGAAATATGAAAAATAGTTCTTAGTCTTTAGCCAAACTGTGGTCTGTGGGCTGCAGTTTGCCAACTCCTGGTTTAGACCACAAAGGAAAAGGGAGAGAAGTCAGAAAGCACAGTATAGAGGAATTTAGGGTAAAATAAGAGAATCATCTCTTCTCTGGGAATTTGTGGAAGACACGATGTAGTGTATGAGCTATCGTTGGCTGTTGTCTGGAAGCAGAACATGTGATGAACTGAAACAGACAGTGTTTTGTGTGTGTTCGTCATTGGCTATAATGGGAGTCAGATGGGTCTACAATCCAATATGGTCTCAGTGCAAAGTGTGGGAAGAGAAAAGCCAAGCGATGAATAAACTGACCCCAACCACCACACCACACCCCAATTGTGTGCTCACTCTTCAGTATGTGCAAGGTACTGACACACTGGGGATCAGACTGAGGGTCTTGAACATCCTGAACATATAACTTGCTTCTGAACTCTACTCCCAGCCCTGACCTGAATGGAGGGAGTGGATATATTTAGTCAGTTAAATAGAACAGATTTCCCTAATTGGATGCAAATACAGAAGGAGAGAGAGGCAGGTAGGTACCAGCGGCACTTGGGTAGGCAGCAATGCCAGTCAAGTCTAACCTGGTTTTCTTATTGGCAAGACATTTCTTTTTCCCCTTACTTCTCTCTATGAACATCAAGCATTGTTGCCCTGCCTCATTTCCCTGGTGCTAGCTTTTGCTCTAGCTATCTGCTGAGTGCTGTGAGCCTGCATTCCACGGTTCATTTCTGAGAACTCAGTTGCATTAAATTGGGCAAATGAGGAAAAGCCAGAAACAAGGAAAAAAAAATCTCAAGAGGATAGAAACTTTCTTGAAAAGAAGGAGGGAGAAAGATAAGAGGAGGAAGAGGAAGAAGAGAAGGAAAAGAGGAGAAGGGGGAAGAGAAGGAGGAAGAGGAAGAGGAAAAGGAGAAGGTAGAGGACAAGGAGGAGGAGGAGGAAGAGGAGGAGGAGGAAGAGGAGTTCTTTTTTCAAAGTTTCTTTGTAAAATATGTTACAAGCTCAGGGACAGACAAGAGCTCAGTGAGTCAAATGCTTGCCATGTAAGGCATGAAGGCCTGAATTCAGTCCTTATCACCTGGTTAAAAGAAAATCCAAATATGTGTCATGCCTGCAATCCCAGTGCTAAGGAGGCAGAGGCAGGAGGGTCACTGGGTTTGCAAGGCAGCAAGTCCAGCCTACCTGGGACCCCCAGGTTCAGTGAGAGAACCTGCCTCAAAAAATATAGCGAAGAGTGATTGAGAAAGACGCTCTACATCAACCTCTGGCCTCATACATACATACATACATACATACATACATACATACATACATACATAC
>JANHMN010000013.1:70464339-70493152 GCA_030674055.1 Rhabdomys pumilio | reverse complement strand
AGGAGGCAGGAGGCAGGAGGCAGGAGGCAGGAGGCAGGAGGCAGGAGAGGCAGAGGCAGAGGCAGAGGCAGGTGGAGTTTGATACCAACCTAGAGTACATATATGGAGTTCAGTCCAGCCAGAGCTACATAGTGAGACCCTGTTTCTTTGAACAATAACAAAAATAAGTCATGCTAAAGACTCTGTGTGTGTGATAACTATACATATATAACTTAAAGTTGAAAGTTGAGTTGATTTTCTAATTTTTCCACTCAGAGCCTGCAAATCCTTGCTAATGATTCTCCCATAGCTGTCCTAAGGACTAATCCCAGGGCCTCACATATACTGGGGAAGCAAGTGTTTCCTTCACCTCAGAGCTAGTCATCTGCAGCTAAGCGTGTTTTTAACCATGAGTGCTGTGCGTGGAATCCACGTGCTGATCTGCTCAGCCTCTGCCTTTGCTCGTTCAAATTCATTCCTAACAAGAGGTACCAGGATGCATCCACATCCTTCCACAGCCACAAAATCTCTCCCAGGAACTGGCCGGTGATCATGACCAGTCAACTTCCAAGGCCCTTGCTAGTTAAGAGACAGTATAGTAGCTGGTTCATATAACTTAATTCCAGCCTCCAAAGTAGGCACTCAGTGTGAAGGGGAAGGAAAAGGAGGCTGATAAACACTTTGTGACTTTGTCTGTCTTGTGAGATAAGACGCACAAGCCTGCAGCCTCGGCAGATAAGGTCTACAGGGTCAGTTAAGACCCACCCGTGGTGAGCAGGTATTTGCTCTGTGAACAGTGCAGGGTTATCTGCATCATTTCAGATACATTCTTTATAGAAGGGCATCGAACTCAGGCTGCACGTCTTAGCTGCAAGTGCCTATACCCACCGAGCCACATTGTATACCCTCTTTTATTTTATTTATTTATTTATTTTTACATTTTGAACTTGTATCTCCTTTGCTTTGAGCTGTCTTGTTTTTTTTTTTTTTTTTTGACATAATTTCAGTTTCCGAATAAGTCCTAGCTTCTAACAGTGCAGTTACTGTTAGAAGAGTTTTCTTCATTGTTTAAGGTCAGTAGCTTTTTAGAAAGCAGTTAGTTCTAGCCTTACTGCCTCTGTCTTGTGGCCCTCAATCTAGCACAAAGAAGTTCTAGATATGGGGTTAGAAAGAGAGAGAGAGAGAGAGAGAGAGAGAGAGAGAGAGAGAGAGAGAGAGAGAGAGAGAGAGAAAGGAAGGATGAATTTCTATTTTCTTAAAGAACCAGCCCCTGGTTTTGTTGATACTTTGTATAGTTCTTTTTGTTTCTACTTGGTTGATTTCAGCCCTGAGTTTGATTATTTCCTGCCGTCTACTCCTCTTGGATGTATTTGCTTCTTTTTGTTCTAGAGCTTCCAGGTGTGCTGTTAAGTTGCTAGTGTATGCTGTGTCCAGTTTCTTTTTGTAGGCAGTTAGAGCTATGAGTTTTCCTCTTAGCACTGCTAGACATTACTTTTTAAAAAACATGGGTGCTTCTTTCTACAAATTAACTTTGCCTTCATTGTTTGGGATTAAATGTGTGTACTAAAGGTGTGTCTGTATTCCAGCTAGAGAGATTGAAGGTGTGTGGTAAGGGCTGAGCCATACCACAACTAGAAACAGGTGTTTTCAGCAAATGATACAATCTTGGGGTTCATGGTTTAATTAAATATCTGGCAACAGGAAGGCTTTGATAAAGAGAATCTTGCTTAGGACTGAGTGCTCCAAAGTCTCTCACTCCCTGTATATTGTTCAGTTATGGATC
Organism: Rhabdomys pumilio; assembly: GCA_030674055.1. NCBI lineage: Eukaryota > Metazoa > Chordata > Mammalia > Rodentia > Muridae > Rhabdomys > Rhabdomys pumilio. The sequence goes on along the minus strand of JANHMN010000013.1, from coordinate 70,491,390 downwards.
TCTGTGTAAATTCCCATCTACTTCAAGAAAGAGCTTCTCTGATGTAGGTTGAGTGAGGCTGATCTATGGGAATAGTAGTATGTCATCAGGAATAATTTTATTGCTATGTTCCTTTACCAAAATCATAGTAATAGTTCCCCCCAGAGCCTGTGAGGTTTCTGGCATCTTCAGCAGTGTGCTGTATGGACTTCATCTGTTGGAGAGGCTGGGCCTCAACAAGCAAAAGGTGGTTGGCTGCTCCCTCAACATTCATGCCAATACTGCACCAGTACACTCTGTAGTCAGGTCACTGTTATAGGCCACATGATTGGTGGCAGGCAGGTCTCTGTTGTAGGGCACATGGTTGGTAGGTAGGAGATACTGTTGTTTCCTTTTCCTCCCTCTGGCAGCATGCAGAGTGCCTTCCAGGATCATGAATGCTGGTCAGTAGGTTTTGATGACATATGTGTTGATTAGGTTACGGAGAATAAGCAACAGTCTTGACCATAGCCTGTGGTGTTCGGGAATCTATGAGGTCCCTTTGGCCAAAGCTCAATACAATGTTGCCCATTCCTGGCACTGGAAGTTTTAATGGTAGCATAATATGTCTGGTTGGAATGGTATCCTCCCACTATATGGTGACTCTCTTTTGATTCCTTTTATATATTTATATATTTTAGGAAGCTTCTACAGTACTAGGTTTCAATATGGTTTTTCCAAAGCTCTTTAGTGTTAGTTATCCCTGCTCACATTTGCTCCTTTGCCCTGAGCTCCCGTCATCCTCCTTATTTAATGCTTCTATTCTAGCTCCCCTTTATCCCACCTTTATCCCACATCACTGTATTCGAGTTCTCTTTCCGTGAGAGGTCCTTTCTTTACCCCTGATTCTTTACTAGGCATCCACATCCAGCATCTATGATTATTTTGATTGTGGCACACAAATCTAAAGCTAAGGTTTACATTTAAGAGAAAACATGTGATATGAATCTTTTGCAGTCTGCATCACTTCATTCAAGATGGTTGTTTCTAGCTGCATCTATCCACCGGCAAATTTCATTTCATTTTTTTTATAACAGAATACTATTCCATTGTACAGTGTACCACATTTCCATTATTTATTCATCTGTTGGTAGATTGTTTCCAATTTCCAGCTATTGTGAAATAGAGCATCAGTGAATGTGGATGAGGAAGTCTCTCCACACCAGGATTTAGAGTCCTTTGGGTATATAACCAAGAGTGGTATAGCTAGATATTGTGGTAGGTCAATTTTTAGCTTTTTCAGGAAACTCCATGCTGGTTTTTGTAGAAACTCTACCATTTTCACTTCACCAGCGATGAATAAATGTTCTCCCCTCCCCCACATTCTCATCAGCATGAACTGTTTTATTGATCTTGGCCATTTTCACTGGGGTGAGATGAAATCTCAAAGTGGCTTTAATTTACATTTTCCCAATTCACCTTTAATCTTGAAGTCAGGCTAGCCTGGAGTATCAAGCAGAAGCAGGAGAGACACACCCTCAAGAAGGTTGAAGGAGAGAACCAACTTCCAAAACTTGTCTTCTGTCTACTGTGCTTACCGTGGCATGTGTGATGTGTGTGTCTCTTCCCCCACCCCCTGCCCAATATCCACAAGTTACACAATAAGAAAAGGTTATCACTCAGCTTTGGTAGTAAGGTTGCTTAAAAATGTCAATAATATCTTTTCCACTTACAGATTTCCACAGGTTAGGTAACTTTATAAGCCTGCTGTAACTACATACTGATGGCTGAATCTGCAGCCATCACACAAGAATCATCCAGACATCAACCCAGCTGGGTTAACGAACAGGCTATCCCATCCCTACCTTTGGACATGTTGTGTCAGTGTCTACTTTGACTGTAAGACCCATTTTCTCAGTTCTTGAGGAAGTTAATTTTTGTCAACTTGACACAAAATAGAGTCACCTGGGAAGAAAGAACATCACTGTCATGGTTTGAATATGCTTGGCCCAGGGAGTGGCACTATTTGGAGGTGTGGCCTTATTGGAGTAGGTGTGTCACTGTGGACATGGGCTTTAAGACCCTCATCCTAACTGCCTGGAAGTCAGTCTTCCACTAGCAGCCTTCAGATGAAGATGCAGAACTCTCAGCTCCCCTTTCACCATGCCTGCCTGGATGCTGCCCTGCTCCCACCTTGATGACAATGGACTGGCCCTCTGAACCTGTAATCCAGCTCCAATTATTGTCCTTAATAACACTTGGCCATGGTGTCTGTTCACAGCAGTAAAACCCTAACAGAGATACTCACATAAGAAAGTACCCCCATCAGACTATGTAATGGTGAATACTTAATCCACTCTGGCTCCCACTTTCCTTTTGAAAGTGAGTTCCCAGCCCAGCTCTGGATTCTTTTGATGCTCCCTTATCTCAGAGAGAACAGTAAAATTTGTTGGAATGGGCAATTTGTTGATGTTGAGTATTAATTTCTTTTTTTTTAAATTTTATTCTCTTATCTGGTTGATGGTTTTTCTTGCTTAAAAGACAGAGTTTGACCGAATAGCAGATGTACACATACATGCCTTTTATGACATGATACAGACCATATGAGATGGACTGCAAAAGGAGAAAGAGTAAACTTTATTGGTCCATATAAAAGAAGGAGAGGCTAGGGAGAAGAATGTTTGTGTGTGTGTGTGTGTGTTTGTGTGTGTGTGTGTGTGTGTGTGTGTGTAAAAGTGAAAGTTGAATGATGTAAATGAGCAAATGCATTTCGTGATGTCCGTCATCCTGCAGAGAGATGTGAGATGCGGGCGGGGTAATGTGAACTGCTGTCTCTGATTGGTGCTGCTTGACCTGTGCTGTCATTCGGTAAGTAAACATTTAGTTCTACTGAGTCACACAAGGGTCTCTCCTTCATACAAGCAAGGTTTACATCTCAGATGCAGTTTGAGCCCCCAGTGCAAAGAAGGCATGCTTGGGAAGGCATTAATTACGTTCTTTCTTTTTTGTGACTAAGGAATAAACTGAAATGCCACTGGATTTGTTTAGAGTGTCCCATTTCCCACAGCCACCCACATAGGATTTCTGACTTGTCACTATCAGGAATGTGGCCCCATGAAGTTGGTTGTTTTTTTCATTATCTAAGTGTCCCAGTTATCTCCCATCTCCTCGTGGCTTTCTACCCACTTGAACGGAGGAAGAGCTATTTTTACAGTCAGGGTTTAACACGTAGGACCTGCAGAAGATGGACTTTTACCACCTCATCCCACTCCCTTCCTCAGCCTTCCCCTTATACCATCTACCATCTACCATCTACCATAGGCTTACTGTTTATCCGTGTTCTCAGCTGGAGGTGGACGTGTGTTTCCAGGGCTTGACTCCCAAACTCAGGCTTTCAACAATAGCTTCAGTGAAATGTGATCCAGAGACAAAGTTGGCCCATCTAGCTTCAGCCAGAGCTCCCATCTACTTGTCTGCTTTGGGGTTCTAGACCCTTTTTTGCAGCATGTGTGTATTTGTTGAATTGGCTGCTGTAATGCTCCCTGTGGTTCTCCAAAAGAAGTTTCGGAAAACAATGTCCTGCGTTTCAAGAGGCAACTGGAAAAGAGAATGCTACTCCTTACCATGGGTTTTCTTCCAGCAACCTCATAGGAGACTCTCCTTTTGTAACACCCTCTCAGGAACTAGTCCCATCTCACTGACTGTTTCAGTTCCATCAATCCATCTCCAGTTGCCATTGTCTTCCAAGCCATTCCTTCTATATGTAGGTGGTGGTGTTGTTTCCCAAATTGGTTCTTGATTGTGTCAATAAAGATGGTGAAGCTAATCGCTGGGCGGAGTTTTCCAGGAGGAGGAGGAGGAGAGAGAGAGAGAGAGAGAGAGAGAGAGAGAGAGAGAGAGAGAGACAAAGAGAAAGAGAAAGAGAGAAAAAGAGTTTTCAGCTAGGCTTTGGGAGAGGAGCACGTATGCCATGTAAGGGCTGGAGGTGACTAAAACTGATGGCGACTTCCACCACTGGTAGAATTCTGACATAGGATAGCCGATGAGTTTAGGGCAACAGAGTCTGTGCCCAGCACTTGTGTTATCTGGCTGGTTTTAAAGTGTTAGGACTGTCTGGTGTTTTCCATCTGTGGCGGCTCAGGTGGGCAGGAGAAAAGGCATAGCCAGGGTAGACATTGGTGGAGCTAGCTGTGGGGTAGTTGGCTGGTGGAGAGGAGTTCACTTCCCAGTGTTCATGAGAAAAGCGCCAGAGATAGCAGTTTGGTAGAGCTGAGTGAGACCAGTTCGGCTTGGCTGAACTGGGGGCTGAGTAAGATGGCTATTGCTGGCAGCTGATCTTGGAGCATAGTGGGGCTGTGGCACTGGGCAAGGAGCAAGCATGGTTTTTAAAATTACATGCAACATCTATAGATCCCTTTGGCTAAGTCGCTGTGTGGATAACAGTGCCAGTAGAAAGGTGAGATCGTCTATGGTTTCCTCTTGGCTCATTCCCAATGGCAAGTGTCATCTTGGACAAATACAAAGAAAGGGACAATACCTTCTATGGTACGATCACATGTTTTCATGATCTGACCCAACTTGCCAAGGTGCAGGAGCAGATTATCTAGCCCATCAGTTGGGGTGGAGTTTTTCATTTAGGTTGAAAGTGATACACATAATGTCTTACTTCTGATAATCACGTCTCAGCTGCAACGAAGTCCCTGGCAAGGAACACGAGGGAGGGAGGGAGGCTCTGGGTGTCTGAGCTCTGGGTGGCTCGCTCAGCAAGGCGAGGGCTGAAACTGCCTAGTCCTCCCCCAGCCCTGTTTTGGTTTGACTGGGAAAGATATTTTTAATTGAAAAAATTTTATACAATATATTAAAGCATATATATATATATATAATTTTTTATTTTATATTTTATTTTATTTTATTTTTACCTAAATGAAGACTACTGGACAGCTTGTTTTTCACCTTCACCCTTGAAAGATGTTGCTTCCATTCACTGTGTTTCTGCGCAGGCTGTTCTCAACGAGCAGCCTGGAGGTGCTTGTGTCTTTAGTTTGTTATATGCCCTACTACCACCTATAGTTTAGATTTTCTTTAAAAAACAAAACACCTTTTCCACGTTGTTCTGAGATAGCATCTCCTGTAATCGTATCTGACCTTAATCTTTCTATATAGCGAAAGATCACCACCTTGAACCTCCAGCCTTCCTGCCTTTACCTCCTAAGTTCTGGGATTCAGGGTGGGAATTACCACACCTAGTGTTCACACCACTGTGTTGTGTTTTGTTTTTCAGTTTTATATGATGGTCCTTGTGTAGTCTATTTCTGTGAGTGTGTGTGAGTGTATGTGTTCATATTTGTATGTGTGCACATGTGTAGGAGAGTGCTGTGTGTGTACAGAGCACCGGCTGACCTCAGCTGTTGTCCCTCAGGAGCTGTCCACCGTGGTTTTAGAACACAGTCCCTTACTGGCCTGGAGCTCCCCAAAGCTGGCTGCTGAGCCTAGGGTCTGCCTGGCTCAGTTCACGTGTCTACCAGTTTTTATAGTTAACTTTTTATTGATTCCTTGTGAGCTTCACATTATACACTGCTCAGTTATCTCCCATCCCTCATATCTGCCCGTGCAACATCCTCACCAGCATAAAACATACACAATCCAACAACAACAACAACAACAACAACAACAACAACAACAACAACCAAAGCACAAAATCATCTCATCGTGGAAGCTGTGGTGTCACAATGTGTCCCACGGTTTACCTCTCTGACCACACTTGTAAATGTTCATTTCAATGAGCACCAGTCTGGCCTGAGGTCTCTGGCCTCTGTGACACCATCAGTACTGGATCCTCACCAGGACTCCCCCAGGTCAGTCTGTTGCTGCCTTGTGTCACGGAGGTCCTACAGCCCTGGGTCAGCAGGTCCAGCCCCTTACACATCCAAACCATTTGCAGACGTTACAGATTTTTGGGGTGGGTCAACTCGGAGCCCTGGATCTGGGGCCTGTGTGGTCAGCACACTGACTCTCCTTTATGTGTACTAGGGTGAGCTTTCTAGCACTGTGCCAGCCAGCTAGGTAACCCGACGCCATCATCTGCAGGAGGCAGTGCTAACTCTCCTGCTGTTATGTCCCCAGGAGCCTGCTCAGCAGCACCCACACCTCAATAGCCAGCTCTACTGTGCTGTCCAGGCAAGGCACAGGGTCACTCTCTTGTGCTGCAGCCTGTGAGGGGCTGGGCCAGCTCCCACTCTCATACCCTTGTGGCAGACTCACCTATGCCTTCACCATCAGGGCTTCACTGTGTTGCCCAGGTGAGGGGCAAGGCACACTTTCCTGAGTGCTACAGACAGTGAGGGAGCAGGGAGAGATTTCCTGCTCTCATGACCCCAGGGTCAGCTCTCCGGCTACTGCAGGTGGTAAGGAGTAGAGGTGGAGGACATCACCCCCACACCCATACCACCTCGTATCAAATGAGTGGTGGGACCAGCTCTCCTGAGCTCTAGCTCTCTGGGCCAGTTCACCTAAGCCCCTTCCACCAGGGCCTGCTCAACTGTGCTGCCCAGTCGAGGTGCAGGGCTCTCTCTCCTGAGTACTGTAGCGGGTGGGGCAGGACAAGCTCACCCACTCTCATGACCCCAGGGCCAGTTCTACTGACTGCCTCAGGTATTGAGGGGCGAGGCCGGAGGACACCACTCCCCTCACCCCCGGCCCCACATAGGCTACCAAGTCATGGCAGACAAGTGGCAGAGCCAACTCTCCTTTGCTCTGTCCTTGAGGCTGACTTACTCTGTCCCTGTAGACCAGGGCCAGCAATACTGTGCTCCCAAGGTGAGCTACAGGGCCTGCTCTTCTGAGTGCTGCAGCCAGTGATAGACAGGGCTAGCTCACCTCTCATGACCCTGGGACCAGTTCTCCTGACTTCCCCATGTGATGAGGGGCAAGGGTGGGGGCCACACCTGAACTCACACTGCCTCACAGCCGACAAGTGGTGGGGCCAGCTCTCCTGCACTCTCTCCCTCAGGGCTGGCTCACCCACACACCCTTGACCAGGGCTGGCCCTACTTTGCTGCCCAGGCAAGATGCAGGATTTGCTCTCCCAAGTGCTACAGCCAGTGAGGAGCAGGGCAGCTCTCCTGCATTCATGACCTGGGGTCAGCTGTCCTGACTGCCTCAGGTGGCAAGGGGTGAGTCCCCCTTGCCCCCTTATACCCACCTGCCACCTCGTGGCAGGGCCAACTCTCCTGCACTCACACTCAGGGGTGGCTCACTTGTGCTCCCACCTTAGGGTCAGCTCTGCTGTGGTGTTCAGGCTAGGTGCAGAGCCTAGTCTCTGGAGTGCTGTAGTTGGTCAAGGGCAGGGCAAGCTCTCTCAAGCTCATGACTGGAGGTGGTGAGGGGCAGGGCATCACCTTTGTGCATGTGACACTCCACACTTGTGCCCTCAGGGCTGGCTTACCCACACACCCACCACAAAGGCCAACTCCACTATGCTGCCTGGGTGAGGTGCCGGGCCCACTCTCCTGAGTGCTGCCAGAGGTGAGAGATGGGGCCATCTCTCCAGAGCTTAGCATCCAGTGATGGTTGGGGCTGGCTAAGCACAGCTCCTGGACATCCATGTGGTCCCTAGTGACTGTTCTTAGTGGTAAAATGAGCCATGAACATCAACACTGGCTCCTGCCACTACATAGTCATGGACCAAGACATGGCCCTCAGTGGTGTCTCAGGCTGAGACTTCACCATGGCCCCAGTTGGCGGGACTGGCTCCTCACAGTAGGCTCTTCCTCTCCACCCTCCAGTCTACAGCTCCATCTCTCTTCATAATGCTCTCCCATCTGACCACCACATATTTGCACATTGTGGTGGCTCCTGCTGCAGGCTGGGCATGTGGCTGGCAGAACTCTGGGTGACTGCATCCTCCATCCATGCTACATGGAATGACTGCAGGTAGGTGTCTCTGGCCCACCTGTGCCATGCATTGGTGAGCAGGTGTGCTGATGGTATGGCAGTCTGTAGGTCTCTGTCTGTCTTCCCCCTCCCAGCTGTGCTGCCTGGATTTGATTTGATTCAATTTGATGTTTTTGAGTCCTCGGCACAAGACAGCTTTAACCATCAAGCTAGAATGAACAAAGGACTGCCATCTGCTCTGCCCCTGACTGATATAAAAACACCACCACCAATAATATGTTTTTTTGCCCATTGCCAGGGGGTCATGTCTATCTTTTTAAAACAAGGGTTACATTAGTTTCAGTGAACTGATTTGTTTCTTAATTATGCGTTGGTTTCTTAGCTTGTTTCTTGAAATGCCTGTTATTAGTCGTAAGTTTTACCTCTTTGATTTGGATTATTTTATGGTCTATAAATACTCATTTCTTCTATTTTTTGAGGTACCTTCTCACTTTGTAGTACAGAACTATAATCTGAAATTCAGTATGTACTCTAATCTGCCCTCCTCTCATCAATCCTCCTGCCTCAGCATCTCAGTGCTGGGCTAACATGCATGGGCCACCTCCATATACTCTTCAATTGCATTTAGGGTCGCATTTAACTTTTTTGAAAAAAATTTAATCCTCATAGGTTTTGATCTCAGGAGTTGTTCAGAACACAAGAAATGCTTAGTTTGGGGTCAAGCAGACTTTTTTTTAAAAATGTACTGAGCAGTCATTAACACTTTCATCTGGCCAAAGGGAGCCAAGGGGAGCAGTCACAGTGCAGCCTTATGTAATCACTGGGCACTGCTCTCTCTCATCTTCTCAAATACTCCTGTTCTCTGCTTGCAAACTTCCTCCATCCTCCTCTGACCAGGACTCGATCTCCCGCATCTCCTCTGGGCTTCTGTGAGGTTCATGTCCCACGCTGGTCCTGCAGCTCCCAGCTCCATCCCTCACCTTAGAGGGTCTGTTAGACATCTTGCCTTTATTTCCCATCTCTGATCAGCTCTGAAGAGTCTTGCAAGCATCTCCTTAATGTGGTCTCTCAGGGAGAACCGTCCCTTTGTCCCCTGTTCCCTTTATAGGTTGTTTTTATAGACAGTGAAATTTAACCCCTGGTTCCTTTTTATGGCCAGAAGAGAATTTTTAGCTGGATGTTTATTTATTTTTAAAGAAATCTCACCCAATCCCAGCTTATGGCCCATAAGATGTATATAGCTTTATACATCTTATGTATATAGATATTATATAACATTGCTCTTTACCTGGGAGATGGCTGAATATATTGCATTGCTCAAGACAAAATATTTCTCTGTTTTGTGGAAACATTTTTTTTCAGCGTCAGTTAAAGGGAAATGGCCACCACAAGTTGATAGCTATCAATAACCAGGAAGTAGTATGAAATCACCAGTAGATTTGAAGATGTTGTTTTGAGTAGGAGACTGTATATAAGAGATGTCTGGCTGTTAAACTGCCTGGCCAAGTGATCTGCTGTACCGGCCCATCATTTGATGTGATGTCGGAGTCTAACAGTACTGGCATCTTGCCACTAGCTGTTCAAGTTCCCTTGACATTTTTAATGTCCCTGTTTGCCTTTGCTATAATGGTGGGCAATGCTGTGGTCATTTTAGCCTTTGTGGTGGACAGCAACCTTAGACATCGAAGTAATTATTTTTTTCTTAATTTGGCTATTTCTGACTTCTTCGTGGGTAAGTTATGTATCTTTATTTAAAATGATAAAACGTAAAGTCTTGTAATTACAGGGACTGTATAGATTAGAGGGGCAAAGAAGAAAAAGTTAAAGTGTTAGAACTCTGGGAAAGATGTGTATGCCACTTTAAAAGAAATGCCACACGTATGGCTATTAGGGGGAGTTTTATCTGAAAACAATTTTTTTTCTGGTTTTGTTTTTAGAGTAAATGAATTCAGAATAGTTCTAAAATTATTTTAGTGTCATTGTTAGGTTGTTTTCAGAGCTACTTTAAATTTATTTAGATTTACAAGTACTCTTTCCTCAGTAAGTACGCTTCCCTCTGTACCTAGTACTGAAGTAATAAGAATCATGTGTCTGCTGGAAGCCAGCATGGCCAAGAAATGGTGTGTGCAGCAGGGGCAGGGGCAGGGGCAGGGGCAGGGGCAGGGGCAGGGGCAGGGGCAGGGGCAGGGGCAGGGGCAGGGGCAGGGGCAGGGGCAGGGGCAGGGGCAGGGGCAGGCTGGTCAGTGTGCTGTATAGGATGGGATTGGACATGGCCAGCACTCAGCTACTCCGCATGTGACAGAGTACCACAGCATCATGTGATCACAAGAGTTCATAGAAACCAGGTTCCTCATCTTTGAAAACATTTTTTAAAAATCATTTTCACTCCCTTATTGTTATCTCTTCTGTGAGCTTGGGGCTTCTGTGACCTGCTGGGTGTTCTCTCTCCTCTTTACGATGGTCAGATAGGGTACACAGTACCTCAGAGGACCCATGCGTCTCCTAGGAGCTCTTAGGAGGCTGTCTCTTGCTATAGCCACATTACTTTTCTTCGCAGCTACACAAAGCTAGTGCTTATGTTAAAACACAATTCAGAGGACATTTTGTTCACTGCCCAAAGCACAGAGTTTACTCAACAAACTTTAGTCCCCTTCTGTTTTGATTTCTTGGTTGATATGTTTTGACTTGGACTGAGTTCACCAATGTTTGTATCAAACACAGTGAATGTTAAGAGAGTTGGGCACTCCAGTACTATTAGGTAACCAGGAAGTCCACAGGACTGGGTTTGGTTTTTCCTTCGATGGCACAGAATGTAAGATAAGTTCACAGGACTGTTGAGTATGATGGGTGACCCAATGATGCTGCGCTGTGTGCCATGGACACTCAGGAGAGAGGGCGGCACACTTGGTTGCAGGACTGTGGCATGCCCAGTGGAACCCTGAGGACATATAGGATTTCTAGAGCTAGAGATGGAGCAGAGAGTGCCGAGAATCAGCAGTGGTACAGTAGCAAATCGCTGAGTGTGTGTTGCAGGCTGGATGCTAAACAAATGGTTGGATGGCGGCAGCTAGGGCTGAGGATGGATGATGAAGACCTGCAGGTAGCAATGCCAGTATCTAATGGAGCTTACCAAACAGACATGGCAAGCCACAGACAAATGGAGCTAACCAATTATTTATGTATTTATTTTTGCTGATAACGGTAGAAGTTGAACCCAGGGGACTTATCATTAATAGGAGGAGTTACATTGGATATATATATAATGTATAAATATGTATGTGTATAAATGTGCATATATGTTTATATATGTGTGTGTATGTATACATATATGTATATATATGTTTGTATATGTGTGTGTGTGTATACGTATACGTATATGTATATATATGTGTGTGCTTTAATTAAATCAACTATCTTTCCACTCCTTGCTTCAATATCGTCTCTCCAGCTAACATCCTCAGCTACAGGTCCTTCTACATTGTTCTCTATGCTTACATCACATGTGTATATATATACAGGCATCAAGGAGACACCTCCATTCGAGGCTTGAGCACCACAGCCAGGAGACGTGGCCTGTCTCTGAGGAACAGCTGTGTAGATGTAGTTGTTTGGAAGACTGGCTGCTCCTTCCACCAGCATGAGGATGGGCAAGGAACAGTTTTGTTTCTGCTGAGAGAAGTCATGGGCATGTTAAACAGAGCTTCCCCGCCGTTCTTGCCTTTTCTTTTTCAAATGTTTGCATGCAGACTGAGTGAGGTGGTCCATGCCTTTAATTCTAACTCCCAGAAGGTAAAGGCAGGGAGATTTCTGAGTTCCAGGCCAGCCAGGGTACATAGACCCTGTCTCAAACAAGACAGACAGACAGACAAACAAACAAACAGTTGTGTAGATATGTCTCTCTGTGTTTGTACAAGCTCCTTTTTGTGTGTGTGCCTGTACACGTTCATGTGTGTGTGCATAAAATGGATGTGTACATGTACATGTGAAAGCCAGAAGACAACTCATGTGTCATCCTCGGGAGCAGTAACCACTTCATTTGTGGCAAGGTTTCTCCATTGGCCTGGAACTCACCAATTAGGATGCACCACCTACTTGCAAGGAAACCACTTTACCAACTGAGCCATCTCTCTAACACAAGAACCCTGTGTCATCTGGATGTCTTGTCCTTCACATTTCCTCTGTCCTGACGCCTTCTTCTGGAGGTTTCCTTTAGCACAGCAGTCACCATGGGACAAGAAATAGGACAGTCCCTGAGAGCTTTGTGTAATACGATCTGAGTTTTCTGCCAGGTGCTCTCTCAAGAGTGAGCTTTGAGCCTGGAGGATGCATGAAGGAGAGGTTTTCTGTAGCTGCAGCCAGACACCTAATATTATTACTATCATTATCATCATTAATACTAATACTTTTATTTTGAATTTATTGATTTTAGTGTGTGGGTGGATGCTATGCCATGGCGAGCATTTAGAGGCCAGAGAAAAATCATCAGGAATCAGTTCTATCCAGCACAGATTTACTGGCAGGTATCTTTACCTGCTGAGCCATCTTGCATCTGTCCGACCCCTAAATTACTAGTCCAGCCACCTTCATGGTTGGACCAAGCTCCAGAGCTGAGGGGCAATGGCGAAACTGCTTAGATCCTCAGATGCCTTTGGGACTGTGGTCCCTCCTTGCTCTGTGCACTTTCTGCGGTTTCAGAACCAGACCCTGTAGAGACTCTAAACCTGTGGTAGCCAAGTAGCTGGCTTCCTAGCCTGAATTTGTTATAGAAAAGTAAAGACATAGAGGAGCCTGTGAGCCTGCTGTGCTGGACGCCATGCTGACAAGACACAGAAGGGCCTCACATGCTAAACTCTCATCTGAACACTATCAGTTGTGGTTTGAAGGTGAACTTTTTCTCACAGACTCATCCTTGGCTAGAAGTGCTGTTTGGAAAAGTTATAGAACATTTAGGAGGAGAGGACTTCCTGAGGAAGTATGTCATTGGGGCCAGGCCTTGAGGTTGGAGATCCCAATCTTGCTTCCTATGGACTCTGATTCCTGACTATTGACACACTCCTGTTTGCCTGTGACCTCTGTACCCCTTTAAACTGTGAGACAAAATGAACCCAACTGTCCTTACTTTCCTTCTTGTCCAGTATTTGATCACAATAATAAGAAAAGTGGCTAGCACACTATGCATATAGATATAGAAGGGAATGCCTATTACATTGTACTGTGTGACCAGTGTTCTCATCCATGGGTATTTATATCCTATCAGTCATACGGTGGATGGTCAGAACAGTCAGAGGCAAAAATGTAGTTGATGCCAACAAAGCCTGGAACAATTTTATAGGGTGGGAATTTTTTTGTTTGTTTTGTATTATATCTATATATGTTTCTTTATATGTATATCTATATGTATCTATATGTATCTCTCTCTGTATATATCTTACATACCAGTTCAGTTCAGGATTTCTTTCTTGGCTTCTGTATATACTCAGACTACTGTAACAAACTACCAGAGGCTGGGAAGCTTAAACAATAGGAATTTGTGTTTTTACACATCTTACAAGCTGAGCTATCTCAGGTCAAGATTCTACCAAATTTGTTTCCTGGTGAAGTCTCCCTTCCCTGTGGCCTTTTCTCTGCATCCTCACATGGGCTGGACAGGTGTGTGTGTGTGTGTGTGTGTGTGTGTGTGTGTGTGTGTGTGTGTGTGAAGAATGACAAACTGTCTTGCCTCCTTTTATGTGGCTATCAGTTTATTGAATCAGGGTTCCACCCTTGTAACATGTTTGCCCGGAAGTCTTTCCTTTAGAGGTTCTATCGATAAATAGAGCCGCTTTGAGAATGTTAGAGCTTAGGCATGTAGAACAGGGGGAGGGATGGCACACAGTGTGGCCCCTCTACAGAGATGTGCACACAATGTGGCCTCTCTGCTCTCCTAGTCATCCAGCATCTCTCTACTTCCTCTTGCCTTTTGGTTGCTATTTGCTTAAGGAGGAGGTAGCAGATTTTTAAGGGGAAGCTGGCCTGTGGCAGGCCACCTCCCCTCTCATGGGGCTTCCCCCTCGTCTTTATTCTCATTCCTGCTCCCCTACCCCCACCCATCTCCCTTTACCATCCTCTTTTTAATACAACCTATTCGATTTCCCTCACTTTTTTTTTAAGCACACACGCCAAAGGCTTATTGCTCTAGCCATGGAAAAGGCCTTGTAAATTTCCAGAGCAGACTTGGCAGGAACAGTACGAGCAGGCCTGTCTGAGAAATATTTCAGATTTACTTTTTTGAAACCATGTGGAATGATCCACAGGCATCACCATTATTCCACAGAGAGTGGAGCCAAGAACAGACTATCTATACCAGAACGCCATGGAGATAGCAGGGCTTTACCAAAACCAAAGGAATGTACTTGGCTGCGATGACTCTGTCTTTGGGGCTTGACCCCAAAGACAAGCATGAGGACCTGGGTTCAATACCCAGTCTCCTGTCCTGGCTGCCTAGCCAAATTAGTGAGCTGAAGGTTCAGTGAAAGGCTAGCAAGAATGTGTGTACACATACACATGTGCACACACAGAAAAACAGAACAGTGTGTTCTAGGCCAGATATTATTTAACGAAGCTTCTAGAAACCTTAACACATCCTTCCTCTTTCATAGAATTCAGAAAGTGTGGAAAGAGTTTAACTCAAATCTCTTTCTTTAATCTTTTAAGTCAGTAGCATCTAGTCACTAGCCACTTCTGTGGAAGAAATGAGTACAGAGGTGGAAAATATGCATGCTGGGGGCATTGAAAGCCACAACGATGAGCCGAAATATGAATGTCTCAGTTCGGGGTACTTTGATTTATCTCAGGTAATCTTGGGGTTCTACTTTCTGTCATAGTTGCCCCTCCTGCTCCTGCCCCAGCAGATGATGAGAAAGTTACCACAGGGACGCTTACTGATCATTGAAAGAACAGTTGGTAGCGTATGCCTGTAATCTCAGTCTAAGGCTCAGAAGAAGGCTAAGGCAGGAGGATCACTGGTTTGAGGACAGCCCAAGTGATTTCGAGGGCAGCCTGGGCTAGATAGCAAGACCTTGTCTCAATAAACCCATGCTACCCCATAACTGAAACACAAAACTAGCACGTTTTTGAACTACATATGGGAATGTAAGACAGGTTTAGTGATACAAGCCTGTAATCCTAGCCGAGAGGTAGAGAAGGGACACACACACACACACACACACACACACACACACACACAGAGGGGGAGGGAACACTGACTGGGAAGAGTCCAGTGGGAGAAGGACAAAAGACAGCAATAAAGTAGATGACACAGTAAAAATATCTTCATGCATGATAATGTCATGGTGAAACCATTTATTGCATAAAACTTATGCATAAAAAAAACTAAAAAAATGCAGCACAGTTTCTGAGAGTGTAAGTGACAGAGGGATTGCAGCAGCCAGAGAGCTTCCAAGCACAAGGGCGTGGTGATGGGGCAGAGGTAAGTGCATTTTCACAGAGAAAGGAGACGAGGAGGGAGCATCTTGTGCCTAGTGTAAGGCCGAGACCGGATTTCCAGCAGAAAAACAGGAAAGCGGAGCACATTCTAGGAGGATCAATGTTTCAAAGTGCACGGGATGTGAAAACCAGGGCTGCTGCTGGCTGGTGGTTCCTGGGCTGCCATGTTTGGGTTGCACCAAAGAGAACTTCTGGATGCATTGTGATGGAAATGGCTGGAAATACGGTTAGAATCTCTGTTTTATTTGGGAAGTGATAAGGAGTACTCACCTGTAGCTTGCTCCTGATAACTATTTTAAAAATAAGACTGAAGAATGCATAGTGGATATTGTTCATATAGAGCTTGGCAAAATACCAACAGTTTTTGTATCTAACATTGTCGGCACAGTGTTACTGCAACGTGTCTGAGACAGCGAACTTAGAATTTAGATCGGTGCTCAGCAGTTTGAATCCAGGTTCAGATGGCCTACTGCTTTGGTTCCTGATGGTGGCAGACGGTTGGGAGCAAGTGTGTGAGTGAGCACTACATCTAGAATGGGGAAGAGGAGCTTGGGCTCTGCACCATTGTCCAGTGCATGCTCCACTGAGCGAAGAGCCTCACACTTGGCTCCATCTCTACAGGCCCATAGTGCCTACTGGTCCTACCATGCTGAAGACCAGACTTTTCCATAAGCACCTCTGAAGGGCAGTTATCCAAATAGTAACAATGAGTAAGTTATCTTCAGTGGATTTGGAAGCGCCATTCTATAGTGTATACATTAGAATATACATTATTTTGTAGTTAATGATGTGTATGGTTTTTAAATATTTAAAAAACTGATCATACGTGTGCATATGTGTGTGTGTGTGCACGTGTGTGTGTGCATGTGTGTGGGGGGGTACATATGCATGTGTGTGTACATGTGTGTGTGTATGTATGCATATGTGTGTGTGCATGCATGTGCATGCGTGAAGCAGTGCCACAGCATGCCACACTATGCATGCGTAAGTTAGAGCACAACCTGCAGAAGTTAGGTCTCTCCTGTGCCATGTGGATTTGGGGATTTTTTAGGTTTGGTGGCAAGCATCTATAGTCACTGAGCCATCTTGCTGGTCCAGTATTGTTTTTTAATTCATTTCCTCCTTGTACAGGTATGATTTCCATTCCTTTGTACATCCCTCACACGCTATTTCACTGGAATTTTGGAAGTGGAATCTGCATGTTTTGGCTCATTACTGACTATCTCTTGTGCACAGCATCTGTCTACAATATCGTCCTCATTAGCTACGATCGATACCAGTCAGTTTCAAATGCTGTAAGTCACAATGTTCATTCATTCATTCATTCATTTTTCTTAGAAAATGACTACGGTTGTAAATTCTGGGTCCCTAAGCCTATACTGTACCTAACCTGTACTGGGAATGTTGGGGATGAACTCCAGTGTTGAATCACAATAACCTTTACTCTGTATTATCTGGTTAACTCTGTCAGTGTTTGAAATGGGAAAGAAAGGATCAAAAAAAATTCAGGGTTCATCATGAGGAGTGCTAGCTGAGTCCAGTAGCTTGGTTCTCCATGAGATTCCAATCTCTATCCCATGGCTAAGTTGCAACTTCAATATTTCTCTCAAGATAGAACTCTGTGGGCAACTAGAAAGGATCCCTTAGTGAGTGGATGAGAAAATTGATTTTGGACCCACCAAAGAGAAGACGGTGTGATACAGTGGGCCAGCTTAGGATGCACAACGAGGAAGCTTCATTTAGACAAAATATGGGATAACCTCAGCAGTGAGTCAGCAGCAATTCTTAAGATAAACGTCTCAGCAACAGAATAGAGGAAAAAATAGGGCGTGGGTAGAAAGAAGCCACAAAAATGTGGTGCAGTGATTTGTGACCTTAAAAAAACAGAGGAGTGGATCTGGGGGAAAGGAAGGTGGGGGAGAAAAAGAGGAGTAGAGGGAGGTGTTGTTCTTATCTGTCACCTTGTTTGAGGTTTGCTGTTTTTCCACTGTGTATGCCAGGCTGTAAACTTTAGGCCATTCTTCTGTGTCTGAGTCATATCTCTCCCCAGGAGTGCGGATGTTATAAGTGCACACTACTGGAGTCTGGCTTTACATGGGTGCTGAGGATCTGAACTCAGGTCCTCACGCTTGCCTGACAAGTGCTTTCCACTGAGCAAGCTCCCCAGTCATTGTTTGCAACCTTTGACCTTGCACCTGTTGGATATTAGGATCTCAAAGCTTTGGGGGACAATTATACGGTCCATTTTGGTAAGTGCTAAGATACAGAAATAAGTATTTGGGAATGGTAGTAATTCAGATAGAGGCGTACCCGTATATATATATATATATGGAGTTGTGTTGGCAATGTTGAGAGGACTGACATGCTCCTGCCTGAGCAGACTCAAGAGGACAAGAAATTAGATTAGATAAAAGACAAACTGTTGGAACAAAGAGATTCTAAAATACTGTTGTTCAAGAAAGACACATTTCTTTTGCTTTCACAGAATATTCTGGAAAATGTAGACAGTTCCACTTCATGAGGTCATTCTGGGATGTCCTGGCCCCTGACATTAACAGGGTGACTCTGCCTGTTGAAGGTTAGGGAATAGCAAATATTGATTATCCAGGGACCAGTAATCATGTCTTTCAGTTTTGCGGTACCTGTGTCTTCTCAGCTATGCTGTGAGATTTAAACACAGGAGACCTAGATGATTTGTGCGGAGTTGGCGGTGGTGTGTGTGGTGTGTGCTGTGTGTGGTGTGTGTGGTGTGTGTGCGCGCACGCGTGTGGTGTGTATGTGTGCGGTATGCATTCACCCTTGAATGAATAAGGATTTTTTAAGGATTTCTCTGGCAGTGAAAGCTGCCGATTTCCTAAGATACAGGTGTCTGGGACTCCATTTCTAGGAACAGAGTTGAGCGCCGGGCAAACCCTACATGTGAAGCAATGTGAACAATGGAGGGGCAGCTAAGAAAGCACTAGCACTTTGTTGGGATAAATCCAAGACTCCTGAGTGCTCTCAAGCAGGGTTCACGGGAAACCCAGTTTTGCCTGAAGCTGTAAGTAGAGGGGATGATGACAGGAAGCAGGAACCTTGGTCCAGGAAGTGGAAATATACCCATAATTTTGAAAGTGAAACTTCAACGAAGTTGGCCATAATGTTATTCAGAGATGTCCTCTGGAAGGGCCAGTCCAACGGTGGGTGATGAAGATGAGCTGTGAAGCTAGGTCCCAACTGGAGAGAGTAGGAATTAAAGTGTGCCCAGGATGAAAGTTGGGAGAGAAGACTCTTCCTTTGCCTTTAGAGAGACAGGGTCTTTCTTTGGCCCGGAGCTCACCAATTAGGCTAGGTGGACTGGCCAGAAGGCCTCAAGAATCCCCCTGTCCCTATTGCCCAGGGCCAGGACTACAAATTCATGCTACCACACCAGATTTTGAGAAAACCACTTTCTAATTTTAGATAGTGTCCGTGGCCTTGCTATGGTGTTCAGATCTTTACCTTATGGTTTGCTGTTTTCTCTTGAAATTATTGAGAAAGCGTGCGCCAGCATCATGTCAGTTAATGTAGCTCTTGCAGATCCCTGGAACTTCTAAGTGCACATGGGATGTCCATGTACACCGTGTGTCTTCATCAAACCAAAAATAAGTTGTCTGGTTTCTTGTAGGTGTCTTATAGGGCTCAACACACCAGCATCGTGAAGATTGTTGCTCAAATGGTGGCAGTTTGGATACTGGCTTTCTTGGTAAATGGCCCGATGATTCTGGCTTCGGATTCTTGGAAGAACAGCACAAGCACAAAGGAGTGTGAACCTGGCTTTGTTACAGAGTGGTACGTCCTCGCCATTACAACGTTCTTGGAATTCCTGCTCCCTGTCGTCTTGGTGGCCTATTTCAATGTACAGATTTACTGGAACCTGTGGAAACGTGGGAGTCTCAATAGGTGCCCTAGCCACACTGGATTCATCGCCACCTCTTCTAGTGACTCTGGACACTTACGTAGAGCTGGGTTGTCTTGCAGGACAAGTCTTCCTGGATTGAAGGAATCAGCCACATCCCTTCATTCAGAAGGTCCACGGAGAAAGAGGAGTCTCCTGGTGTCCTTCAGGACTCACGTGAGCAGCAGTATCGTGGCCTGCAAAGTGGGTTCCTTCTCGAGATCAGAAAGTGCGGTGCTTCACCAAAGGGAGCATGTGGAGCTTCTCAGAGCCCGGAAGCTAGCCAGGTCGCTGGCCATCCTCCTGAGTGTTTTTGCCATTTGCTGGGCTCCGTACTGTCTGTTCACAATTGTCCTTTCAACTTACCACCGAGTGGGGCGCCCCAAATCGGTTTGGTACAGTGTTGCCTTTTGGCTGCAGTGGTTCAATTCGTTTGTTAATCCCTTTCTGTACCCTTTGTGTCACAGACGTTTCCAGAAGGCTTTCTGGAAGATACTTTGTGTGACAAAGCAACCAGCACTGTCACAGAACCAGTCAGTATCTTCCTGAGGAAAATGGCTTTAGGCATGCCAGCTTCAGTCTCTGTCCTCTGAATGCATCTGCGCTTCCATCCTGTTCTATCTACTCAAGCTAACCATGTACAAAATGTAATGTTCGAATCTTTAATAAAAACTCCACACTCAAGTCGGTGGACCACGAGTTAACAGTATTTAGGGCATGTGACACACTGAGAGATGCAAAATACAACATTTTCCTCAGTGATCGCTCTCTTTCTTGATACAATATTGATTGTGTTACCCCTGGATGCTTTCTGCATTCAGTGTTTTCCCCAGTAGGGTTAGTTTCCTTTCCTTTGTGTTCATGTGCGTGCATGTACGTGTGCATGCATGTGTGCATGTGTGTGCTCACATGTGCGCATGTGTGTATGTACGTGCACATGCCACATGTGGGCGCAGAGGCCAGAAGAGGGTCCCAGACCATGTGGAGCTGGAGTTACAGGCAGCTCTGAGCCACAAAACATGGGTGTTGGTAGCTGAGCCTGGGTCCTCTGTCAGAGCCTTTAGTGTTCTTCCTTCCCGAGCAACCTCTCCAGCTTCAAGTTTCTGTTTTCCATGTTCTGGTCACACAAATGGGTTTAGTTTGTAACATCATTCCTTGTGGGGGAAAAAAAGGGGGCATCCGGAGGGCAGCGAGGGCCAGCAGCGGGGTTTCGAGGACTTCCCACACCTCTGGTGGATCCCACATTCATGCAGCCGCTGTTGGGCCAGCAGCTGCATCGGCAAGGTTCAGGGTCCCAAAGTTCCAAAAGCTGGTAATCTTAATCTGGCGGCGGCTCAGGCCCAGGTAGCACGTGGTAGTCCGGTTTTCCAAAGCTTTTATTGTTCACGGGGTGGTGAATGGATATAGATGGTATGCGCTTTCCCCCAAAAGTCAGGGGGTCTGGCTTTTTTATAGGGAGAGGGAAAAGGGGCGGGAATAACTTAATTAGCTACGCCCCCTGGCCTTTAGATAACTCATTAATATTTAAATCTCTGGAGGTGGAGACCTCTACTTGTGTCCTATGTAATTGAAGGGCGCAGGTTAAATGGAGTTACCTCATCTAAGCCCAACAATTCCTTAAAGAAGGAAAACAGGTTCTACTATGTGTGAAACCGGGCTTTTGACCGTTAGTAGAAGACATGAGTAGGCACTGCCATGACTTAGTCCTGTGAGTGCTAGGTCAGATGACATGAACATTATCCATGACTTAGTCCTGTGAGTGCTAGGTCAGAGGACATACACATTATTATGCAACTGTAAGTTTCACAGAAAGGCCATGGCTATTTCTCTACGGGAGCATACTAGATGATTTAGGAATAAGGGTAATTGATTTCAGAATCTCATAAACCACACAACGTAAGGAGGGTTGGGTATGCTTGTAGGAGTGGAGTTGCATTATGCCGTGAGTACAGGGAGAACAGGGATTCACCTTTCTTCCTCAGTTACCTCAGACACCAGTTGCTGCTTCTACTCAGCTCTAGCTAAGGACTAGTGCACGTGTGCACAGGACATGGCTCGGTGATCACGGTGAATTTCAGAGGACAGTCACAACACAGTCCCCATCCGCCTTCCTGAAACAGCGTTTCTGCTGCTCTGCATATCTAGACCAGCTGAGTTTCTAGGCTCCACCTTCTATCGCGGCACAAGTGTGCTGGGATTCCGGATGTGTACTCCTGAATCTGGCTGGTTTTCATGGGTTCTGGGGATCAAACTCAGGCTCCCAGCCTTGTATGGTAAGTGCTACCCACGGAGACATTTCTTCAGTCCATGTAGCCGATTCTTTGTATGTTTAGGTGTTTACTGGGGCATAAAAGGTGCCACTTTTAGCTCCTGGTGAGTAGCTCTGTGAAAACATTTGTGGGAAGAGCCTACTTTCTCTCACTTCATATTTTGCTGTTGCCTGCTCCCTATGCTAGGCAGAGGCCAAAAACACTTGAATATAAATGAAGACTTCCTGCATAAAAAATTCAGGGTAGTTGTTCGTTCTCTCTCTCTCTCTCTCTCTCTCTCTCTCTCTCTCTCTCTCTCTTTCTCTCTCTCTTTCTCTCTCTGTCTTTTTTTGAGACAGGGTTTTCTCTGTATAGCCCTGGCTGTCCTGGAACTCACTCTGTAGACCAGGCTGGCCTTGAACTCAGAAATCCGCCTGCCTCTGCCTCCCAAGTGCTGGGATTAAAGGCGTGCGCCACCACTGCCCATCGAAACACTTTTCTGACGTATAGCCTGACTTAAAGTTTCTAACAGTCAAGAGAAAGATGGAAAAAATTGTAGATTTTCTTCTGCAGAAAGCTGTTCCCTGGAACCCAGAGGACACACAGTTTTTAAGTTATTGCTACACCCTTTCTGTTCCTGGGCCCCGGCTCAGGGCGTCCAGGTTACGGCCCAGGGGGTTGTTACACGATTGATCAAATGTTCTGCCTTTCCTGGCCTCTCATTTCCAGACTTCAATTGGTTTGAGTTTAATGGTGACTTCTGGGTTTTGTTCCGCTGGTTTCACATTTATAGTCTTTGCTTTCACACTGTTTCCTGGATGGAGGAAGTGTGGTGGGTTGAGAGAAAGGCTGGACAGCACGGTACACAGAGGCTTTGCCTTTAAAGAATTATATATGGTCTATCACAGAGCCCACAGGACTGTAAACAGGAGCCTGTGCCCAGGCGGATCATCGTTTCTTTAACAACGATCTTGGAGGCCTTCGAGGGAGTAGTGCCTCCGCGACCATCCTGCCCCAGTGCGGCCCTGCGTGGCCCTGTATCTTTTCTGGCAGCCAATTAGAGGTGCTATTTCATGGCAAGGCTTTCCAGTGGTTTCCTGGAAGTCACATAGAAAGGCTCTGATGAGCACGCCGAGGATACAGTTTACACGGCCAAAGACTGTGCGGCGACTGCAAGAGTGCAGAGAGCTGAGCTTCGCCAGGCTGAGCTTCAGCGCTGAGGGTGGTTCCTCACTAGATTTTCCACAAAGGGAAGCTGACTATTAGGATGTTCAGATGATGGTGACCAAGAAGTGGGCTAAATCAAAAATAAAATCAACCCAAAACTTATTCTTGCCAACAAATCCCAAACCCGACTTCTCTTCAGCTGTAGCCCCCATGTACTCCACCAGATGGCAGTAGGTACACATGTTTTTTCTCTCTTGCGGCAGTATAATCACTGACAGCACTGCTAAGAGTTTTGTGACGGTTTACAGACATTTGATAACAGCTTCTCATATCTCATCATTTTCATTCCGTCTAGAAGGTGACACAGTCTCCATGCTTACCCCATGAGAAGGCCGGGCTGCCCCAGGGTTGAGGTAGAAGGTACACATTCTATTGCACACAGAGACGCTCTGCACCCACCTCTTCTCTCACACACAGGTCCACTGTCTGTACACACACACAAACCTATTGCACACATCCACACACAAATACTCCATATTACTCTAACCCTATATATTCCGCATATCGCAATGTCCCGTCAACATCCACATACAATCCACACAAATCTGCCTCTCACAATCCTACATGCTCAGAGTCCATCCAGGGAGCTTCCACCCTGTGCACCTATCCCATTCATCCACACACCCACATAGCACACACACTCTTCATCCCTCCACACATCCCTCCACACATCCTGCCACACATCCTCCCACACATCCCTCCACACATCCATTCATTCACATATCCCTCCACACATCCATTCATTCACATATCCCTCCACACATCCATTCATTCACACATCCCTCCACACATCCCTCCACACATCCATTCATTCACACATCCCTCCACACATCCTGCCACAGACCCCTCCATACACACCTCCACATAGTACACCCGTCCATACAGCACACACCTCCACACACTACACCCACTCATACATGTTCACTTCACATGCATCCATCCCACACAGCCACCACCTACACAGCCACCACCTACACTCACCATCCATCCCAGATCTATTCCCCGAATCTTCACCACAGCCCAAGCCCCATCTACTCCACACGCCATTTCCTGTGCCTCCACCCCACCCACCCACTCTCCTCTATACGGAACCTTGTCTATAACTTTAACTTAGAAGAGTATTTGTGTACATATGCAGGAACAGATGTGGGGGAATGGGGATGAGTGTGGATATGCAGTGTGTGTGTGTGTGTGTGGTGGTGTGATGTGAATGTGTGTGCTCATGTGTTGTATAGTGTGTGTGTGTGTGTGGTGTGTTTGTGTGTCTGTTAAACAAAACCATGGCTCTGTCTTTGACCCATTAGAAGGTGAGGTGTCTCAAAGCACACAGCCCCCTTCACCTATTACATTACATCCATTACACACACACACACACACACACACACACACACACACACACGCTTTCTCCCAATTCACCATCACTCATGTCCACATATATCCACCAACACTCCCCCACCCCACCCCCTCCACACCACACACACACACTATATGCTACATCCCCACACATATAGAAACATACAACACACCAACATACTGCATACACACACAGATGCACACACACATGCACACACACATGCACACACTCATACACATGTACACACACATACACTCACACACACTCACATACACGCATGTGCACACACAGGCACACACGCACACACATGCACACACTCTCTCTCTCTCTCTCTCTCTCACACACACACACACACACACGCACACACACATAATGACTACATGCCCACACTCATCTGCTACATCACCAACATCTGGTCCTGCACACATCAGCACATACTCTTTTAAGAAATCCCTTAAAATCTCTTTGCATTCTAAGTCTGTGTATCTATTTTATTAGTGTCACTTGCTATACTTTCTTAAAACAGTATTAGAGAGGAATCGTCTAAAATTAAGTACTCTAGGGCCTCCAAAACCTTTAAAAAAGGTTTTCTTTTTGGCAATTGCAGTGAAAAGACTGTTTCTCTATTTTACAGGCTCCGTCTTTTAATATTCTTTGTATTGGTATTTCACCTACATTTGAGTGGTCTCTCAAAGTAGCTATCCACCTCTCATGGCAAACACACATGCCACATCATACAAAGCTTTACAGCCAGAGCTGCAGTAAACTCAGGACCCTCAGACTTCAAGCACCTTCCTAGACACAGAATTATCAAGGATTTCCCCCGCTTTAAAAGCGCCACCTTCTGGTTAGACTAGGTATAGCAGTCAGCTCTAGTTAATGCTCAACCTCCAAGAAGCAAAACAGCTCTTAAGATGCAGAAATTATGTCACATTTAAACTCTATCTTACACCATGGAGTTGAGGGTACAGTGTGGGGTTGGAGGAGCGGTGGACCGTGGGTCCCTCGCAGTGCCTGCTCTTGAGGTATTTTTTCTTTCACTGTAAATCACATCCAAGCATTCCAAATCGTTCTTCTATTTCTACAATAAGTGAAAAACATACTTTGCAGCCTGTCAAACTTCCTCCCTATTAAAAAGTTCCCATATCATTTAAATTAGGCACTCTATCCCAGAACTTCTGATCCTATGAGACATTTCTTGTAATGGGCACTAACGAGGAAAAACTGGACATTTTGATAAAAACTGATGTATGCCAACATTTTCAGTAATACATTTGTTGCATAATGTGGGTATTATTTATTTTACTTTTTTTTTGAAGATCAGTTGTACTTTATTAAGAAGGCAGGATTTCTGGGAAGTCAGAAAACTAACATCCCCACAATCAACCTTTCCTTCTTTTTTATATTGGATATTATATTTACATTTCAGATTTTACCCCCTTACCCCATTCCCCCCACCACCCAGGAACCTCCTATCCCATCCCCCCTCCCCATGCTTCCATGAGGATGTGCCCCTACCTACCCCTTCCCCCCTCCCCACCCTTGTGGGTATTATTTGATTCACAAGATGAACCTATTTCTTGGGCTGTTGGATGTTTTAGAAAGTTAAACAATAGAAATTACAGTAGACTTTTTAGATTTATAGACGCTTTGAGGGACAGTTCCAGATTCTGTTAGCAACATTACCTTCGTTGGTCTCTGTCAATATCTGCTTCATTTATCAGCATTCTGTGAGGTTTGGATTTGCAACTTGGGAAAGAGAAATATTTGTATTGGAGGGAAGAAAATATGGGAACAAAAAAGGCACGGTCCTGTGCAAGCCTTCCTGGCCTTTGTGGTGACTACAGAACAGGAAGGGGTCAGCCATAGTAACTGCCATGCCCGGAGGAAGTAGACTGGACGCAGAACCCAGATTTGCTTCTATATTCCAATTGCTTTGAGACTGGGTAGAAAGGAAACACAGTCCAGAGAAAAGCAATTAAAAACAAAACAAAACAGAACAAAAGACCAAAACACTCATTCCTGAAGCTTAAGTTCAGAAATTTCTAGAAAGTCTTTGGGCATCAGTTTCCGCACTGCTGTGTCATGTGTCTGAAGCCACATAGGAAGTGAGGCAGGAAGTGAATCGTGCTGGAGTTCACACTGGACCCACTTTCCTCGGCATAGCCAAGCTCCTGATTACTGCTTGACTTCAAGGCGGGGCTCTGGGCAGCATCGCCAGGGACCTGGCCTCTCACCCCTCTTCACATTTGGAGGTGGCCAATGGCAGCTTTTGAATGGGGAAGCAATTTAAAAATCAGTCATGTTTTGATCCCTCAGGCCCGGCTTTCTCTGATTAATAAGCTCTGCTTCCCAGGCACTGCCTGCAGCCTCCTCTGGACCCCATCCTGCAAGTCTGTGCCTGAAGCATCCTCCTTTTCCCTTTGAGCACATCCAGCCTCCCCAGAAGGACGTGCCCAGCTCTGGCTGACCTTGCCAGGAGGAATTCCTCTCTATGGCTCTGGCTCTGTGCTTCCTTCCCAGCTCCCTTCAGGCCGTCAGTCTCAGCCATGCTCCCCTCTGACCCTGAATACATTTCACTGGTGTCCTGACAGCTGCTGATTTGGCTCTTTTTTCTCTCTCTTTCTTTTCTTTCTTTCTTTTAATTGAAAGTAAACCTTCAAAGTGGGCCAGCCACCCGAGAAGAGTGTTAGTGAGGACTGCAGCTGGGCAAGGGGACCTCAAATAGAAGCCAGAGCCCCACTTTGTCCCCTCCTGCTCAGGACAGAAGCCTCTGGGCTCTGTGGGCTCCTGGGCTACCCAGCTTTCAATTTAGCTTTTGCATGAGAAGAAGGGAATGTGGATTTGGGGAAAGTGTGTGGTGATTTGGAAAATAGAACTCTCTGTCTGTCTGTCTCTGTCTCTGTCTGTCTGTCTGTCTCTACACACACACACACACACACACACACACACACACACACACACACACA
>JANHMN010000013.1:70452542-70464329 GCA_030674055.1 Rhabdomys pumilio | reverse complement strand
ACACACACACACACACACACACACACACACACACACACACACACACACAGAGGGAGAGAGATTCCAGACAGAATGGAAATTTATAATGTAAATCTCGGTGCTTTTGAAATGCCTGGTTGTTGTATTGGAATACATTGTAGAAGGGAATACATCGTAGGGGGAAATACATAAAAAAATCCGCACTCAAATTTCAGTTTTGAATAGCAGGGAGCTGCAGTATCCTGGATGCCAGAGCCAGAAGGGAAGACTAGATTTTATTCAGCCTCCACAAACCCCGGGACCAACTGAGGTGTTTAACATATCAAAGAGGACACTGGCGTCTGGCTCTCAGGGCACCCCTCAGCCCCTGTCTTTAGCAGGGACCTCCTGGCTGGTACACACCCTATTCTAAGCTTCTCTAGCCCTGGGACTGGGTCGGCCTTCCTACTCCCAGCTGTCCTTCTCTATATAATCTATAATGCAACCATTTTGGTTACCTGGTCCTTCCATACTCTCTTTTGCCTCTCCTGGCTGCTGCACCTGGTTCACCTCTCCCTTCCCACTCCCACACTCCTCACATGGCGCAGAGCCTCCGACTCTGGCTACAATAAACTTTCCCCTGTATTATATCTGGGAGCATTTGTTCTGTATTTGAACCTAGCCTTTCTGGTTGATGTTTCTTCCTCAAACACATTTTTAAAAATAGAGATTTAAAAAGACTTAGAAAAACTATATGATTAATCCTTTTTTATCTATTACCCAGCTAACTAGCACTTTCCATCCATGTGTTGCCTTGACCTCTGAATGAACACACACACACACACACACACACACACACACACACACACACACACACACACTCTTTCTGTTGCTGAGCCATTTGAAATTAAGTCATAGGTACCGTGACCCTTCACCCTTAACAAAAGACTCAGCAAGCTTTTCCATGAGGATATTTTCCTATAGGAACACATTGCAATTAATTGCACCTAAGGAAAGAAATGGAGCTGCCCATGGAGGCCAGCCCGGGAGTCAGACTATATAGTGAGGTCTCAAGATGAATGAATGAATGAATACTCGCTAAAAATTTGTATCACCCAGTCAGTATCAAAACTCTTCCAACCCTAAACTGTATTTTACAACTAATTCTCTCTCTCTCTCTCTCTCTCTCTCTCTCTCTCTCTCTCTCTCTGAATCAAGGGCTAGTCAAGGTTCTCACCTTATGTTTGACCCTTAGGTTGCTCTTTCTGGTCTCCCTGAGGTAGGACTGACATACAGATGTTCAGCCTTACCTGTGTACCCTACCTGTGGGTATTCACATGGGTATATTCCATAAGACTGCCTCTGCTGGACATATAGAGCCTTTCCAACATCGCAGATGTCCGCATGCTTTCTCAGTCCTCGACCCCTGGAGTAAGTCAGGATAGGACACAATTGTGATTTCTCAGACTGGAGTAAGTCAGGATGTGATACAGTTGTGATTTCTCAGGTTGTTAGGTCACAATTACGACTTGGTTGAGTTACTGAGGAAAACAGTTTGTCGGAAGCTTTGAGCATGCCCTGTGTCCCCCAGGCTCATGCTCTTGAGCAGTTGGTACTCAGCTTGCAGTCGTTTTGGAGTTTTGCAGTCGTACATCCTTTAGGAGATAGAGCCCTGTTTGAGGATACAGGAGACAGGCTTTTTACATTTTATCTTACAAAAAAAAATTAAAATGATGGCCTGCGTGTGTGAGTATCACTACACGTGTGCTGTAGCGAACATGGAGGACAGATAACAATGTCCAGGAGTCACGTCTCTCCTTCTACCTTTCTTGTGGGCTCTTGGGATTACACTCAGGTCACCAGGCCATCTTGCCAGCCTAGGGCAGTCCTTTTAAGTATTAGTCCAGTCCACTTCCAGTTTCACTGTTTCTGCTTCAGCCACTGTGTGGCGAACAGCCACTGCCTGCTGTCACAGACAAACTCCACTACAGCCACCATACTCCTCACCAGAATGGACTTCAACCCCTGAGCCCTGAGTCAGAATAAATCCTCCCACCCACAGTCGAATCTCTCAGGTATTTGTTTACAGAGATGACAAAGCAGTTATAGTTTGCTGTGTCTGAAGGATGTCAACACATCCCAATTCCACTGCCCAGCAATTTCTCTCCTCAGACCGCCGTGTTTCGTGTGCTGTTGGAAGACCAAGAAGGAAAGCTTATAGGAGACTTAGCCCTAATATCACCAAGCTGTGTTGAATAACAAGAATGGTGTCTGCATGACCCTGTACTGGGAATTGTTTAACATAGGCTCTTAGTGTTGGTGACTTACACACACTTATTAGAGTGACTACCCCACTGTTCTTTTTCTTTTAAAATGTGCTAAAATACCCATAAAATCTCCTCTCTTAACTGTATGGTTCAGTAGCACCAATCACATTTATGTTGGGCTACCACGACCCTAATTACTTTCCTTTTTCTTTCTTTCTTTCTTTTTTTTTTTTGAGACAGTCATGTGACTCAGACTAGCAATGAATAGAAGTCACTAAGTAGTGGAGAATGGCCTTGAACCCCTCTCTACTCCTCTGGGAGTGCTGGGATCACAGGTGTGCACCACCGTGCCTGGTGTAGCACTCCAGTACTTTTGATAACAGGAAACACTTTTCCTTAACAAGTCCAGTGTTCTTTTTAAAGCCCGAAGTGACTTGAAGTCATCTGCACATATTAGAGAGTGATCGGGATTTAAAGTAGGAACCCACAGGTTGAGGATATGTTTCCTGAGGGGCTGTAAAGAATGGCAGAGCACAGTTTGCTCTCTTCCTTATCACCTCTGGTCCTGTTCCCTCAGAACTTCAGCTACTCATTAGTCAGCATGAAGAAGGGGAGCGCTTAGAGAGAGATGAATGGTTATTAAAAAGGGCCAAGAGAGCGAGCTTTCCAAGCTAGAACTCTCCAGCAAAACCATTCTCCACCTAAGTAGGCCTTCTGGAGTTAGTGCACATAGCTGCACCTGGCCCCCACCTGGACATAATTAGCTTCCTCCAGCTCATAGCAAACACTGAAAAAAATGATGTCAAAAAATTGGAGCATTCTGTCACGATCTATGCTATACAATAAAAGCTATGTAAAACACACCCACCCTAAGAGTTCTGTAATGCAGATGACTGAAGATTTAGGGCCCAGAACTGGAAAATCATCTCCTGTGTTCTTATTCACAGCAGATGCCGTCCTTTCCTGGACTGCATGCACTGTGTGCTTTGTGGCGGGAATCATAAGAAGGAACAAAACGCTCTTGGATGATCTGTAAGACCTTTTATGGAATTGAGTGTGAGATTTATCGGCAGACTTTTCATTCTGAGCAAGCAGAACCAGTCCTTGAGAATCAAAATACCAAGTAGCAAAGAGTGAATGGGTGGAACCTCTGTCAGAGATGCTCAGTAGTTAGTCTGCCTTGACACACACGGGAGAACGTATCCTACACATACAGGACCTCTTCCTGGAGCTCTGAACACCAGCTCATCACCCCAACTCCTGTGCGGTTGCCTGTGTCTTATCCTATACCCACCATTGTCTTCTTGCTACGAAGCTGCAATGAAACTTTGCAAGTGTTTCCCTCATAAGGGAATGATTGCAGCGTGCACTGTCAGAGCTTAGTAACAGCTATGGTCCTCGTTTCTGAGGGCCACACAGGGAGAGCTGGAGATGATTGGTGAACAAATTAAGAAAAATATGTTCACAGACAATAATAAAGGTTGATTAATAATGATTAGAGTTCTCCAAGGCAGGGCAGAAGGGACCAGAGGTATCTGAGTTTGATTGACAATTTTACTGTTCAATTCCAAGTAGGATATCTCACTCATATTCATCAGAATATTTATTGTACTCTTTTTAAAATTGTTTTTGAGAAAGGGTATTTTGTGTTTAGACTGACTTCAAACTGGCTACACAGCTGAGGAGAAGTTTGAATGTTTGATCCTCCTGCCTCCATGCTCTTCTTGCTAGGCGTGCACGCTATTCCTGGTTTACATAGTGCTGGGATTGAACCCAAGGCTTCCTGCATGGTAGGCAAGTGCTCGGCCGTGAATTACATCTGTGCGGTACATCCAGTGTAGTTACAGTCACTGTGGGCTCCCTGAAGGCTAGGGTTCCAGGAGCATTGACGAGTTGCCTGCTCATTCCCAGTACAGCCAAGTGTTTCCACAGGTCCTGACTCACAAATCTGGGGAGTAACGTTGTCCTCAGGTCACAAATGAAGAGAAGGGCCCCAGAGTGAACATACATTTGATACAAGGCCAAATCATGAATCAATGCTCAGGTGTCTGTGATTTAGGGAGGGATTCCTTCTGGAAAGGGAAGGGGATTCACAGGTCAGACAGTCAAAGGGAGGAGTTCAGTGACCTTTAACCTTGGCTGTTGGAGGGAGGCTTTGGATACTGAAACTGATGGAAAATGTCTCTCAGAGGTCAGAGAGTTAGGCCTTCTTTTAGGCATTATGAAAGAAAGCATGGGTGAGGTGTGTATAAAGATTGTAATGTATATATTGTACACACACACACACACACACACACACACACACACACACAATCAGTTACTGTTTTTAATTATTGTGATCAAATACCTAACTTAGGCAGTCACAGAAAGAAAGAGTTTATTTTGATGGCCAGTATGAAAGTTCAGTTCAATATGGAGGAAATGCATGGCAGCCACAGAGGCGGCTGCTCCGCAATCAGGAAGCAGAGAGGGATGGACGCTGGTGCTTACCTCACTTCCTCCTTTTTATTCATCCAGGCCCCATGGCGCCACTCACGTGTAGTATGGTTTGTTCTCTTCAACTAACTCAGTCTAGAAGCTCCCTCACAGGCACGCTCAGAGGTAGGTCTGCCTTCTACACGACTCTAGATTCTGTCAAGCTGACGATGTTAATCATCGTGTTACCTTATAGAAGGAAGACAGCTTACTCTCATGTCTATCGGCCTTGGTTCCTTCAGTGATGGAAGTAAATTTATTCTTAGAATAAAAAACCTCTTATCTCATGGAAATCATTGAGATCTTGGAGAAAGGGAACTAGGTATGGAATTGAAAAGCTTCTCTAGACACCGTGCACAGGGAAAGCTGCCAAGAAAGAAGGGAAGGAAAGAGCTGGAGCTCTTCAGGGATGGGAGTTTGAAAATCCAGATATAATTGTTCAAGCAAAAAATGATAAGGGGAGGCCTGATGACCGAGCAGATGGATGCTGGAAGGTGACACAGGAGGGGTTTGGAGATGAAACGTGAGCAATGGGGCAGAGCCAATCAAATCTCAGGGGGGGGGCAGAGCCAGTCAAACAGCAGGGCGGCATCTCTTGAGCAGATGATTGGGTTAGAGCTTAGAAGGGAAATTCAGGACATATTTTGATGGCTGAATAGTCTGGTTTTATACCTGGTACGGCTAGAAGCTCAGGTGGTAGTGTGATTGTTCACTAAAGAGAGAAAGAAGCGATGCTGCTCAGCCACCCTGGGCACTCAGGGCTAGTGGTGCACACAGGACTCCTCCACTGTAAGTGCCATCTGAACAAGGCACAGGGACACATGGACTGGAGTAAGGACGGGAGGCAGGACCTAGGATGGAGTCCTCGCATTCATGGCCTATGTTGAAGAAAAGAAGCCATGGAAACAGAGGGAACAGTGCTCTCAAAGTCAACAGCAAGCAAGAGCCTGCCATAGTCCTTTGAGGAGGTGCACTTTGGCCATGGATAAAGTACACAGAGCAGGGTTCCATTGTGGACAAGTGATGAGCGGCCCCATCCCATGTTTAAACTGTAGAAGACCCTGCTCTGGAGTTTGGTTCCCAGCAACCATGATGGGAAGCTCACGACTGTTTGCCACTCCAGCTGTATGAGATCTTTTGCATCTGACATCTGAGGACACCTGCACTGCCATGTCTGTGTTAGACGCTTATAACTATAGACAAAAATACACATACATAATTAAAATGGAATAAAATCTTTTAAAAATCTTTTGTGTAGTTATACAATATTTAAGATGTATTTATGGAGCCAGCGGTTCATCTCAGTAGGTAGAGTGATTGCCTAGCATGAACCAAATGCTGAGTTTGATCTCCAGCACAGCATTAACTAGGCATGGTCACAGTGCCTGCAACCTTAGCACTTAGGAGGTCAGGACTTCAAAGTTATTCTTTGCTATGTAGTAAGTTTGAGGTCATACCTTGTCTCAAAA
The DNA here is from genome assembly GCA_030674055.1 of Rhabdomys pumilio. Taxonomy (NCBI): domain Eukaryota; kingdom Metazoa; phylum Chordata; class Mammalia; order Rodentia; family Muridae; genus Rhabdomys; species Rhabdomys pumilio. The sequence goes on along the minus strand of JANHMN010000013.1, from coordinate 70,458,160 downwards.
TTCAAAAGACATACTTTTGTTGAGGAATCCTAATATCAACAGGGCTTTATGAATAAATATAATTTGCGAGCAAAATTGGAAGCAACCAATGAAAATGGTCTGTATCTTAAGTGCAGATGTAGGCTGCAGCCTGCTGTCTTTCACAAACCTGATAACCTTCAGTGTGACTTGAAGGATGTCACTCATGAATTGCCAGAAGTGTCTCAGCCAACTGAGACCATTCGGCGCCCTCTGAACATGTGGGCAAGATGACAGAGCCCTCACAGGAAGGTTCTGGCTGCTATTAGCAAAGGCCAGGGCCCTGATGCCTGAATGTCTGCTTAAATGTTGTCTTTCCTAATGAGCTTTCAGGTACACCTCCACCATAGTGTGCTTGCCCTTCCCACGCCCCACGCCCCCCTCGTGTGTAGGTCAGAGGTCAATGTCTTCGGTATTGTTTCTCAGGTGTCATCCACCTTGTCTTTTGAGACAGGGTCTATACCTTGGACCTGGTGCTCCCTCTTAGGTGATACTCGCTGGTCAGTGAGCTGCAGGAACCTTCCTGTCTCTGCCTCTTCACTGCTGGGGTTACAGACATGCACCACCATACCTGGCTTTTTCTCAGGCATTTGGGTCAATCTTATTGACTCATGTCAGGTTGCAATGGTCTTGAAACTTTGAAAAATAAATCACAGTTGATTTTCTTTAGCTCCGTATTTAGAGGTCAGAACTCCCCCCAACCTCCCCCTCCCACGTCTGTGTCTCAGCTTATGCGTTTATATAAAATATTCCATCATGTGTCTGTACTATGTCACACACCTGATGCTGCCCCTTAACAGAACCTAAATAGCACATGTCCAAGCAAGAAGGCCTTCTGTGACTCTGGTGTCCTCTATCTGTCTCTGCAGGCTGCAGGACATGAAGTGACACTGAAGTTAAGGTATCTTGTTTGTTTGTTTGCTTTGTTTTCTAAGACACAGTTTCTCTGTGTAGCTCTGGCTGTCCTGGAACTATCTCTGTAGACCAGGCTGGCCTTGAACTCACAGAGATCCACCTGCCTCTGCCTCCAGAGTGCTAGAATTAAAGGTGTGTACTGACATTCCCAGTCTTAAAGTTACGGTCTTTAGAGTGAGTATGTTTGCAAATGGCTGTACTTCCACTGTTGCATGTGAAAACTGACGCTTTGGACTTGGAGGAGCACACGGCTCTGAATACACTCACTAGAATGGCCGGAGAGATGACTCAGGGGGCCAGGAGTCAGCTCCCAATATCCACAATGGGTGGCTCATGACCCCAGTGGATAGGATGGCCTCTTCTGGTTTCTGAAGCTACCTGCATGCTCATGGTACAAACCCAATACTCAGGCCCACACTTGCACACATAAAATAAAAAATAAAATCATAAAAACCCACACAAACAACATGAAAGTGGTGGATTTTTTTCTTTTGGTAAGAATGTTGAGAAAAGTCTTGCACACTTGAGCAGGAAGGTAAACTCAGACTCTGGGGAAGACGCTTGTACATTCCCTCCAATAGTGTAAAAGTCTGGAGTTAACACATGGCCAGCTATCCTACTGTAGGTACCCGAAACCTGTACAAGCAAAACCTTAAATACTTGTATCCCAGTGTTCTTTGTGGTGTAATTCACCCAAGTGTCCACCAACTATGAGTGGACAGCTAGAATGTTCTACAACAGTGGATGAATCTTGCAAACATAGTGGATAAATAAGTCAGACACTGCCTAACAAATGTTGCAGGATTTTACTTACACAGACACCCAGAATAGGCAAAGTCACAAAGAAAGAGTGTGGGTAAGAAGCTTCTTTGGGGCTGAGGAAGGGAATTGGTGTGTTTTGGGCTGAGCAAGGGACTGATGTATTTGGAGCTGAGGGAGGGGAATTGATGTGGTTGGGGCTGAGGGAGGGGAATTGGTGTGTTTGAGGCTGAGGCAGAGGATTGGTGTGTTTGGGGCTGAGGCAGAGAATTGATGTGTTTATGCTTAGTGGCTATGGAATTCCTATTTGGAAACAATAGTTTGATAATACTATATAGAATTATGACTATAAGGAATGTTACTAATTAGACACTTAAAATGGTTAAAATGGGATAGTTTATATGACTAACCCTGCTCAGTAGGCTGAGGCAGGAGAATGATGTCAGTTCAGTGCTGAGTTGGGCTACATAGTGCAGCTGCCCCACACAGACAGACAAAGCTGGTCAGAATGGCAACTTTTATAGTTTATGCTTTTTATCACAACTTTAATAATGTGCCCAAACTCATTGAATTGTATGCTGTAAGTGGGTGAATTGCCTGGTATGGGAATTAAATCTCAATAAAGTACTTGCTTGTACCCTAGGCATGCTTTTCTTGCCTTCTTGCCTCTGTATTCAGGCCTGAGGGACCATAAAATCTTGAGCTGGAATAATAATGAAATGCAAGTTGTTGGAGGAAGGAGTTGGAAGCTCAACACAATTGAGGAGGCTCAGAGTTACCTTAGAAACGCTCTGGGATTGAGAGGGGGATGGCCACAGGACGTGGCCTGGAAGAATGTGTGATTAAGAACAGTGACTCAGAATCACCCACGTCCCCAGAGCTATGGACAAGGTTGTTATACTCACAGGCCACATTTACTAGTCTACAGTGCTCTGGAGAGAAGCCACAGATCTGGCAACTCAAGCAGTTTTTGGCTCGAAGGTTTAGGATAGCCACATTTTGAGTTCACCTGAATCATGGGGAGTCTGAGAGACTGCAGTGGACTTAGTGTTGTGAGCCAACCTACCTTGCCCTTCTGTCAGATGCTGGGACAGTACATGATGGGGATGATCTTTTTAAAATGTGCCTGTGCAGTTAGAGGTGTGGCCCTTCATACTGTCCACATTGTCACTGGAGAAGACAACATTCACCCGTGTGGCAGCACAAAGGAGCCCACCCCAAGAAAACAACAATACGTTCCCCAGAACACATCTAACAGCTGCTCATCAGTCTGGTGCGAGCTGCAGGCTGCCTGACTAAATTACTGATGAACAGGCAGACAGCACAATTTGTCAGTCAGCACTGAGCTTAAGTGAGCAGAGCCGCACATAAAACCAGCAAAGCAATTGTAACTAAGAATTATAGACATCAGACTTCACAAGCTTTCTTAAGTTAGCAGTGACCCAGCTCCAAGCAGTGTAGGAGGGGTCTGGAGCAGAATTAATCTCAGATAAAAGCCTCTTCACATTTCAACCAACTTTCCATGTGGGGATCTGGGAGAATGCAGGTTATTTTTTCCGTTAGCTTCCCCCCTTTCTTTGTTTTGAGACAGGGTCTTGCTACCTAACCCTCATTGGCTTGTTACTCATTATGTCGCTCATTTGGTCTAGAACTAGAGCAGTTTGCCTGCCCTGCCTCCGAATGCTGGGATTGTAGGCATGCACAACCATGCCCAGCCCTGCTTGCTTTTGTTCGACAAAACATTTTTTTTCTATCTACTAAGGGTTGGGTAATGATAATAATAAAATATTGATTAATTAATATAACATCTGACTTATTTTTATTTTATATGTATGAATGCTTTGCCTAGAAATATGTGTACTACATGACCTCAGAGGTCAGAAGAGGGCACCATAGCCGCTGGAATCGGAATACCAGATGATTGTGAGGGCCACATAAGTGCTGATCATTGAACGGAGTCCTTTGTGAGAGCAGCAAGCACTCTTAATTGCTGAACAATGTCTTAATCTCCAAAGGAAGAGGGGTAGTCCATGCTGAGCTCAAACTTGTGATCCTCCTGCCTCTGCCTCTTCAGCATCTCCCATGCTGGAGTGTGTCACTAGTACTGCCTGAACTTTTTTTTTTTTTTTTTAACTTTTTATTGATTCTTTGTGAATTTCACATAATGGACCCCAATCTTACTCATCTCCCTGTCCTTTTGTATCTGCCCTCTGCCCTTGTAACCTCTCTCTCCAAAGAAAATGATAATAACAAAAGAAAATTATCATCATCATCAAAGCCCAGTCTCACTGTGGAAACTGCAGTGTGTCCCAGCACACCTGTGTACACTTGTTTATTCTGTGTGGTCCCTCAGAGTACACTTCGGTCCAGACATCTCTACATCCAAGTTTGTGATGCTCCTGTCTCATCTGCTCCAGTGTTGGGACCATGAGTGACTACATGGTCCCAACCTCATTTACTTTAATGGTGGTCGGAGACTTGTGGGCACTGACATGTATGTGGATGTTGAGTAGAGTGTAGGTCAAATGCCAAGTGTTAACAAGGAGTTGACGCTGGACCATACAAAACATAGACTTGCCGCAGAGCTTACATCCTGGAAGGGGGATACGCTGACAATACAATGGCTGTGCGTTCCGTGTCTCCACAGAAGAGGAGGTTGCCCCACTGTAAGGTTTGGAAGGGCTTGAAGGTGGGATGTCAAGAACTGTCTTAGCGTCTCCCTGCTGCTATAGCAGAACACTGGGAGAACATTGCTCACAGTCCTCCTGGAGAGGTCTTGCTCTCTGCTTCCAAAATGGAGCTTTCTGACTGAGTCCTCATGTGGAGAAAGGACAATCACTATGTCTTCACAGGGACGGGGGTTTCTTGCTGACTATTCCTATTATCTGAGAGATCAGCTTCAGTGTAGGAATGTTGGTGAGACACTAACAGCAACAGGAGTGAGGAGATACTGGTGGGTATGTTTTTTGTAGGTATGGTACCCAAACCTTACCCAAACCTAAGCATGAGCTTGACATGCTGAGGGAAGCAGAGGGAAGGGGTCAGGAAACTCCCAGCTAGCACAAACATGAGAGGCAATGGATGACTGTGGGGGAAATGCAATAGCAGATAGAGTAACTCATGAGCATTTCTGCCAGTGCAGTACGGGACATGCTGTCTTTATAGCCTGGAGACTCCCGGCTTGCACATGCAGAACAGTTCTATGAAAGAGGGTTTGGGAAGGAAACGATTACTCTTAACCATGCACACCCCTTCCCTGTTCTGCTTTCTTGACAGTCTTCACTGTTATCTGGACACCTTTCCTCCAGTATCATCCTTGTAACATAGCATGAGGATTATTGTAGTGCAATTAGTGGAGCTGCCTTGATTCCTTTAGCTCTGAACATTTGGCCTTGGTGGCCACATCATTTACTTGGTTCACAGACAAATGACCATTGGGGAAAATGCCCTGGGCTTTGGGAAGGTGACACAGGGAGCTGGACTTTTTTCCCTGCTCGTTATAGATCAGATAGGATGTAAAGGAGCTGCAACCATTTTGTGATCAGCAGGAGAGAGCCTAGCTCCGAGGGGAGTCAGCATGTCTACGCAGAAATCAGCAGTCATGGTATTTAGTGAGGGCATGCAGGGGTACAGATCAGCTGAAACAGATAGAAGCTGGTGTCCTGTCCTGGGAAATGCCTGGTGGAACTCCTGGAAGCTTCTCCTCCATTGTCTTCTCCTCCCCATTTCCCCTTCCCTCTTCTTTCTCCTACTCTTCCAGCCTCTTATCCTCTTCTTTTTCTTTCTCTTCTTCCTCCCTTCCCTCCTCCCTTCTTTCTATTTTTCCCTATTCTCTCTCATCTTTCCCTCTTCCCCCTCTCCCATTTCCCCCCTCTCCCATTTCCCCCCTCTCCCATTCCCCCCTCTCCCTCTCCCTCTCCCTCTCC
>JANHMN010000013.1:70428740-70450221 GCA_030674055.1 Rhabdomys pumilio | reverse complement strand
TGTGTCTGTGTCTGTGTCTGTGTCTGTATCTGTGTGTGTGTGTGTGTGTGTGTGTGTGTGTGTGTGTGTATAAAACTGGCAGGATCATTTGTGAAAGCTTATGTTCACATGATACCTTGGGGAGTCTGAATCCCTGATGACTGACTTGTCTGAGCAAATCCCCATGCCAATCTATGACTTATGCCTTGCCCAAAAAGATCAATGCACAGGAAGGGACAGAGTTGTTCAGAAGTCCAAGATCCTTCCAGGAGTGGTTTCCTCTAGGGCAGAAAACCATCACCCATAGGTCAAATCCACTCTGGCTTTATAAATAACAACAGTGTTCATGCTCACTCATCATGCATTCTCTGGGGCTGTTTCCTGTCTCAGTGACAGAGCTGAGTCATGACACTAGAGGTGGAAGAGCCCTCAAGGACTAAAACTTTCTACCAAGTCCTTGATAGAGAAAGGATATTGGCTTTTACCTACTTCTGGAAATGCAGATGAAAGGACAGGATGGGGTTTAGCAGGAAAGGGAGATTGTCTTTGACAAACATCACCAGTAAGCTCTTTAACAAGGACACCACTTCTTCAGCTCACATTCCAGTGACTGGAACTCAGTGCAGGGTGACATGTCATCATGGGGAGTGGGGCAGTCAGCAGCTGTGTAGAGGAAGAAAAGAGAAATGGTTTGAAGTAATGTCCATGGCATCAGCCTATGTGTGGGTTTGGCTGCTGTCCCCTCTCAGGTCATCCCTAGTGAGGCACCAGATGTTGGGAATGAGTTTCCTCAGCTCTCCCAATAACACCTGTATTGATTCCTCAGCTTGTTGTAGTGACCAAATATCTGTCAGAAAGCAACTTAATGGAGGGATTCTTTTTTCTGGCTTATAGTTTTGGAGTCCATCATGGGTTGGGGCAGGGAGACAGGGTCAGCTTATGGCTGTGGCAGCCAGAACATGAAGCTGCTTGCTCAAATCTTGACATATAAGAAGAGACTGGATAGAAGAGAATTCTATGACAACCCTCTAGTTCTGCTCCTGAGCCGTCCACTGCCTCCAGCTGGGTACGACCTCCCAAAGGCTCTACAACGTCCCCAAACAACACCACCAGCAGTGAACCAAGTGTTCAAACGCACGAGCTTGTGGGTGCTTCTCACACACCCCTGCCTCCTTGCTGTGAGCAGGTCCTCTCAGCACCCTTGCTCTGACCAGTACAGCATCGGAGAACATCCTCTTCTGCCCTTTCTGCTCAGTCACTGCCCGCAGGGGCAAGTCCATGGGGCCAAGGTTGGAGGGAGCCTTACTGGAACATGGATTCCTCTGCTCCAGAGATGCACCTCTGCTGCACAGTGCGAGACACACAGCGTGGTGCAGTGAGAGCTTTGATCACATATTTGGAATGCAGAGCTTAATGGTATCAATCTCTGAAAATCAAATGAGCTCTTGTGGGAGCAGCACAGGGCCAATGAATAAAATTATATAAAACAATTTCATACTTGACATTTACTGAGAGGGGCTTAACTTTTCCTACATATTTTAGTCTGTTCAGATGGTATTATTTATTCATGTCTCTTTTCCCATTTGGTTCTCAATTTATCTTTTGGGAACCCAGAATTAAACTGTAAAAATGTATATATGCTAGACACTGTTTTATGTGCCTTCAACGGGGAAGTCATCAAAATCTCGAACAGAATAAGATCCAGCCTATTACAAGGGTGATTTAGCAGAAATAAAATAGAATGTTTAACTCAGAGGAGCTGGAAAGAAATGAGATTTAGGAATATGGAATTGAATAATCAGGTAGTGAAATGACAGTGGTCCCATGGAAAGAATATTAGGAGGTCAAGATTATTGACCCAACCGAGGACTTACAATGACCCTGCAGGACAAGACCAGCTTCCAATTCCAGTGACAAGGAATTGGTCCTCAGCCCGAAAGACATTAATGGAGAATTTCAGCGTCTTCTGACATTTCCTCCATGTGATCATTGAGGTAGGGAAAAGATTAATGTTCACCAGATGAAAACAAAAGCAAGAATCTACCAAATCTAGGGAACAGGGCAGCTTCTGATGCAAACCCTGGAGGTCAATACTTACTTAGATATTCTGTGGGACATTCACACACAGACAGGAGTGGGAGTCTGTGAGAGACACTGGGAAAGAAGTTAGAGAGGGAAGTTTCACACACAGTGAAAGTGGAAGGCAAAGGTTAGCCTGTTGGTTTCTAGGGCTAGAAAGAAGAACGAGCACAGCAGTCTTGAAAGAGTAGAAATGTATTCCTTCCCAGAGGCTGGGAATCTGAAATAATGATGCTGGTAGAGCCACAGTCTATTATTGTTCTGCAGGAGGATTTGTCCCTGTCCTTTCTTCTCTGCTGGAGGTTGTTGACAATGCAAGGTATCACTTGGCTTATAGACACATGGCTCTGATCTCTAATTTCTGCCTCTGTCATATTCTTTCCATTTATTCATCTATCCATCCTTCCATCCATCTAATTATCTATGTATGTATGTATGTATGTATGTATGTATGTATGTATGTATCTATCTATCTATCTATCATCTGCCTACCATCTATCTATCTCTGTGGATTCCTATGTGTATGTGTGTTTGTTTGTTTATTTATTTATTGAGTCAGAGTCTTACTGTCTAGCCCTAGTTGACCTAGAATTCACTGTGGAGATCAGGCTGGCTTTAAATTCACAGAGAATCACCTGTCTCTGCTTCTTGAGTGCTGGGATTAAATTATGTACACCTGCACCCATGTTGACTACAAGATACCTGAGTTTCATATGATGATTCTGTGATGTTGGAACTTCAGGCCATTTCCCAGGTAACAAAGTTTAATCACTAAGAGGCAAGGTGGAATAGAGGGAAAGCCCAGCAGTGTACCTGGGGTGGTGGGAGATTACAGGCCTAACTGCCCACCCAAAGCAAGTTGGGCTACACATAAGGCCCTCTGCCTGAAACTTTCTTCTCCTTCATCTTTGCCTAAATGCTTGAGACTACTGGAAACCCCAGAGCTGAATGGCAAAGCCTTAAGCCCTAGCTGATCTGGGCAAGAAACTTCGTATTCAGGAAGAAATTGTGTTCAGAAATGCTCCCAGGCTTGGCAGTATTGACTAGATTGAATTAGTAGCAACAATCACTCTGTATATTTTATATATATATATATCCACACATGTATGTATGATGTTATATGTATATATGCATATCTATAATGTATACATGTGAATGATGTATATATATGTATATGCATATATGTCTATGTGTATATGTCTGTGTATATTTCTATATGTGTATGCTATGTATATGTGTATTGTCTATGTATATGCATGTACATGTATATATTTGTATGTTTATGTGAATATATATGTATACATTGTGTATATTGTGTGTGCAGTATATATACAAAAGTATCGTGTGTATGTGGAACATATGTGCACATGTATGTTCAGGCACATGTTCACCTGCTGAGTGCTCTTTTCCATCACTTTCTGCTTTGTTACTGTTTACTGAGACAGGATCTCCTACTGGTTAGAATCTAGGATGGTGCCAGAATTCCCCAGGAATTCTGTCTCCATCCTCCACAGCACTGGGGTTCTGGGCATTCATATGGCCATGCTTGGCTTTTTGTGTGGGTTCTGGGAATTCAAACTGAGGTCCTCATGCTTGAGCAACAAATGCTCTTACCTCCTGAGCCACCTAATCAGCCCCAGCTAAAGTTATTAACTATTCTTTCCTGATGGTTTTGGAACACACACACACACACACACACACACACACTTCGAAACAGTAGACTGACTTGACCAGGACACAGATCTGGGACAGAATGTCATAGCATAGGGCCTGGGAAGAGCTGTCACTACTTCTCTGACCTTAGCATTCTTGTGTATAAAAAAAAGTTGTGAGAATAAGGTCCTAATACGTACTTAAAATAAGGTTGGAACCAATGAGGGCACAGAAGACAGAAGACTTGTATCATTACTCATCTGTGCTATAGATGAGATAACATTGCATGAGGTATTGATTTACCTCAGATAGAATGTGAGGCACATGGAGAATATGTTAGAAAATGCACACTCAGTGCCTTCCGGTCTGTGTCTAAGCACTGAGCAAACCACAAAGGGAGACCACCCTGGAGATAGAACACCTAGGAAAGAAATCGGGAGTTATAGATGCAAGCATCACCAACAGAATACAAGAGACAGAAGAGAGAATCTCAGGTGCAGAAGATACCATAGAAAGTATTGACACAACTGTCAAAGAAAATGCAAAGTGCAAAAAGTTCCTAACACAAAACATGCAGGAAATCCAGGACACAATGAGAAGACCAAACCTAATGATAATAGGTATAGAAGAGAGTAAAGATTCCCAACTTAAAGAGCCAATAAATATCTTCAACAGAATTATAGGAGAAAACTTTCCTAACCTAAAGAATGAGATGCCCATAAACATACAAGAAACCTACAGAATGCCAAATAGATTAGACCAGAAAAGAAATACCTCCTGTCACATAATAATCAAAACACCAAATGCGCAAAACAAAGAAAGAATATTAAAAGCAGTAAGGGAAAAAAGCCAAGTAACATATAAAGGCAGAGCTGCCAGAATTACAGCAGACTTTTCACTAGATATCATAAAGTGAGAAGATCCTGGACAAATCTCATACAGACCCCAAAAGAACACAAATGCCATCCCAGGCTACTATGCCCAGCAAAACTCTCAATTACCATAGATGGAGAAACCAAGATATTCCATGACAAAACCAAATTTACACAATATCTTTTCAAAAACCTAGCATTACAAAGGATAATAGAGGGAAAGCTCCAATACAAGGAGGGAAATTATACCCTAGAAAGAGCAAGAAAGCAATCATCTTCCAATAAATACAAAAGAAGACAGCCACACAAAGATAATTCCACCTCTAATAACAAAAATAACAGGAAGCAATAATCTCCTTTCCTTAATATCACTTAACATCAACGGACTCAATTCCCTAATAAAAAGACATAGACTAACAGACTGGGTATGTAAACAGGACCCAGCATTTTGCTGCATACAGGAAACCCACCTCAGTGACAAAGACAGACACTACTTTAGAGTAAAAGGCTGTAAAACAAATTTTTTTCAAGCAAATGGTCCTAAGAAACAAGCTGGAGTAGCCATTCTAAAATCAAATAAAATCAACTCTTAAGAGCCAACAAAGAAAGAGAACTTCAGACCAATCTCCCTTATGAATATCAATGCAGAAATACTCAATAAAATTCTTGCAAACCAAATCTAAGAACATATCAAAACAATTATCCATCATGATCAAGTAGGCTTTATCCCAGGAATGCAAGGATGGTTAAATATACAGAAATCCATCAATGTAATCCACTAACAAACTCAAAGAAAAAAACCACATGATCATATCACTAGATGCTGAGAAAGCATTTGACAAAATTCAACATCCCTTCATGATAAAAGTCTTGGAAAGATCAGGAATCCAAAGCCCATACCTAAACATAGTAAAAGCAATATACAGCAAACCAGTAGCCAACATCAAATTAAAGAGAAACTTTAAGCAACCCCACTAAAATTATGGACTAGACAAGGGTGCCCACTCTCTATCTATTCAATATAATACTCGAAGTCCTAGCCAGAGCAATTAGAGAACAAAAGCAGGTCAAAGGGATACAAATTGGAAAGGAAAAAGTCAAAATGTCACTATTTGCAGATGATATGATAGTATACTTAGTAACCCCAAAACTTTCACCAGAGAACTCCTAAGTCTGATAAACAACTTCAGCAAAGTGGTTGGACATAAAATTAACTCAAACAAATCAGTAGCCTTCCTCTACTCAAAAGATAAAGAGGCTGAGAAAGAAATTAGGGAAATGACACCCTTCACAATATTCACAAATAATATAAAATACCTTAGTGTGACTCTAGTCAAGCTAGTGAAAGATCTATATGGCAAGAACTTCAAGTTGCTGAAGAAAGAAATCAAAGCAGATCTCAGAAGATGAAAAGATCTCCCATGTTCATGGATTGGAAGGATTAATATCATAAAAAATGGCTATCTTCCTGAAAGCAATATAGAGATTTAATGCAATCCCCATCAAAATTCCCACTCAATTCTTCACAGAGATAGAAAGAGCAATTCTCAAATTCATTTGCAATAACAAAAAATCCAGGATAGTGAAAACCATTCTCAACAATAAAAGAACTTCTGGGGGAATCACCATCCCTGACTTCAAGCTGTACTACAGAGCAATAGTGATAAAAACTGCATGGTATTGGTACAGAAACAGGTAGGAAGATCAATGGAATAGAATTGAAGACCCAGAAATAAACTCACACACCTATGGTCATTTGATCTTTGACAAAGGAGCTAAAACCATCCAGTGGAAAAAAGACAGCATTTTCAACAAATGGTGCTGGTTCAAGTGGAGGTCAGCATGTAGAAGAATTCAAGTCAATCCATACTCTTTGTACAAAGCTCAAGTCCAAGTAGATCAAGGACCTCCACATAAAACCAGATACACTAAAGATAATAGAAGAGAAAATGTGGAAAAGTTTAGAAAACATGGGCACAGGGGAAAAGTTCCTGAATAGAACAGCAATGGCTTATGTTCTAAGATCAAGAATTGACAAATGGGACCTCATAAAACTACAAAGCTTCTTTAAATCAAAGGGCACTGTCAATAGGACAATGTGGCAACCAACAGATTGGGAAAAGATTTTTACCAATCCTACACCCGATAGAGGGCTAATATCTAGGGTATACAAAGAACTGAAGAAATTAGACTCTAGACAATCAAATAACCCTATTAAAAATGGGGTACAGAGCTAAACAAAGAATTCTCAATTGAAAAAAAACTTGAATGGCTGAGAAGCACCTAAAGCAATGTTCAACATCCTTAGTCATCAGGGAAATACGAATCAAAACAACCATGAGATTCCACTTCACATCAGCTAGAATCGCTAAGATCAAAGCTCAGGTGATAGCAGATGCTGGTGAGGGTGAGGAGAAAGAGAAACATTCCTCCATTGTTGGTGGGATTGTAAGCTGGTACAACCACTCTGGAAATCAGTCTGGCGGTTTCTCAGAAAATTGAACATACTATTACCTGAGGACACAGCTATACCACTCCTGGGAATATACCCAAAAGATGCTCCAACATACAACAGGGACACATGCTCCACTATGTTCATAGCAGCCTTATTTATAATAGCCAGAAGCTAGAAAGAACCCAGATGTCCTTCAACAGAGGAATAGATACAGAAAATGTGGTACTTTTTTTTTTTACATTTAAAAAATTTTTTTTTATTTTATTTTTTTTATATTTTATTTACATTTCAGATGCCATCCCCTTTCCCCATTTCCCCTCCCTAGAGAAAACCCCTATCCCATGCCCCCTTTACCTTTTTGCTTTTATACAATTTTTTTTAAATGTCAGTCAAAGGCTTTACAAGTTTGGTAATGGACAATCAGAAGTGTAACCCAATGCCCAACCTAGATATATAAACTGTCTTTGACTGGTGGAGACACATGAACATCTGCCTCCATGCCCCCCCTCTTTCTCTTTCTCTCTCTCATCACCTTGCTTCTCCTCTCCTTCATCTTTTCCTCTCCTTACTCCATCTCTTCCTCTCATTGCTCCTTCCCCCTTAGCTCCTCCTACATATCACCCTTACTGTTAAAATAACAGAAAATGTGGTACATTTACGCAATGGAGTACTATTCAGCTCTTAAAAACAATGAGTTCATGAAATTCTTAGGCAATGGATGGAACTGGAAAATATCCTGAGTGAGGTAACCAATCACAAAATAACACACATGGTATGCACTCACTGGATATTAGCCCAAAAGGTCACAATACCGAAGATACAATGCATAGACCACGTGAATCTCAAGAAGAAGGAAGACCAAAGTGTGGGTGCTTTGGTCCTTCTTAGAAGGAGTATCAAAATACTCCACCAGAGCTCCCAGGGTCTAAACCTCCAGCGTGGAACACTAAGGAAGGGACTCATGGCTCCACCTGTATAGGTAGTTGAGGATGGCCTTGTCAGGCATCAGTGAAAGAGGAAGGCCTTGGTCCCTGAATGTTTGGATGCCTTAATGTTAGGGAATTAGAGAGCAGGGAGGCAGGAATTGGTGGATGGGTCGGGGTACACCCTCATAGAAGTAGGAGGAGGGGGGACAGGATGGGACAAGGGGTTTTTGGGGGAAATTGGAGAGGGGATAACATTGAAAGGTAAGTAAATAAAATATGGAAAAAAAATAGAGCTGGCAATTGTAGTCAAACAGTTGAGACTTTTTGTCAACACTTTATTATCCATATAATCCTCAAGGACAAGGTATTGTGAAAGAGGCCCATGGAACTTTAAAAAGATTGGCGAGACATGCTGTTGCTGAGACAAAGTATGATGCTGACCTGTGAGCTTATTGAGTGCCCTGACAAGGGTGACTGGGGAGCTGTATTGGACATATGTTCCTGACCCACCTTTGCTTGCCTAGATCCCAGATGGGACAAACTGCCTTGCCTCAAGTTTTTAGATATTGTGGGACAGAGAATCAAAAAGAGAAATTATAATGTCTCTTGTATTTTTCTTAAAGGTGACCAGCTATCAGGACTCAATCATGTACTGGTCTAGAAATCAATTCAATATTGGAAATAACAGTCTACATTTGGAAGACTGGATCTGGACATTTTCAGAGACATATTTGAAAGTTAGCTCTAGTTCACTATAATGTTATGATAGCAAGAGATAAAGTTGAGACAGGATCTTGATTTTAAACAAGGGTTAGTGCATGTTTTAAGGCTCTTTTAATTGTCAAGCTAAACTTGGTTTTGTCTCTTCTACAGTATTTATTGAAAGTTGCATTGACTGTATAATTTCCAATTGTGTTAGTGTGTTGAAACCTGGCATGTTTGTTACAGAGGTCTATCAACCAGCTTTTGTCTCACTGCCCTGGGTATTAGAAAACCTTGATTCTCTGAAAAAGGCTTGAGAGTGCTGGAAGAAGTGAGTTAGGCTTTAAGCAGAAGCAAGAGGGTAGCAGGATTGATCATTGCTGGCATAACAGCTTTGATTTCATTAATTGCTAGCACCACTGCTTCTGCAATAGCATTGACACAAGGAGTTAAGACAACTATTTTTGTTAACCATCTAGCAAAAAAAGTATTACTAATGTATTCAGTATGCAAAAGGATTTATATAGATATCTGGAACAACAGATGATGATCTATAACCTATTCAAATTATCTGAAGAAGGTTCAGGGTTCAAGAGTTAGGAGCCATCTCGAGTGTCATGACATATCATTGGAGTAGTGTTACTTCTAAAATTTACAATGATTGTCATTATAATTAGAAAAAAGTTTAAAGACACCTGTATGGTATTTAACTTTTCATAGTAAGATTATGAATTTAAAGAATACTGCTCTGTTGAGCTTTGATGCTGCAGAGAATGCCAATAAAATTATCCATTGCCTGAGCTCAGTATTTCCATTTTGGTCAAACCTCAGGAATGGCATATATAGCTTGATCAGGTTAACCCTTCTTGTCCTGGGAATACTTTTATTCCTGCCCATCGTGTTAAAGCTTGTCTCTAACTACATCAACAGGCTGGCAGCCAAAGTACATGACTTGAATCTGAAAATTGACCCCCAGACAGAGTTATTAATTTAACAGGCTGGCAAGCCAAGGATGGGTAAGATTCTACACAGAGCCTTATCAATCTAAGACAAAAGTTTATTGGCTTTGATAATATGTATTCCACTATGGGTAAGGAAGGCATTCTTGTCAGAACGACCTAAGACAGACTTAGTCTGGTTTATGCAACAAAAAGGGGGAGATGTGGAGAGCTTTTGGGGCTGCCTGGCCGGAATCTGTCATTGGCCAAGGACAAGAAAATGGGCTGCTTAAAAGGAATCTGACATTAGGCTAGAACAAAGAAGTAATTTCAGGAAGAAATCTAAATCCTAGGCTAGAACAAAGAAGTAGGCTTCAGGCATAAAATGAACTATGAGCTAGGACAGGGAAGTGGGCTCAGATATTTTGATCATCCTGATAAGCCGTTAGAAATAGTGATCACAGGAGTGATCACAGGACTCTATTTATTGTCGTGAATGTTCTTTGATTATCTGGGTTTATTGTCTTGCTTGTTCCTTGACTATTTGCATCTATTGTATTGCTAGTTCCTCAACCTAGAACTGACCTTAATACTTGCATGTAATTAAAACAGTATAAAAGCAAAAAAAAAAAGAAAGAAAAGGAGGAGGAGGGATGGGGTAGGGGATTCATGGATGGGAGGATGGGGAAGGGGGATGGTATCTGAAATGTAAATAAATAAAATATTGACTTAAAAATTCCAAAAAAAGAAAATGCACACTCAGTGGAGAACTGAGCTGCATTTTCACATAAGCACCAATGCAAGACACAAATGACTCCAGTGTATCTGATGTCTCTGTGATGCCTGGAGGTAGCTCCAGCCCCTCAGTAGGACGCACACATCACTGTGATTTGTTTCTCATTTTGATTAATAAAACCAAATATTTTACTGGTTAAAATATTTTTAGTTTTATAAAAATGCATATAATACATTATTTACCTTTTTACGGTTAGAGATATATCTCAGTTTATAGTGTGCTTCTCTAACATGCAAGAATTGGTGGGTCCAATCCTTACATGGCATGGTGACACACATCCATCTGTAATTCCAGCACAGAGGAGAGAAAAACAGGAGGACCAGAATTTCAAGGTTGCCCCCTGCTGCACAGTGAGTTCAAGGTAAGATGGGGATATGTGAGACTGTCTAAAAAAAATCATTGAGCATTTAAACCATTTTAAGTGTAGAATTTAGTAGTAGTAAGTCTATTCACACCAATGTGAACTCAGTGCTCATTTTGTAAAACTGAGACTTTGCCTGCTCATTCAAATCCTCATTCTCTACCCTCCTGGGCTCTGACCACATTTTACTTTGTGTTTCTATGTGGTCATTCTTGGTAAAATTTTACATAAGTGAAATCACACACTATGCTCAGTCCTTGTCCTTTGTGTGTGTGTGTGTGTATGTGTGTGTGTATGTGTGTGTGTGTGTATGTGTGCATGTGTGTGTCTGTGTAGACAGGCTTGTATATAGAGGCTAGAAGCCTATAGTACATGTCTCCCTTTATTATTTTCCACTCTAGGTTTTATTATTTCCACTCTAGGTTTTGAGATGGAGTCTTGAGGGGGTCTTCTATGAACTCAGAGCTTATCATTTTGGCATCTTTATGGGATCTTCCTGTCTCTGCCTCCCAGTGTTGGGATTACAGGCATGTACTGTGGTGCCCTGCTTCTGACTTGGGTGCTTGAGCAGACACTTTGCCCACTGAGTAGACTCCCAGTCTCCTGTGCTTTGTCTTTCCATCACTGAATTATTTCATTTAGTGCAATACCCTCCAGGTTCATCCATACTTCTGTAAGTGGCAGAATTTCCCCCTAAAGCTGAGGAATGTCCTATCTGCTGAGGCTATGGACCATGATCTAAGACTTTATCTACCCTTGTATGGACTTTTGAGTTTGTCTCCACTTAGTGGTTATTATAAATGACGCTGCTCTGAATCTGTAGGCACACATGTATCTGAGGACCATGTTGCATTTGAAACTATTTCACAGAAGTTTTTGCTGCCTAAGAAACAGACTTCACAACTGTGACACAGGGGTCCAAGGCTGCAGCAGTGTTTCTCTCCTGGAGCAGACCAGAGCAGGCTAGTAACAGGTCTCTTATGCAGGTTCTCTATACACCGGCCATGGGTGGCTAGTGCTCCTTCATGAGGATGTGGACCACGGCTGCAAACATCAAGCCTGCCTCTCAGACAAGCTTGTGCTCTGACAACCGTCAAAGAGTACAGGAGCATCTGTTGTATGTGGGCTCTGAGGTGTCCCGTGCCGCTGCCTGGAGTACATGGCACATGTAGTTCCTCTTCTCACTTTTCTCCCTTATTTACTTTCTTAGACTGTTCTTTCACTTAGGTATTAAAAATTTCAACCACCACTCATGTTATTTATTTGGTGTTCACACTGTGCCAGGCTGAATCTCCTTGTAAGATGGTCTCTGGCTTTCAAGACTTTGTCAGATATTTGGAGGTGGGTTAATTATGGATTCCTCCTTTTGTCTCACACACCTTTATTGTAGGAAAGCCCCTAAAATGTCTGTGCTAAGATTTTGACTTTCTTTTAGTTTATTCCCTCTCTTCATCCCTCCCTCCATATTCCTCTTCTCTTTCTCTCTCCATCCTTTCTTTCCTTCCTCCATCTCTCCTCTTCATTCTACCCATACACTCACCCACCCATCCATACACCCATCCATCCATCCATCCATCCATCCATCCATCCATCCATTTTTCCAACAGGGTCTAATGTAGTTCAGGTTAGCCTTAAAGAAGTTGAATATGTAGCCCCAGATGAGCTTGAACTTTGGTTCCTGTGTCTCCACCATGGCACTATGTGCCACCACATGTAGTTTATGGGAAGCTTGGAACAGAACCCAGGGCTTAGTGCATTCTAGGCAAGCACTTTCCAACTGAGTTACATCCCCACACTCTGGGAACTCCCAAACTTTGTACAGTGTAGACTTCAGAGGCACAAGGGTGTCCCTGTGGCAGACAAAGGAGAGAAAGGTCAAGGGTACATGACATGACCCCATGGCAAATGATTTGGGAGAATCTACCTCCATGTTTGAAATAACAGAGCAAAAGGCAAATTTCTCCTGTGCAAAATAGGTAGTGTAAGGCCCCCATGAAGGGAGGACCTCACCCAAGCCTCAGGAATCTGCGGCCATCTAATAACTCACAAGACACCGAACTTGATGCAATCAGCAAGAGGTATATTTTGATCAACATGTTGAGGTCAAGACCCATGACCCACAAAGGGGCAGTAAAATTTAAAGGTAAAAACTACAACCCATGGGGGGGGGGAACCACAACCCAGGGGGAGTGAAGAAGGGTTATTGGAGAGTACCTGTGGAAAGTCCCAGCCCATTATTCAGTTTGTGACAGGGTCCAAGAAACAGTCATGGGGAACATTTTGTATAAGTTATTTTCTAAGAGCCTATTTGAAATCAACCATCTATTTTGTGGTCAGCCAAGTTCCTGAAACACAGAGTTTAGGACCAAGCTTACCTGCACTCTTGGTTCTGTTCAGCCTGCTAAGAGTTTCTGAAAAATTTTAACCCTTTCAGTAGCACCGATTAAAGGTTAATGATGAGGCTTGTGGTGAGCTACAAAGACTGCGGAGGAAATTCTCTCTCTCTCTCTCTCTCTCTCTCTCTCTCTCTCTCTCATATATATATATATATATATATATATATATATATGTATATATTATATATATAATATATATATGTATATGTATGTTTGTGTGTATGTGTGTTGTATACACATATATACATATATGTTAATACATTTTTTATATTTCTTAAATTCTTTTTTTATTATCCAGTTGTTATCCACCTTCCAGTCCATCCTCTGACTGTTCCTCATTCCAGTCCTCCTCCCCGATATCCAAGAGGATGTCCCCACCCCCTTCACCCCTGCCCCACCAGACCTTCCCATTCCCTGGAGCCTCAAGTCTCTCGAGGGTTAGATGTGTCTTCTCTCACTGAGGCCAGACCAGGCAGTCCTCTGCTGTATACATGTTAGGGACCTCATATTAGCTGGTGTATGCTTCCTGGTTGGTGGCTCAGTGTCTGAGAGATCTTAGGGCTCCAGGTTAGTTGAGAATTTTTGTCTTCCTGTGGGGTCACCCTCCTCCTCAGTTTCTTGCAGCTTTTCCCTAATTCAATTACAGGGGTCCCCAGCTTCAGTTCAATGGTTGGGTGTAAGTATCTGCATCTGACTCTTTCAGCTATTTTGTTGGGCCTCTTGGAGAACAGCCATGCTAGGCTCCTGCCTGTAAGCATACCATAGCTTCAGTAATAGTGTCAGGCCTTGGAGCCTCTCCTTGAGATGGATCCCAGTTTGGGCCAGTCACTGGACCTCCTTTTCCCCAGTCTCTTCTCCATTTTTGTCACTGCAGTTCTTTTAGACAGGAACAATTCTAGGTCAGAATTTTTGACTGCGGGATGGCAACCCCCTCCATCACTTGATGTTTTGTCTTCCTACTGGAGGTGGGCTCTATAAGGTCCTTCTCTATACTTTTGGGCATTTAATTTAAGGCTTCTTTCTCTGAGTCCTGAGCATCTCTCACCTCCCAGGTCTCTGGTACATCCTGGAGAGTCATCTTACCTCCCACCTCCTGAGGCTGTTTTCTTTCTTTCTGCTGGCCCTCAGGGCTTCACTCCTGTTTCCCACCCCAATACCTGATCATGTTCCCTTTTCCCCTCCCTGTCCCTCTCTCACCCAGGTGCCTCCATCCCTTCCCCCTTGTGATTGCTTTCTTTTCTCTCCCAAGTGAGACTGAGGCATCCTCACTTGGGCCCTTCTGCTTGTTAACCTTCTTGAATTCTGTGGATTGTATCCTGGGTATTTTGTACTATTTTTGGCTGATACCCACTTATTAGAGAGTACATACCATGCATGTCCTTTTGGGTCTGAGTTGCCTCACTCAGCGTGATATTTTCTAGTTCCATTCATTTGCCTGCAAAACTCATGATGTCCTCGTTCTTAATAGTTGAGTAGTATTCCATTGTGTAAATAAACCACATTTTCTGTATCCATTCTTTTGTTGTGGGACATCTGGGTTGTTTCCAGCTTCTGGATATCACAAATAAGGCCACTATGAACATAGTGGAACACGTTCCCTGGTATATGCCCAAGCATGTTATAGCTGGTTGATCTTCAGGTTGTTTTATTTCCAATTTTCTGAGGAATTGCCAGACTGATTTCCACAGTGGTTGTACCAGTTTGCAATTCCACTAGCAATGGAGGAATGTTCCTCTTTCTCTACATTCTCGCCAACATCTCCTGTCACCTCAGTTTTTGATCTTAGCCATTCTGATTGGTGTAAGGTGGAATCTCAGGGTCGATTTGGTTTGTATTTCCCTGATGACTAAGGACTTTTAACATTTCTTTAAGTGCTTCTCTGCCATTTGAGATTCCTCTGATGTGAATTCTCTGTTTAGTTCCATACCCCATTTTTTGATGGGATTCTTTGACTTTTTGAAGGTTAGCTTTTTGAGTTCTTTTTTTTTTTAAAAGAGATTTATTTATTTTATCTATATGAATACACTGTAGCTGTCTTCATGCACACCAGAAGAAGGCATCAGATTCCATTACAGATGGTTGTGGGCCACCATTTGGTTGCTGGAAACTGAACTAAAGACCTCTGGAAGAGCAAACCATCTCTCCAGTCTGCTTCTTGAGTTCTTTATATATTTTGGAAATTAGCCCTTTATCCTCAAAGACTGTGGAGAAAATTCTCTTAGTCCTCACTATGGCATGACACAGGAGTGGCTCCTGAGTCTCTCAGGAGACAGAGATACAATGCAAACAGTCCTGAAACTCGGATGTATGCCTCAGCTGACTGACAGAAACCTCCAACAGCTGCACTCATGGTCCCCTGAGCATGGCAAGATGGGGACAGGGCCCATCTCTTCTGCACCCAGTGTAGGAGGAAAGAAAACCACAAACTGACTGCACATGCTCCTTCTAGAAAGAGAACAAGCTGTGTGGAAGCTCAGAGAGGATGCTTTTGTATCAAGCAGTACCTAAGTAAGGGACACAAGATCTGAGAATGAAGCACAGAGCTTTTTACATTCATGAACATTCTCTGACCACTACAGTTAAAACATGTTCTAACTTTGAGAAAAATGAGAAATTATAACAAGTACAGGAGGGTGATTTTCTGTGCTTTTGTTGGTCAGGGATGGCCAGTATTTGTATGTGTCTCCTCTGTATGGTTTATATTTCTGAGACTATGATGTAAAGATTCCCTCCCTTCCTCTCCCCCTTTCCTGTTGGATCTTCATCTAAGCATTTTTCTGTTATTCAAAGCTCCGCATAAGCATCATTTTAAATGATGGCACATCTATTTTGTAGTTGTTGTATTTCTTAAACTGTCCTCTCATATTTGGTATTTATGTTGTGGCCATTTCGTAATTGTTAAAGCAAAATAATGCAGCCCCAAACCTCCCACATTCTAGTGACGAATCCTTTTTAAAAATTAAAACCTTAAGGGGATGGAGAGATGATTCAGAGGTTAAGGGCACCTAATGCTCTTGCAGAGGTTCTGAATTGAGTTTCTAACACCTACATTGAGAAGTTTAAAACCACCTGTAACTCTAGCTCCAAGGGATCCAAAGTCCTCATCTGGACTGAGTGGGCACCTGCATCCATGTGCATACACCCACATTCACACACACATGCACACGATTAACTGTCTAAAAGGTAAGTCTTAGAAATAATGTTTCTATATTAAATTATGGTTTATTTATTTTTAAAAGCAACAAAAAGGTGCAAGGTATGTATTTAAAAATAAACTGTTAAATGAAATCCAATCTCCTCTGTGCTCCAGCACTCAGTCAGTCAGGCCTTGGTTTCATGCCTTTTCTTTCTCCTATATATTACAAGCACACGTACACACCTGCAGATCATCCTGTGGCAGTATGTTAAGAGACACCTGCATTTACTTTCATTTTACTTCTTTCTTGGTTAGCATACAAAGAAATGAATTTCACTATGACATTTTCCTACTTATATACTACATTATACATTTTGTCTTATTTTATTTTTATTTAATAATTTAAAATTAACTTTGTTCATTTTTAAATCTATTTTGTGTGGTGTAGGGAGGTATGTGCCATGACTTGACACCCACAGGTTTTCTCCTTCCACTATGCGGGTCACCAGGCTGAGACCAGGTACTTTCCCTGCGGAGCCTCCTAGCTGGCTCTTGGTTCCATCTGTGGATCTCCTGTAGCTTTCCCAAGCTCTGCATCATATTTTAGTGTCTTATATGCTCTGTCACTGTTCTTCTCAGACATGAAAGGGCAATCGTGTCCCTCTTCTGCACAGGAACACTGGAATTATATTTTGTCTTTTACTTTCTTACCCACACAAGTATTTTCATTAATCATTTATTGAAACATTTTTGGTGAAAACATCGTGACAAATTAATCTTTCTTGTTTCTGGAAATAGTTGTCTTTTGTCTATTTGTTGTCTTTTTGGCATATTAGTAACATTTTAAAATTTGCTTTGTATAGATTTTCACATTTCTTTCTAAGTTTATTCATGTAAAAATTTAAAACATTTTTCCTGTTACAAATGAGATATTTTCTTTCTTTATGTGATAACGTTGTATAGTGGTTTGTACAACAGATACTTGATGGTTACTAATTTCATGTTGTAATTTTGTTTCTAGTTATACTGGAACTTGTTTTAGTTTTAATACCAACTTTGAATTGTTGAAACAGTACCTACACACAATTGAATGTGCATACCCACATGAACAGACACTACACATATATACACCTGAGAAGGTAAGCCCATTCTCTTGTATTCTTCTTTTTCATCTACCCGTCTATCTATCTATCTATCTATCTATCTATCTATCTATCTATCTATCTATCATCTATCTATCCATCATCTATCTGTCTGTCTATCTATCTATCTATCTATCTATCTATCTATCTATCTATCTTCTTTTTCCCTTTTGAGATAAGGTTTTAATGTAGTTTTTCTAGTTTTTATATTGGCTGTTCTGAATAAACAAGGTGAAATACTAGTTGCTATAAGCAATGTCATTGCTTTTCTCTCCCATCACTCACATTAGATACTGTTTTTCCTGGGAAAGTGTGGTAAGGGCAAGCTTTGCCATTTCAGGCTATGGCCATCTCTTTCTGTTTTGTTAGATGATATATAAAAGAAGCTATTAAGATTTTCAGATAACCTTTCAACATTTATAGGGACATTGTGTGGATTTCCTTTTCGCTGTTTGAGACAGAGTTTCAGGATCTCAGGCTGTCCTCAAACTACCTATGTAGTTAACGATGGCCTTTAGTGTCTGGTCCTCCTGCCTCTCCCCTGGGTACCGAGAATTTTGGCATGTGCCATAGATCTTTCGTATTTCTTAGTTTTGAGCATTTTGTGTATGTATACTGCACACTCCATTTACTCTCTGTCCTGTCCACCCCTATGTCCTTCTGCTTTTGCCGTCCCAACTCCTCACTACAGGTCCCTCCTCCCCATTCATGCTTTGTGACTTGCTTTGTTACCCACAGATCTTAACTAGGACTGTGTTTCCATGAACTTGGAGGTGTCCACTGGAGCTTGGTAGGCTCAGCTTTGGGCATACAGCTAAAGGACTTGACTGTCCCTCTCACAGAATGCATCAATAGTCAATAGTCCAACAGGTAGCACTAGGACATCATGAGTCCCTTCTCGATCCATGAGTGATGGTTGACAGGCTCAGTCCCATTCAGCCATAGCTCAGGCAACTGCATCGACAGTGAAGTCATGTCTGTAGGTCTATGTCATGTCCTAAAGACACCATTTCACAGCCCTTCTCCCTGTGTTCTGACTTCCACTCTCTCTGCTCTCTGTTCTGCACTGCTCCCCGAGCACTTCCGAGGATGGTATAAATGCTCTGTTCAGGGCTTGGCACTCAACTGTCATTTCAAAAATGCACAAATTTTGATGGGATTCACTGAACTATCTCACTGGTCATCAGAGGTAGGACCATGAAAGGCATCCTGGTTTCTGGTCAAGCATTGGCTAGAAACCACCGGAGACCCTGCAGGGCCTCCTTCAAGAGATGGCAGGCATTTCTCCACTCTACCAGACTCTAGGCTCCTGACATGAGGCCAAAGACTTCCATAGATTTGGGTCTTTTGGTCATGTAGGACAATGCCCCCAGCCCCTCCACAGGTAGAGGGCATGACTACAGGTCACAGAGCCTCAAGACAGATCTCCATGCTAATGAGATACCTAAAGGCCAGAAGGGTGTAGCCAATTAAGCATTCCTTCCCAGACCCTCCTCCTTGCAAAAGGTATTTAACCTCAGGCCCACCCTGGGAAACAGTTTCTCATCTACTTTCTGCCATGACAATAAACATCTTAAGACCATGGACTATTTCTCTTCTTCAAAATCTGCTGTGGGGACAGTGGAGCAGGTCTTCATCCACAGAGCCTCAGCCTAATCTCCCACAGAAGAACCCTCTGCGTTCCCAGCCACCCAGCCACGGAGACCACAGACCCAGCCACCCAAGCCAAGTGAACAGCCACCACACAGCCAAGAGAGCTGCAGTGACCAAGCCAATAACTCTCATCCCTGTGGAAACAGCTGGAGTTCACCCCTCCCCATCTTCTCTTTTGCTGTGGGCCAATCTAGCCCGTATCCCCCCCCCACTTCATTTTCAGCCCCTCCTTGCCCCTCAAAACTGGAGGACCAAAAGCCTGAGAACCAGCTGGTTCCTGGCCGCCTTTTGGCCTGGGGACCCCCAAGCCAAGAGTTCTGGCTCTCCACAGGACCTCAGACTCTGCTCTGCCACCCTGAGCAAAGTCCTATGGCTTCACATAGCTCGATGCCCACCTGATGCTGTGTGGGGAGAGCACAGTCAAATTCCTACTCTTCTGTCCAGACGAGAGGCCTGTGGCATGAAAGATGAGGGAGACACACATCAACCCACGCAGAGTATAACCCAACAATCAGACATCATTTGTTCTTAGCATATTGAACAGCTATGAGTCTTTGCAATCACTAAAATTCAATGCAAAGAGATACATATTTACTAAATGATGAAAGTATGATTTGTTTATGGGTATAAAAATAAATAGACTGTAGTTTGTGCCATGCCAACTTAGCTAACCAACAGTGGTGAGTTCTCCTCTAAGGCCTATGACCTCCCAGCCGTGGGGTTTTGACTAGGTTTATAGTACCAGGCATGTATTACTTCCTGTGCGGTGGATCTCAAATTTAAACTGGGATTGGTTGGCTCTCCTTGTAACAGCTATGACACTGTTGGACCATTGAGCACGTCTTGTCTTGCAGGTTGCTTGTAGTTTGTAGGGTTCATAGCTAGGTAAGATCACTGCTGGTTTTTCTTTCCCCGGCAGCCTGAATAGCATTTTTTGTCACTGTACAAACTACCTAGTATGGGGGAAGGTTTATATCAGGTTCAGATTGCTTCCTTTAAATCTTGCAATTTGTGTGGTATCTTTAGCAAGAGAGTCTCATTATCTAGGTCTGGCTGACCAAGAGGAATGGTAAGGGCCTAAATTATTTTAGAGACCTCTTGGGCCTTTTGTGACTCATAAGGAGGTATTCTATAGTTTCACTGAGGTTTTTGTTTGATTAACAGAGACTTATAGAAGTATCATTATCCAGTCATATAGGATATGTCCCTTTTAACTATTTTCAATCTGCACTTTAATTGGCTTATGTAGGTTTGCACATGGTTTTCTTGGATCTTTCCCTTGACCACCCCATGTCATCTCTATTGCCCACACTCCATTATTGCCTGACCCTCCACACCCAGTGTCTCCCATCTCTATTTTCACACAATCTGTACTTTACTAGTCCCACTCCCTTAACACATCTCCCCGAAGGCGCCTTTCTAATTTCCTGGTTTTTTCAAGTGCTTCAAATTAAACACCCAAAACTAAGGATTCAAAGACAGGACACACAGATGAAGGAGACCTTGCAGTTGTTGGCTCTCTAGGTCTGTATGACCTCTCTCATGACAGTCTTTCTAGTTTCATCCACCTACCAGCAAATGGGAGAATTTTATAAATAAAATTCCATGGTCACATTCCCAAATTCTCATTATTCATTCATCAGTTGATAGACTGCAAGACTGTTTCTGTTTTCTGAGTGATGTGAAAAGAGCAGCTATGAACGTGAATGAGCAAGTATTTCTGTTGAAGGATACAGAATCTTTGGGGTGTATGCTCAAGAATAGGCCATCTGGGACATATGACAATTCTGTTTCTAGCCTTTTGAGAAATGTTCAAACTGATTTCCACAGCACCAGACTACACCTCCACTAACACAGAATAAAGCCTCCCCCTCTCACATCCACACCAGTATCTGTGCCGTTTAAGGCTTTTAGATAACTCCCATTCTAACTGGATGAGATGGAATCTCAAAGTAGTTTTGATTTGATTCTGATAGATAAGAATGTTGAATACTTTTAAAGGTACTTAGATGTCTATATTCATATTACTTATTTTGAGAATTCTCCATTCTGTTCCAGGGCCCATTTTTTAAACTGAGTTGTTCAGTTTTCATTTCTTTGTATATTCTTATTAATATTAATCCCTTGTCAGGGGTAAAAGTTTTCTCTCATTTGTAGGCTGCCTCTTCACTTAATTGATAGTTTCTGTACTGTACAGAAACTGTTGAACTTTATGAAGCTGCTATGAAAAAGAGTATTCATTTTTATGCTCTCACCACAGGCATATGGAAGAATCCAGCAAGCACAGAACAGAGACGGAAACCAGTGTCATCCACAGTGAAGTTGGAGTGGACTTTGACTTTAGCCCCCCCCTCTCTCTGTGGACTTTGACTTTAGCCTCTCTCTCTCTCTCT
>JANHMN010000013.1:70333671-70422136 GCA_030674055.1 Rhabdomys pumilio | reverse complement strand
TCCTTCCTTCCTTCCTTCCTTCCTTCCTTCCTTCCTTCCTTCCTTCCCAGTTATTCATCTGTCTGGTATAAAATTCTAGAAAAAGGTTAATCCTCTGATAGGTACTTTTGTGTTCAGGGAGTCAACTAACTGTGATCTGAGAAGGTGGATGTGTCCCTTTTCTCTTCACTCTTTAACATTATAGCAGCTATTTTATGACATTATAGTGTACCTGACCCAAGGAATCTAGAGAACGTTTAAATCATAGGAGGGTGCACAGGTTATATGAGGATGCTTCTTGTGATCTGACAGTAGTGACTCACTCACAAG
This sequence comes from Rhabdomys pumilio, assembly GCA_030674055.1. Taxonomy (NCBI): domain Eukaryota; kingdom Metazoa; phylum Chordata; class Mammalia; order Rodentia; family Muridae; genus Rhabdomys; species Rhabdomys pumilio. The sequence continues at coordinate 70,421,827 of JANHMN010000013.1, read as the reverse complement.
CTTCAAAAATGACTTCTGCTCATATCCTTTGTGAGAGGTGAGGGACTGTAGAGGACCAGTTCTGAGAAGAATTAGTCCAAGATTGCTTCACAGAAAAAGACTCAAAATTTATTGAGGCTCCCGCCAGACTGTTAACCAAATGAGCCAATTAATTGCCGACTCCAGTTTCCATATCCATATTAAAAATCAATTGGAAAGGATGGATTTCCAGGCCACGTATAAGCTCGGCTCTATTCCTCTTCCCTTTGTCCCATCTCATGATTTGGGTAACTCTATTACTCCATCTGGAAAAAACATTGTCTAATGGCATTAAAATGTTCAGTCACTGACACCCTGTGACCAGTTCTTGGCTTTTTGTAGGGTCTGGGACTATTAAGATGTCATTAAATATTTTCTATCCACTCTTTCATGCTAGTGTTTAATGCTGTCTTCAAAGATCATTACTCAGCAATGTTGGCAAGCCTTTTTTCCTGTGAAGACATTCTTTATAAAAGCATGTGATAGTCATGTATTCTCTGTTGCCTGATGGATCTAACCTTGTCCAGAGAAAGGCTTTAACGAGGGCAAACATTTTAGGTAGGGCATGCATATAATAGGAGGCTCTGAGGGAAAACAGGATTACCACAGCTTTTTATATACACACGTAGGATATGTTTTAGAGGGATTTAAAAAAATAACATTATGGGCTCAGATTAATGCAAAAGCTTATTAAGTTTCTAGGCTGGAGTTCTAAATGGCAGAGGGGCACTGTATATTCTGTATTATAAGAACACATCTGTGATTAATTTTCTAAAGGAAATTTACATCTACGTATTGTCAGTAGCCTGACACATGCATAATGTTAGCTGCTAACGTTTGATCTATGTGTCACTCAAATGGTGACTGAGGAGGACACAAAGAGAAGAAAAACACCCACAACACCGTGAACCCCAGAGCCAAGACTGACCATCTGACTGACTGACCACGGGGCAAACTAAACTGCTTGTCTCTGTTTCCCTTCCCTATATAATATGCTGGGTAGAAATGAGATGGAAAACAGATTTGAGAGACCTTAACCCACTGCATTATCAAAATTTCCACTCTATGAGAAAAGCACTGGTTTAACATCCAGTGTCTCTTTTTGCTCACTGGTTCAGTCTGGGGCTTGGACTGAATCCACTGTGGTTCCAGATGGTTAAGTCGTCATCTGTGTGAAGGAGATTGAAGGACTGCACACAGCTAGAGGCCAAGAAAACACAAGAAGACTGAGACTCGAGAAGTAAGATGGGGTAATGCATCATTAGATGAACCCTCCAAGCTCCTCTCTAGCCTGGGTGTAGCTGTCCTCCATAATCCCGAGGACCACCGAGATCCTGCTGGGCTGGGCCTGGGTGTAGCTGTCCTCCATAATCCTGAGGACCACTGAGATTCTGCTGGGTGGGCCTGGGTGTTGCCTGATAAAAGGTAGGAGGATGGAGGAGTGATGCTGGCAGGCACTGCTGTGGTCCCTGGCTGGCCCTGCCGGCTCAGAAGAAGTTGCCATGGGAACTGCTTTCCAGACCCAACACTCATTCACCTGAATTGTTGTTGAGCAGTTTGCTTTCCTTCAGGACAGATCACCTTCCTGTCATCAACTTGGCCACCAGGAGGCTTAAAGCCACTTGTTGGCAGGGATGCTGCCCGCTATGAGAATTCTCTTCTTACTGTTTACTGGTGTCCTATTCTGGTTTGCTTTTGTCCTAATTCCTTCAACTAGTTCATTATTTTGTGTTGTATTTGTTTTTAAAAAGTTTCTGGAAATCTTCAGTGGATTGAGGTGAGGGTAAAAATAGGCAAAGAAGGAAAAGGAATTATGGAATTTTTCTCTGTCTGACAGTCTGTGTAATGGAAGATGAGAGGGTTGGCTACTACCAGGGACTTCCCTTTCCAAAGTATCTTGTATCTTGTGTTCCCCATCCTTAATTTTGGACCACCTGTTCTGACACAGTACAATAAGATGCAACAGATCTGCTAGGCAGGTCATCATCATTAAATAATTTGCCAAGAGCAAAGAGATGGCAGGGATATACAAGAAACAGCCTTCAATGTAATGATAAAAGAAAGTGTTTGACTTATGCTTATAACCCCACCAGACATGCTGCGGGTTTGTGGCCAAGCTGAACTATGCAGTGAGCTCCAGACTGAATTGTTTTATTTGGTGAACTATAAAGTGATTTAAATATTCATAATATCAAACTGTTATCCAGATTGTTAGTATGTGTGTATGTATGTATGTATGTATGTATGTATGTATGTATGTATGTATGTACATATGTATGTACATATGTATGTACATATGTATGTACATATGTATGTACATATGTATGTATGTATGTATGTATGTATGTATGTGTCTGTACATATTAGTGCAGGTGTTCATTTGTGAGTGCCTTGGCAACCAAGGGTCAATGTCTGGCATCTTCTTCAATGGCTCTCTATATTTTTGTGAGGTAAGGCTTCTCATTAAACCTAGAACTCAAATTCATTTATGCTGTCTGGCTAATGTGTTCTGCCTCTCCTTTCTTCGCCTCTCTTGTACCAGGAGGAGAGATGCATGCTGCCAAATTGTCTTTTTCTGTGAGTGCTGGAGCTCTGTACTGAAGACCTTGTGGTTGCAAGGCAAACACTTTACCAGCTGAGCCATTTTCCAAGTCTCCTTAGATTATTTCTCAAATCACAAGTGAGTATTTTCTCAACGGGAAGCATTTAATAGATACTTTTTGGAGACAGAATCTCATGTAGCTCAGGTTGGTCTCAATCTCTCTCCACAGCTGAGGATGACCTTGAACTTCTGCTTCTCCTGCCTCAACCTTTCAAGTGTTGGGACTACAGCCAGCACACCTGGTTGATGCAACACTAGGAACCAAATCCAGGGTCTCAAGCATGACACTCTAGCATCCAAGACCCAGAATTTAATAAATTATTGAAAATTACAATGTTCTTAATTCTTTTCTTTTCCAAGATAATAATCTGTCTATTTTGAGAAGCATTCTGTGTTTTTTTCCTCTTGTGTGGGGAGCCGATAGAAGGTGCCTATCATCCGTGCAGCCATCTTGAGCTATATACCCGGACAAAGAGACTTGTTTACAATAGCCTACAACAGCTGAGCACATTCTGATAACATCTTGTTTTAGATACCCAGGATTTTCCCTTGGGTGTGTGAGAGTTAAAAGCTGTGTGATTTAAGGACATGAGTTAAAGGTGTGATTTAGAGATAAGACCTAAGGGCATGACTTAAGGGTGTGACTTAGAGGTGTGGCTTAGAAGTGAGACATATAAAAGGCAAGAGGCAGACAGAAGAAAGCAACAGATTATTATTAGGCACTTGGATTAGACATTAGGCACTTAGCACTTGGAAGAAGTAACTTGGAACTTGGAGGCACTAGGGACTAGGAACTAGGGACTAGGAACTTGGGACTTGGACTAGGAAGAGAGACTGAAGAATAAATAGGATTGAATCACATTCTGTCTGGTCTCCATTCCTAGAGTCTGTCCTCACTCTCTTTCTTGCTGAACCCTGACCCGTGGACTGGAGCAGCTTGGGGCAGTGCGGGCTCTAACACTTTAGCCCCCAATGCTTTTGGCAGTGCGGGTCCCAACACTGACAGAGCGGTTTTCGACATTTTGGCCCCCAAGCATGAGGCAGAGTGGTTCTCAACATTTTGGCGCCCAACGTGGGGCAGCTCGGTCCACAACACTCTTGTGCCTGAAATATGTCCTATATGGCCATTCATTATGAACATGTGTGTGAACACGTGTGTGAGTGTGTGTGTGTATACATGTGCATACACATGAAATGACATGAATGTGGAGGTCAGAAGACAATGTAAGAAAATCACTTTTCTCTTTTTATCATGTGTGCTCCAGGCTCAGTGGCAAGGGACTTTACCTGCTGACCCAGCTTTCTAGTCCTTCACTCTAATTTGTAAGCTGATGGCTTGGTGATAGAGGGGCTGTTCCTGGATGTTGACTAAAGTATCTTAACTCATATTAGCTTAACTCATACTAGGTTAAACTGTTCACAATTTTACAATTCTATCATAATTTCAAGTTTTATAAAACACGCACGATCTGTTTTTCTCTTTTGTTGTTAGTTTAGTACAGAGCAGAGCAAGGTAAGGAAGTATTTTTTCACCACTGTCCTGTGAAGTATTTTTTTACCACTGCTTTGGGCCTGATCTGAGGTAGAAATGTCATGATGTTGGGAGAACTTAGCAGAAGTTGCAAAACTCATGATGGTCAGAAAACATAAAGGGAATTGGGGGAGGAGGAGAGTGAGAAAGAAAGGAGGAGGAGGAGATACTTTTCAAAGACACACCCACATAGTGACCTACTTACAGGAAGCAGGTCATTTGTCTATGGATTTTTAATGAATCACCCCACTACTTTGATCAGAGCCCTCAGGTTCCATTCATCTCTCAGAAGTCTGACTAGCTGGGGATCAAGTCTTTACCACAAAAGATTCTGATGCTCATTTCCAAGCCACAACGAACTCTATTCCAGGGTCTCAGGTTTCTCCCAACGTTTCTAGAAATTAGGTAAGTAAATCAAGATCTATGGATAAAACCATTTCTATCTCTGGGTGTGCAGTGCCATACAGATGACATCCAGATAGGAAACCAGGCTCCTAGGTCACCACATCAGAACAGCTCCATTTCTGAGCAGGAGTGAATGAAAAGGCAGAGTGCACTTTTGGAAACAGTTCCCCGGCCTATAGTACTATAGACAACACATTGGCAGTCTGCACATCAGAATAAAGGTAATTGTATTAACCATTAATCTATTTGTATTATACATGACTCTGGTTGTTCTTCTCAGCCACATGGGGGAGAAACCTCCAGGTCGGATGTATGTGATGTGAGTCTGAGATGCTTAGATGCAGGAGAGCTCATCCACACAGGCTGACTTCTGGCAAAGAAAATAGCCATTTAGCCAGGCGGTGGTGGCAAACGCCTTTAATCCCAGCACTTGGAAGGCAGAGGCAGGCGGATTTCTGAGTTTGAGGCCATCCTGGTCTACAGAGTGAGTTCCAGGACAGCCAGGGCTACACAGAGAAACCCTGTCTCGAAAAACCAAAAAGAAAAAAAAAAAAAAGAAAAAAAGAGAAAAAGAAAATAGCCATTTGCTACATTTCAGAAAAACAAGGGCCCAGGTCAGGCTGCCCATTGGCCATGAGGAGTGTATCTAGAGAGAAGTGATCCACATATCGACTGGGACTAGTCTGGCAATGTTTGGAGATATTTTGGGTCGGTATGTTACTGAGTTAACCAGCGAACTAGAAGCAGAGCTGCTGCTCCTCAGTGGAGACTCACTCACTGGTTAAAAACCTCGGTAACGTCAATGCTCAGATTCCTTGGTCTAAAGAGACATGTATTCCTTTTCTTATATAGAACATTTACTGAACTAAATGAATGAGAGATGGTGGGGAGCTGCCTCATTTCTTCTATATAAATGAACCCCGTATAATAACTGGAATATTAACATTCCAGACTGATTGCAGGGATGGTTTTTCAGCTGCACACTTTCCATTACAACACCAAGCAGCAAAGCAAATACATCATCCTGAATCTGGAGAATATCTACTTCTCTGTGACATTAAAGAAAGAAAAGAGAAATGGAACCCAAGGTCCTGGTCCCAGCATGTGACAGACACGCTAATGTTTTCAATCTGTAACACCCTTAATTATGTGTTCCTAAAATGAATTTTAGGTACTCTTATGACTATCTGATGCAGTCATGTCAATGTCATAATTGTCTACATGAGGACTCAGAGGGATCTGCTGTAGGGTGAGGTGGAACTGTAGGAAGCAGTTGCATTTTGCTTGACACTCCCCAATTTCCTTTGTGTCTGCTGACACACATATACTGTGCATTGTTTTTCCTCAGTCTCTGATCCTGCAGGATGTACCCAAGCCTCCCAGCTGTAGTTAGGGAATTCTCCATGTAGCTGATAATGTTACCCAAGTCTCCCAGCTGTGGTTAGGGAATTCTCCATGTAGCTGATAATGTTACCCAAGCCTTCCAGCTGTAGTTACAGAAGTGGTCCCCTTCACTGGGTATGACTTTTCTCACACTGTGACAAAAATCCCTAACAGAAGCAACTTAATAGGAAAAGAGTTTACTTTGGTTGTAGTTTATCATAATGTGAAAAGAATGGTGTGGTTCATGGCAGTAAGAACTTTGAGCATGGACTCCTCATACCTCCAGAGACCTGGAAGCTGGCATCTGGAATGCTGGCTGCCCTCTGGCTTTCCCCCTTTCCCCTCTTGCTGTCTGGACTCAAAGTCTATGGGATATTTCTTTACTTCCAAGCTACTCCATGCCCTTGATGCTTGGGTGAGCTTAAATTAGTTACCTTTCAGCCCTACTCTCTCTTCTCACTGTCTTTAGAACAGAGCAGACCTGGTCCTGTCCATCTTTTTCTCCTCTTCCCATTATGATTATGAATCTGATGACCACAAAGATCTGGTCTACAAAAGGATTTCCCTTCTATTTTACTCTGTAACCCCCGATGGTTGTCTACATGACTTCTCATCTTCTGTTGGCTTGGGTTTAGCTGCGAGAGATCTTTAGAAATTTTAGTGTTTGTCATTTCATGAAGCGTTCAGTCTTTCTCTTCTTGGGGACTGGAAAGAAAGTGTATCCTATTGTCTTTAGAGACAATGACTGACCAGATTATGATCTTTTGGATGCAAACAATGTCCTGCTTATCATTTTGTCCTTAGTGTTAAACAGGTGTCTGCTGCATGAACAAGGGACCATGGGGAAATGTAAATATATAAACCCTAGTTTTTTCAACATATATGAGAAGTTGAATGTTCTTTGAGGGAGGTGAGTCAGAGGGATACTAATCAGGAAGTACGGTGACCAGAACAATAGGCCTGCACTCTGTGGGTCAGACGGGACCAGTGTTTCTCTGCACTTTAAAATCTCCCTTGAAGACCTAAAAATGTAAATCCACTGAAAATCAATTTTAGCTGACTTTTTCTTAAAATAGCCACATTCCTGTAGATGCCTTTTATATGATATAATTAATGAAATTAAGTCAAATAACAGGGCTGGCTGCCAACCACATCTATGGGTGTGAAAGGTCCCTTTTCATGCCAAATTACACCCCCATCTTTCTTCTAATGATATTTGGAGTTTGGGAATTAGAGGGCCTAGGGCTGACAGGGTTGGAGGATGCTGAACTTGCTCTTGGAAAGTTGTGGGATTTCACAACACAACTGAGCAAAGGCAACTTGCTAACAGAAATCCTGGAAGCAAGAAGACTATGAAGCAGTCCATCAGTCATTTTGGCAACTCGTATGTCTTCATTGTAATCTAGACTGTTGTCCATCTACAAGAAGATGCAGAAAAATTATTAAAAAACTCATATATTATTGTAGTTTGTTTAGCTGTAAAAATTGCCATTATTATATCTCATGTAGGGAGGACATGTATATATGCATATACTATATATATATATTTTAACAATAAGAACCTTTTGGAGTAAGAGCTATTTTCTTTTCTTTTTTTTATTAGATAGTGTATTTATTTACATTTCAGATGTTATCCTCTCTCCCCATTCCATTTTCAGAAACCTCTTATTCCATTCCTCCTCCTTTTACTTCTATGAGGCTGTGCCTCCACCCATCCACCCACTCCCACCTCCCTGCTCTTGAATTCCCCCACACTGGGGCATCCAGCCTTCATGGGACCAAGGACCTCCTCTCCCACCCATGCCTGACAAGGACATCCTCCACTACAGATACAGCTGGAGCCATGGATTACTTTATGTGTGTTCCCAGGCTGGCAGTTTAGCCCCTCAGAGCTCTGGTTGACTGGTATTGTCGCTCTCCCCATGGGGCCACAAGTCCCTTCAGCTCCTTCAGTCTTCTCTAATTCCTCCATTGGGGACCTTGTAATCAGTTCAATGGTTAGCTGTGAGCATCTACCTCTGTATATGTCAGGCTCTGGCAAAGCCTTTCAGGAGACAGCTATATCAGGTTCCTGTCAGCATGTACTTCTTGGCCTCCACAAGAGCCTCTGCATTTGATGACCACACATTGGATGGATCCTTAGGTGTGGCAGTCTCTGGATGGTCCCTTCTTTAGTCTCTGCTCCACCATTTGTCTCCATATTAGCTCCCATGAGTATTTTGTTACTCCTTCTTTTTTGTTTGTTTGTTTTTTTATTGGATATTTTATTTATTTACATTTCAGATGTCATTCCCTTTCCCCATTATTGCTCCCTAGAACCCTCTATTCCATCCTCCCTTCTCCTTTTTGCTTTTTTTTTAAATGTTAATAAAAGGCTTTATAAGTTTGGTAATGCTCAATAACAAGATGCGCATACAATCAGAAGTGTAACCCAATACCCAACCTAGGTATATCAACTATCTTTGACTGGCGGAGACACGTTAACATCTGCCTCCATGTTCCTGTCTGTCTGTCTGTCTCTCTCTGTCTTTCTTTCTCTCTTGTCTTTCTTTCTCTCTCTGTCTTTCTCTCTGTCTTTCTCTCTCTCATCTCGTCTCCTAGATCATCCTCTCCTCATCCTCCTCTCCTTGCTCCTCCTCTTCCTCTCCTTACTCCTCCCACCCTTCCTGTTAAAATAATAATAATAAAAAACCCCTTTTCTTTCAAAATACAATTAGAGCATAACTATACCAATTTGTATCAGTAAGGTACAAGATAGACCTAATATCCAGTCCATCATTTTGTTGACTAACCAGAACCTCTGTCATCTCTCCTAACTAAAAGACTTAGTTCTGAACCTGGCTTTTTCCCTGGATTTAGAATGAATATTGGCTGAAAACCATCTCCTCAAATCTTTTCTCTCAAAGTAAATAGCTTGGATTGGCTATGAGACTATAAGTCTTCAACCCTGTCAGAAGTCCAGAATGACTGAGTTAACTGAAATTATGGGAAGCACAAAGCATAGATTCTAAAACTTAGCCAATTTATAGAGACTGCAGAACACCTGGACTGTCCCTATACTACAAAATGTTGGAGCATCTGATCTTCAGCCTTCTGGCCCAGGATCATCTGATAGACCTAGTGATGCAGAATTATTAAATACAGAAATGTTTGTAATGTCAATTCTGTGGACTTCTGACATTTTTGAAAACCAACTATCCATGTAAGGTAATCTGGACTGTTGTCTGTTAACTCCTCTCAGCTATTTTAACTAAAATATAGAAAACACCCTAACAATAAACTCAGAGCCATGAATTTGCTATAGGCCCTTAACTCACAGGCTAATTATCTCAAATCATTTAGAAAAGTGAAAGAAGGACCGGGTCTAAGCTTTGTATTCCTAAATGTGTTATTATAGGCCCAATGCCTATGAGAGCAACATTATTAATCTCACTTTTATATCAATAAGAGACTCATACCAATGAAAACCTTAAATTTGAAATCAAAGTAAATTTTGTACCATTTAAGAAATTATAACTTTAGCTTAATAACAATTATACAGATTTCTACCAATAGGTTATGGCTATGTAATAAATCCTAACTAATCCTCCCTATTCCAACAAAACCACTACTTTTCCCTAGAAAGACAGCCCAATATTAACCACTTCAGACCCCATGCCCAGGGAATAGGGGGCGCTGACTCTTCATTAACTTCTTCAAGCTGATTACAGGCATTGAGATATTAGAAGAGGGGTGGGGGAGGAGTAAATTGATAAGCCTCTGATGCTGTGTCTTCACTGCATCCAGTTGGAATTCCAGGACATCAGAGGTTCGAGCAGGTCTGCTCAGCTTGCTTGATGAATAGATACACCAAGGCTGTGTATTCTGCAATATACAATTCTCAAAACAAATTGTAGTAACAAGATAGTTTTTTGTTTGAATTCTGGAACCTAGTCTTCTGGCTGCTTGCCTCTGTCATGTCTAATCCATATAATTCTGGGAGTTTCTGTGAGGGTGTGCTCCCACCAGCCTCCCATTCCTGCCTCCCTGCTCTCAAAATTCCCCAACACTAGGGAATCCAAAATTTCAGGCACCAAGGCCGTCCACTTCCATTGATGTCTGGCAAGACCACCCTCAACTACCTATACAGGTAGAGGCATGAGTCCCTCCCTTTGTGTTCTGGGGCTGGAGATTTTAGAATGGCTACTCCAGCTTGTTTCTTAGGACCATTTTCTTGAAAATTTGTTTTCCAGCCTTTTACTCTAAAGTAGTGTCTGTCTTTGTCACTGAGGTGGGTTTCCTGTATGCAGCAAAATGTTGGGTCCTGTTTATGTATCCAGTCCATTAGCCTATGTCTTTTTATTGGGGGAATTGAGTTCATTGATGTTAAGAGATATTAAGGAACAGTGATTGTTGCTTCCTGTTATTTTTATTAGAGGTGGAATTATTTTTGTGTGGCTATCTTCTTTTGGATTTGTTGGATGTGGATTACTTTCTTTCTTTTTCTAGGATATAATTTCCCTCCTTGTATTGGAGCTTTCTGGCTATTATCTTTTGTAATGCTGTGTTTGTAGAAAGATATTGTGTAAATTTGGTTTTGTCATGGAATATCTTGGTTTCTCCATTATGGTAATTGAGGGTTTTGCTGGGTATCCTGGATTTCCTGGCTGTTTTGTGTTAAGAACTTTTTGCTTTTTCTTTGACAGTTGTGTCAATATTTTCTATGGTATCATCTGCACCTGAGATTCTCTCATATGTTGGCCCATCTTTTGGGTATATGCCCTGGACTAGAATAGCTGGGTTCTCAGGTAGTACTATGTCCAATGTTCTGAGAAACTGCCAGACTGATTTCCAGAGTGGTTTTACCAGCTTGCAATCCCACCAACAATGGAGGAATGTTTCTCTTTCTCCTCACCCTCGCCAGCATCTGCTATCACCTGATCTTAGCCATTCTGACTGGTGTGAGGTAGAATCTCATGGTTGTTTTGATTTGCATTTCCCTGATGACTAAGGATGTTAAACACTTCTTTATGTGCTTCTTGGCCATTCAAGTTTTTTTCAATTGAGAATTCTTTGTTTAGCTCTGTACCTCATTTTCAATAGGGTTATTTGATTGTCTAGAGTCTAATTTCTTCAGTTCTTTGTATACCTTGGATATTAGCCCTCTATCAGATGTGGGATTGGTAAAGATCTTTTCCCAATCTGTTGGTTACCATTTTGTTCTATTGACAGTGTCTTTTGCTTTACAGAAACGTTTCAATTTTATGAGGTCCCATTTGTCATTTCTTGATCTTAGCCATTGGTGTTCTGTTCAGGAAAATTTCCCCTGTGCCCATGTATTTGAGACTCTTCCCTACTTTCTCTTCCACTAGTTTCAGTGTATCTGGTTTTATGTGGAGGTCCTTGATCCACTTGGACTTGAGCTGTGTACAAAGAGTATGGATCAATTTGCATTCTTCTACATGCTGACCTCCACTTGAGCCAGCACCATTTGTTGAAAATGCTGTTCTTTTTCCACTGGATGATTTTAGCTCCTTTGTCAAAGATCAAGTGACCATAGGTGTGTGGGTTCATTTCTGTGTCTTCAATTCTATTCCATTGGTCTTCCTGCCTGTCTCTGTACCAATACCATGCAGTTTTTTCCCACTATTGCTCTGTAGTACAGTTTGAGGTTAGGGATGGTGATTCCCCCAGAAGTTCTTTTATTGTTGAGAATAGTTTTCACTATACTGTTTTATTTTTGTTATTCCAAATGAACTTGAGAATTGCTCTTTCTAACTCTATGAAGAATTGAGTTGGAATTTTGATGGGTATTGCATTGAATCTGTAGATTTCTTTTGGCAAGATCATCATTTTTACTGTACTAATCCTGCCAATCCATGAGCATGGGAGGTCTTTCTATCTTCTGAAATCTTCTTCAATTTCTTTAGAGACTTGAACTTCTTGTCATACAGATCTTTCACTTGCTTGGATAGAGTCATACCAAGGAATTTTATATTATTTGTGAATATTGTGAAGGGTGTTATTTCCCTAATTTCTTTCTCAGCCTCTTTATTCTTTGAGTAGAGGAAGGCTAGTGATTTGTTTGAGTTGATTTTATATCCAGTCACTTTGCTGAAGTTGTTTATCAGATTTAAGAGTTCTCTGGTGAAAGTTTTGGGGTCACTAAATATACTATCATATTATCTGCAAATAGTGATATTTTGACTTCTTTCTTTCCAATTTGTATCCATTTGACCTCCTTTTGTTCTCTAATTGCTCTGGCTAGGACTTCAAGTACCATATTGAATAGGTAGGGAGTGAGTGGGCAGTTTTGTGTAGTCCCTGATTTTAGTGGGATTGCTTCAAGTTTCTCTTCATTTAGTTTGATTCTGGCTATTGGTTTGCTGTATATTGCTTTTACTATGTTTAGCTATGAGCCTTGGATTCCTGATCTTTCCAAGACTTTTACCATGACAGGGTGTTAAATTTTATCAAATGCATTCTCAGTGTCTAGTGAGATGATCATGTTTTTTTTTTCTTTTAGTTTGTTTATGTAGTGGATTGCATTGATGGATTTCTGTATATTGAACTATTTCTGCATTCCTGGGATAACGCCTATTTGTTCATGATGGATGGTTGTTTTGATGTGTTCTTGGATTCGGTTTGCGAGAATTTTATTGAGTATTTTTGCATCCGTATTCATAAGGGTGATGATTGGTCTGACGTTCTTCTTTTGTTGAGTCGTTGTGTGGTTTAGGTATAAGCATACGTGTGGCTTCATAGGACAAATTGGGAAGTGTTCCTTCTGTTTCTATTTTGTGGAAGTTTGAAGAGTATTGGTATTAGGTTTTTCTGGAAGGTCTGATAGAATTCTGCACTAAAACCATCTGGTCTTGGGCTTTTTTTGGTGGGGAAACTTTTAATGGCTGCTGTTATTTCTTTAAGGGTTATGGGACTGTTTGGATGGTTTATCTGATCCTGATTTAACTTTGGTACTTGGTATGTCTAGAAAATTGTCATTTTAATCCAGATTTTCCAGTTTTGTTGAGTATAGGCTTTTGTAGTAGGATCTGATGATTTTTTGAATTCCTTGGTTTCTGTTGTTATGTCTACTTTTTCAGTTTTATTAACTTGGATACTGTCTCTGTGCCCTCTGGTTAGTATGTCTAAGGGTTTATCTAGTTGATTTTCTCAAAGAACCAGCTCCTGGTTTTGTTGATTCTTTGTATATTTCTGTTTGTTTCTACTTGGTGAGCTCTTTTCTTAATACTAAAGCAGTATTAATGTTACAAGGTGCAACTCCTTTGTAACAAGCAGTGTTTAGGAGAATTTAACTTCTACATCTCTTTATTTTCATGTTGTTGTAATCTGAGGAATATACTTGGGTGTAGTGGCAAATGCCTGAAATTCCACTACTCAGGAGGTTGAGGTAGGAGGATTCTGAGTTTGAAGTCAACCTGATCCACATAGTGAGACTCTGTCTTAAAAATAAACAAAGTGAAAGAAAACAAAATACTGAGAAATAATCATATCTATCGCTTTTGCAAGCAATGTGTTTCATTGAACTTTTATGCATTTCTATGCATGGGGTGATAATCTGGAAACAAACATTTTTATTGACTTTTAATAGATTCTTTCTCACACACAAACACTCACAATCACATACATACAGCCCCTCTAAGAGTAACAATACACTCACACACACATTCACACACACTCCACAAAGTCACATACATTCATAGTTATACATCATATACTCAGTTATACACACACAGTCACACACACTTTCCTACACTCACAGTTATACACAGTCTCTTTCACACCACATTCACACACACATACTCTCACACACTCCACAAAGTTACATATACTTACAGTTATACATCATACACTTATACACACACAGTCACACACACATTTGTACATTCACAGTTATACACAGTTTCTATCTCTTGCAACACACACACACACACACACACACACACACACAGAGCACACACACACAGAGCACATACACACACATTCTCTCTCTCTCACTCACTCATCCACAGACACATACCTGTGGGTTTTGAGGAGAGTGATACTGAGACCGTATTTTTAAAAAAACTTGTTTTAAAAACCTCAATGAAATGACTCCTAATGATACTGTGCTATAGTCACAGACCAGTGCTAGTTCAAGTGTCCTCAGAGAGGCTTCCTTCAACAGCTGGTGGGAGCAGGTGAACACTAAGTGAAGCTGGGGAACCCCATCGAAGAAAGGGAGGAACTATTCTAGGAACCAGAGGGGTTGAGGACACCACCGAATCAAGTAAGCAGGGCAACTCACAGAGACAGGCAACAAACAAGGAGCCTGTACAGGCCTGAGCTAGGTCTCCTGCATACATGTTATGGTTGTGTAGCTTGGGATTCAAATGAGCCTCCTAGTATCTCTGATGCTTTTGCCTGTTCTTGGGACCCTTTTCCTTATTCTGTGTCATCTCATTTAACCTTGGCATGAGGGTTTGTGCCTAGTCTAATTTGTTATAATATATTTGGTTGATATATCTGGGAAGCCCCCCGTTTCTTTGTCTGCAAATGGAGGAGTAGATATGGGGAGAGAGGAGGTGTATGTCTGGGATGGGAGGAGAGGAGGTAGAAAAAACTGTGGTTGGGATGTGTAAAGAAATCTATCTATCATCTATCTATCTGTCTGTCTGTCTATCTATCTATCTATCTATCTATCTATCTATCTATCTAGAATTTTGCCTTATTTGTTTGTACTGTACTAATTAACCTAGTAGAAAAATTCCTAAAACACTTCAATGTAATTGACCTTTAAGGTGACATTAAAAAAAATCTACAAAGAATACAGTTATAATTAGTACAAATATTTATTTAAAGCAAGTTCAGTATAAACTACAGTTCGCACAAAACCATCTAAAGCAACTTTAGGCAAAGCACATTTTCAGCTGGACTTTGGTAAAGGTTGCAACCACACCCATGAGCTCTGGGGCTTCTAGTCATTCTGGCCTGTGCTTCACTTAGGTCAGCCATGGGCAGCATAAAGTCATGGCAAATTATTTAATAAAAAGTATGTGTTCTCTGTGTCCACACTACAGAGGAAGTGCTTTATGTTCTCATAGTTCTGAGCACAGCACCACATGTGGGCCGTGTCGTTCACCAGCCTGTTTTCCTGGGGAGAACCTGAGCAGCCGGACACATTCCCCATCCGCCAGTCTTCAGGGCTGCTGTGAGGTGCACCTTTGGCACCTGAACTAGGCTGGAGTGCTGGGGTGTCGCTCAGTGACAGAGGACGTGCCTAGCACGAAAGCCCAGGTTCTTTGCGCAGTACTGTATAAGTAGAACAGCTGCAGAACTGGACTGGACTGATTTCTGGGGACAGGGCACTTGGAGAATCACTAACCCAGGACTTTGCTCATCTGTTTATAGAGTCATAAACCCTGAGCCTTGCTATGGGGCAGATATTGTACTCAGTGCCAGAATGGGGATTCAAGTGCCTTTGAAGGCAGTTCTGGGCTGTTTCTTCTGCATTCTTGGTTTTGTTCCTGGTTTTTCCTTCTTTCTTGATTCCTTCTGGTCCATGCTTCTGCCTGTCCTCACCCCTGTACTCCCATGGAAACTCAGTACTGGCTAGGAGTTGGCAGCTAGTTTATTTGCTTTGTTTTCTAGATGAGGTTACCAGGGCATCTCCTCAATGGAGTCCACCACAGCCACTAAGGCTGAAAACTGTGAGACCCAGCAAAGTGTGTCTACACCCAGCACCCAGGTCTTCTTTCTTCCCTTTCTCTCCCCTCCTCTCCTCTCTCCTTTCTATCTCCTCTCCCTCCCCTCCCCTCCCTCCTTCCCCTCCTCTTTTCTCCCCTTTCTGTCTCCTCTCCTTTCTACCACTTCTTTCTTTTCTTCCCCTCCTCTCTTCTTCCTTTTCCTCCCCTTCTCTCCCCTCCCTTACTCTCCCCTCCCATGCCTCTTCTCCTCTCCTCTCCATCTTTTTTCTCTCCATCCTTTTCTCCTTCCTCCTCCCAATTTGAGTAGCCCAAGCTGTCCATGCTCAAACTCATAATGATCCCCCTGATTCAGCATCTTAATGCTGACATCACAGGTGTGAGACACCACATCCCGCTTCAGACCTTTCTTGAGGTTCACCATTCCAGCCTTCCAAAGGTGACTTTCCTGGCCTAATTATTTCTAAAATTTGAGGCAACAACAAAGCTCACCCATGTATGACTCAAGTGCCCACTGGATGTCACTGTTGCTCCACGGTTGTGCTACAGACACGCCCACAGGGCACCAGGCTGTGGGAGCCTCTGTAGGGCTGTCTCTGCATTCTGAACTGTCTGGCTTTGTATGATTTGCATTTTGAACACTACGAGCTTCTGGAAACAAGGCTGGATTGTAAATAATCACCTCAACCAGGAAATGAAATTTCTTTTACCAAGGAGTGATCTCAGGCGGTGGTCTGGATCAAGCAACAAGGGGAGTATGGACACACAGTGCCAGTCACCCACAGACTGGTCAGGGACAGATACCCCTTTCCTTTGTTTCTACACTTAAAATGTTGAGAATTTCTGTGACACAAAACCCCATTGGCAGGGCCCATGGGGTGAGGGAGAAGGGTCAGGTCCTAGAGCTGGCTGGAGATTTTGGCCTTTCTGAAATCTTGCAACATCCTAGACTTCTCCTTGGTTACATGCAGATCCCCCACTCATTATGTGGTCCTCCTCGTAAGCATGGTAGTATGCCAATGGGGTCTCATCATCAAATATGGTTTTCTGTCTACTTCTGGTGTGTGACTTGGAAAGCTTTGTGTTTTAGAGCCGGGAGGAAGCTCCACCCAGACCATTTGTCGCCCACGTTTTCTCCTTTTGTGTAGATACATGCATGGACTTGGGCTCACCCAGGATGGGGGGTATCACTCTTATCACAAGACTTCTCTCACTTAGACACCCCAGCACAGGATCTCAGGTACCCACAATCAGTCATTGAAGGCAAAGCAAAGACGTAAGGAATCCTTGAGTTTTCACAGCCCCAAGGCACTCAGAGGCAAGACAAATCCTCAGCGTTACTTAAGCTTGGACACCTGACTTTTTCCTTGGGTTCATTTCTGGCTCAGAACTTCTGTGAAATGCCTGACATTCGATGTTACCTCTGGAGTCTAACAGATGCAGACTTACTGGCCCTCTCTCTGGCTGTGTAACCTCAGGCAAATTCCTTAAGTGTTTCTCAACTTCAGTTACCCCTTTGTGGAAGGAAGTCAATGAGAATCATTATGTCAAACCCTCAAGGTTCTGCTGAAGATGAAATGGAATGCATACAAGGTGTGTAGCCATTTTATATTTGGTTCCAAAATGCTAACTGCTGTTGTAGAGAGGACAGAAGAAGTCTTTATATTGTGAGCACCAGTTTCAGAAAGGCCCAGAAGGGCTGTGCTAATCAAATCATGATCTTCAGTCATGTAGTAAGTATCCTTTTTAATTTTAAAGTTTTATTTAATGTATGTGTATATGTGCATGTTTGTGTATGCCACTAGTGCATAGGTATCTGCTGAGGCCAGGGGAGGACGTTAGATGTGGTTGTTAGGAACCCACCTCTGGCAAATAGCAGGTGCTCCTAACCACTGAGCTATCTTTTCAGCCCCATAGTAATCATTCTACAGAATCTTTTACTTGTCTGGCGTGAGACATGAAGAAATATTTTGCATGTTTCAGAAGCCCAGACATTTAGAGACAGAGACACAGTGATGTTACCCACACAGTGCAGGGCAGTGGCTAATGGTGGTTGGCACCTTGATTGTGTCTGGAATCATTTAAGACACCTGCCTCTGGGAAGGTCTTTATATGTATTTCTTAAGGCTTTTTTGCCTGTTTGCCTTCACCTCTTGTGGGTTGGTGAATCTATTCTATTGCTGCTGCTGCTACTTCCATCTTTCCTTGATATCAGACCTATTTTCTTTGGCCTTCCAGTGCGGACTGAAGGCCAGTAACTCTCCAGGAACATCTTGTCCTGTGGACTGAGCAGCTATAGGGCTCTCAACCTCTCCAGTATGAAGACAGCCACTGTTGCATTATCCAGACCAACCAAATAAATACTCCTTTCGTGTGTGTTCATTCCATCAGTTCTTCTTGGAGGAGTGGACTGAGCAGACTCGAGAGCCATGACTAATACATACAGACATTAGTGTGTTGTCAGATTTGTTACAACAAAACACCTGAGATTGTTAACTTAGAAAGAGGAAATGGTTATTTTGACTCAATTTGTAGGCCTTGGACCATGGTGGTTAGATAGTCTTCCTTGTTTTTAAAACATATGATGATGGTGGTGATGGTGATGATGGTGATTGTGATGATGGTGGTGATGGTGATGATGGTGATTGTGATGATGGTGGTGATGGTGATGATGGTGATTGTGATGATGGTGGTGATGATGATGATAACAATGCTGATGTGCCCGCATGCACATGCACATGTACCATGGCGTGAGTGTGGAAGTCAGAGCACAGCTTTTAGGACGACTCTCCTTTTACTGTGGTCTCTAGGGATTAAGTTCAGGTGTTTAAGCTTGTGTGACAAGTACTGCTGTTGGCAGAACCACCACACTAGCCAGAGAAACCCTTCTTAAATGTTCTCACTACTTTCCCATGGTACCAAACTGAGGCCCAGCTCTTTAATGCATGACTCTTCATAGAACATTCCAGATCTAAATCACAGCATTTAGGTTGTGTGAGGTTTAGAGACTCACTTTGCAAGTATGAAAACCTAGTGTGAAGGAATATCTAACTAAGAATTTTAATTGTGTTTTAAATTCTTATTTTGTGTGTTTGTTCTTTCTGTGGTGCCCTTCTCTGGTGGTTAGAGGACAACTCCCAGGTATTTGTCTTCTCCCTCTTGTGGGTCCTGGGGTGTGAACTCAGCTCATCAGGCTTGGCCACAAGCAGCTCTACCCACTGAGCCCTGATTAATGTTTATCATTTGTTAGATTCTTTTATTTAATAGTCCAGGGGTACAGACAGAGGTATGGTAGAAGATGAATAATGGACACTGTCTGAGGTCGATGGGTGGAGCTGGGGTGTGGTGTGGTCACATAACAACATACCTGAAAAGCATTTCAACAAATGGAACTTTTCAATGCTTTCACACATAAATGTTTACATTTAGAGATGAGCAATAAAATCAAGACTATCAGGAAGACAATGCCTCTCTCATCTGAGTACAGATAGCTCTTGTCATCCTTGCTGGGAGTTTAAACAAATCACCTCAATGTTTAAAGCAGCTCAGCTTTGTATACGAATGCACAGTGTGTAGATTTAAAATATCCCCACACAATCAATTTTCTTTGGCTCACCTAATTACTGCAGTGGTGCTGTTTAAACGGCAGCACTGCCCCCGGCGAGCATCGTTCCCACCAAGCTCGGAGCCTTGGGCTATCATCTCTCCCTCTCATCTTCGATGTTTACTGCAGACAGAACTGAAAGTTTATTTACCAGCCGCACATTTTACAGCTTATTTAACCACCGCCACCGAGGCCCTACAGTGTACATAGTATGTCAGACTCAGGTAGAATTATCCCACCGTTGTTTTTTTTTTTTTTTCTTTTTTTAACTTGACAAAAATCAATATATTGTTTCAGTTGACTGGATTGCTTGAGTGGAATTCCATCTGCAGAGACCACGACCCAACATGATGTTTACAAACACCAAACGGAGTCATGTTAGAACTCTGTGTACCAGAAAAGTCCTATAAAATAATGTTGGAGGAGCTGGAGAGCCATCTCCTACGTCCATCTGCAGGGTCTCATGGATGGCTTGCCATCATGTGGTTGTCTCTTCTGCAGTGTGTGAAGCCATTCTTGCAGACGATGGTTCCGAGAGGAGGAATGAGCACTCACGCAGCTGGAAGTGTGTAGACTGTCTGATGCTCTAGCCCCAGCCTCTTGAATCAAAATACCAAGTAGCTTAGTGAGTGTGAACTTGCCCAGTAGCCTTTAAGAAAACCCTCACTAGGTGATAAGTTGTTGTTGTTGTTGTTTTTTTTTTTTCTAAGAATAAAGTGTTTGGGGCTATAATAATTTTAGGCTATTTAAAATAATTCACTGCAGTATTAGTTCCCATGTTCTTTTGAGAACTTAATAACTATTCGTGTGATTGAATCTCCCCCAAGCTGCTTAGGAAAGTGTTTCGGTACTCTGCTCTGAGTTAAGCAGTACAAAGGGGGACTTTGTGTTCTTTGATTACCTTCTTAACACACACGTTGGTAGGCAGGAGAATTTATAGAACTCATTACCCCACTTCCTGTCACTTTTTCTTGTTAGGGTCCCACAACTTATTTTTTTAAGATGTCTGGGTGCCAGTGGTTTTTTCAGCCAGCTCTACCCCAGGAGCCTAGCCACCAATCAGAGTCCGTTGTTTTAGGTATTGCTCTGATTAACACCTTCCTCTTGGCCTCTTAACGCTGAAAGGCTGTGGCAGTTTAGAAGATGGGGTCCTGATGTTAACTAGTCACTGGAGAGACAGGAAGGCAGTTCCCCGAAGACACTACCCCTGGAAAATACCAGAGCCAAGCGAAATGAGCATGCAAATACAGTTGAAAGGCTCCAATGAGTTAATGAGGGGTTAAATGGGCAGAGATTTAAACACTGGGGTTGTGTTCAGAAAGAGCACCACCATTTTTCAGATTGGTAATTGAGGAGTTAAGCTTTTAGGAGCTCAAAGAATCACAGTTAGAAATGCTGAGAGCCCCACCAGCATTTCTGACCTTTACCTCCAGGGTCCAGATCCAGACGAGGGTCTTAATTAGCTGCAGAGAAATCTAGAGCTTTGGCAAGAAACCAGCAGGCATTAAAGAGACAAAGCAAGGAGTAAATAGAGAGCTGTATTCCAACAGAAAAGTTTAACTTGGAGAAATGTCTATGAAACCTCCGTGTAGCAAGGTATGTTTCTGTTACCTCGTGTGTCGCTGTTCCTTCCTCATCTCCCTTCCTTCTCTCATTTCTTTTTGAGATCATAATGTAGTTAGTAATTACGGTATTTCCCCATCCCCGTCCCCTCCTTTATTTTATCTTTTAATATTTCCATCTTACCTAATCTTTTGCTTATATTTTCCTCTTAAATGGTTCCCCCTCCCTCCTTTGCTCCTTCCTCCTCCTCTTCTTCCTCCCCTCTCCTCCCACACCAACTTAACTTGATTCTCTTCAGTGGTTTTCATTTTTTCTTTGCTTCCCTTATCTGTTGTAGTTCTGTAAACCCCCTGGATGCACTTTGCAGCATTTGTTGCATTTTCATAGGAAATGAATGTATGTTTATTGTACAAATAAACTCAAACTGGACGAAGTTCACAAAATCACAAAGGGCCTCCCACACACTCAATTTTTTCTGTACATTTATAGATGAGTCTAATAACTTATATAGTTATTTAAAATACTTTTTACATTATTTTATGTATATGTGCACATGTGCTACAAGAGTGTTGACTCATCTACCCTGTAGGCCTCACGGATAGAATTCAGCTCATCCATAATGCTCAGTGGCAAGCACCTTTGCCTGCTCAGTCACCTTGTGCCCACCCTCCCCAAAAGACTTTTTAACAAAGAGAAATCACAAACAATTCTGCAATGTGCTATTTTTTACTCTGATACATCATGTTGTGGTTTTGTATAGACTTATGTAGGTAGAATGCCTTTCTATATAAATTAAATGTTTAATTAAGTTTTCATTAGCATATGTAGTACTGGTTTTAGAATTTTATTTGAAGAATTCCAGCATGAATTTGAATCCTCTGATAAGGATGTTTTAAGCTGTGTCCCAGTACAAATGCATGTAAAATCTGATTTTATTTATAAGTCTAGCATGTCATTGTTGGCTCATGTCTTTGTAAACTGTCTTGGGAACATGGTGTAACTATGACACTATGTTGATCCTGAAACAGAGAGGAGACATCTCAAAGAGATACACTTGCTCCTCTCATTGGCTGTCAGAAGTTACCTTTTTATTTTACTTCCAAACTTAGTGTGTTTTAGTACATGGCAGGGGTGCAGGAGTCTGATCTTCTCCATGGAAAGATACTAATGGCTTCTATCTGACAAAGGAACCTACGGACAAAGAATTCTCCTAGACCCAGAGTGGGAATTTAATCTTACAGCATATTACTTACCCTCCCCACAAGCCCCAATGTGTGTGAGTGTGTGTTTGTGTCTGTGTGTCTAGACAAGGTCTTCTATGTAACCCTGACTGACTTGTTACCTCTACACAAGCTAGGCTGACAGCAAACTCTGTGCAATCCTCCTGCCTCAGATTCCTCAGTGTGAGGCTATAGGGATGAGTCACCATGACTGGCTGTGTACAATTCTGTCAGAAATGGAGGAATTTTAAGACTACTTTTCCTCATCCTGCATGTGAATAAAAACTGGTATAAGAGAGACAAGAATGGAGACAGCTAGGGGCCTGTTCCCTAGGGAAAGACTGCTTAGCCTGTTGTACAGCCAATGTATGTGCTAGCCTTGGTGTCATGGTTTTCCACAAGTTGTAAGATGACCTCAGGCAGGGTGAAAGGATATTAGATCCCGCTGAATTTGGTCAGACTTTAAATAAAGCTCTTTTCTTTGACTATTTCCTCTGGACTATAAGGGAATGAGGATGTGTGGTTATGGTCCTAGGTAGCCAGCTACAATGTTCTATTTTTTGTGTGTGGGTGGACGCTCATTTGTGTGCAGGTGCACATGTGTATACAGACTCAGAGGACAGCATTTTATTGCAGGCATTTATATCTTACTTTGAGACGGGGTTTCTCACTGGCTTGGAGCCTGCCAAGTAGCCTGGCTAGCCAGCAAGCTCCCGGGATCCAGCTGCTGCTCCCTCCTCCGTGCTGAGCTTCCGTGTGCAGGCCACCCACCACACCTGACCTTTAGGTGAGTTCTAGGAGTTCATCTCAGGTTCCTGTGCCTGCAAGGCAAGTACATTACTTGCTGAGCCATCTTCCCAGCCTCCTATGATTATATTCTTATCATAACTGCTATTTTAATCTTTTATTTATTCAGTGATGCTTTTCCTCTTTAAGTCTTCCTGTGACTTGATTCATAGAGTTCCCTTCCATTTCCCTCTTCTGTTTGGCTGGAGATGATGGGCTTGCCTCTCCCATCCCTTTCTTGCTGTGTTTGTCTGCAGCAGGCTATGGACTCGATCAGCTTCCTTGAAGCTGTCTCTGAAGAACCTCATTCCAGAGGGGTCTGTTTCGACTCCAAAGAAGGGAAAGCAGGCACAGAGGTGCTGGAGAATTTGGGCTAGCAGGCTTTGGTGAGTCTCCCCTTTTCCTGCAAGCCTGCCTTTGTTCAAACACCCTTGAACTAAACTAGTTTTCTTTTCAAAGGGGGTGAGGGCTAGTTTATTCTTGAGCCAAATGAGAAGGTCTGTAGCTGGAAGGAAGGAACCAAGTTACCCCAAACGACATGTTTCAATGTGTAAACGGTTTATGACATCCTTAACTTTCTAATACATTGGTGGTGTTAACTCAAGTCCCAGGAAGCAACAAAAAACCAACAACAGTCACCTGTTTGAGAATCTCTGGCTGACTGATTACATCTTGTGATTGTGGTAATCTGGAAAGCTGCCGATCCAGAGACAAATTGTCTTGGTTCTCATGTGCTGTCAACAAGGCCACCCGATGTTTCTCTTACTGTATTTGGAAAACCCATAATTTATGTCTTTGTTCTATAACCTTCACAACACTGTTGTAATGTTGGAACATCATATTTGAGGTAATTTTAATTCATGGTTTTGGGCTGTGATCATTCATTTTTGGCTCCAGACTCAACCACCTTTAATTCCCCTTGAGGTAAAGGTATGGGTTTTGTGATGACAGCTGGATCACATGTAGGCAGCTTACAGCAGAGCTCAGGATCGTGGCCTTAGGTGTCAGATGATCTCTGATGACATTCTTAGTGTGAGGTTGGCAGAAGCAAGTGATCTGCTGAGTCATGACATCCTCACAGGTTTTATGTGCTGGTTACAGGTATAGGGGATAGAGGTGGGCACCGAATGGCTTTAGCTGCTTCAAGATAATTTGGCTCTAATCAGCCTTGTATAATCTTTGACATGGTGGTGGCTGCTTTTTTTCTCCTTCTGGGGACTACAATTCATATTTGTACTTGTTTACACTTTTTGTTAACCCTATGCATAACACAGTGTTCTGCTTCTCTGGGTCTTCCTCCCTGAGGACGCATATGCTATGAAGACCTTACATTACACGGATGTCCACGTTTTCTGCTTGCTCTTCTGCAGAGATTTCTGAAGAGACTTAGTAACGGGGGGGTGAAATTTCCATTGTCATTTCTCTCCCACCCCACAGGACTTTTGACAGAACTTCCTGTCTTTTAAGTGTTTCTCCTAGAATTTAACAAGTGTATGTAACTTACCACTATTTGGTATCTGGTCAGGACATCCAAACCCTCAGAAGACTAAGACAAAGAGAGTTGTACCTTTCTGACTTAGATGCTATGATGTTGATGCTTTTGTCTTGGTTGCTCCCAGCTTCCAGGTTACACCTGTTCATTGAGTTCTGCAGCTAATGACTCTCCTCCCCTGGGCTCCTGTCCAATGTCCCTGATCCTACACTGGGATAATTATCCTTCCTTCCTTCCGAAAGACCTGGTCTAAATTTCATTTTGTCAAAGTGATCTTCCTTTCTATTTTTATTTTGGAAACTATTTATCTTGCCTTTATTCTTGATCATTTTTAAAACTCAAGGCTGGGGCTGGTGAACTGGATGCATGCTAGTGAATGGTGCTTGGAGCTTGGAGACCTGAGGTCTGTGATTGACTGCCCTGTCTTCGGGGATGTCCAGATGTGGGGCTTGGGGAGATTACTCACTGGGAGAGGCTGCGTTCCTAATATACACAAGGCCCTGAGTTTGATCCTTAGATAACACACACACACACACACACACACACACACACACACACGCATGTTTTTACAGCAAAATTAAAATTTTGTGTACCCAAGGACACTATCAATAGAGTTAAAAAGCCAACACAGGGAATAGGAGAAAATATTTGCAAACCAAATATCTAAAAGTAATTGATATTCAGAATATATTAATAATTCCTATAACTTAACAATTAAAAGGCAAGCAATATGATTCAAAAGTGGGTTTGCACAGACTATTCTCCAAAGATCTAATAAGCATATGAAAGGTGCTGCACACCAGTGATCACTAGGGAAATGTCAATCAAAACCACAAGGAGACACACTCCACACCCACTAGAATGGCTAATTAAAAAGCCTCCAGCACATTACACCTGTTGGCGAGGATGTGGAGAAATGAGAGCCCTCATGTACTGTTGGCAGGATGGAAAGTGGTGCAGCTGTTATGGGAAGTCAAATGATAGTTTTTCAAAAAATTAAAAGTCGAAATACCATATGACCTGGGCATGTCCAAAGAACTATAAATAAGGACTAGAGCATGTGCTCACACCTTCCTGGGCAAAACGCCATGCCTCACGTTAGTAAAAGGGTGGAAGCAACATGTGTCCACAGCATGAAAAGATAAAAAAAAATGAGGTATGAATCGATCTCCAGTGCTAAGAAAGAAGGACATTCTGACATATGCTACGCCATGAACGAACTTCGACAATATGCTAAGGGAATAAGTTTGTCCCTGAAGGACCATTATTGTGTGGTTCTGTGTGCACAAGCTGCCTAGAGTAGTCAAATTTACAGAGCAGAAAATACAGTGTTGGTGTCAGGAGATCTTGAGAGGGTTTATTGCTTAATGGATGTAGCTTCAGCTTAGAAAGATGAAAGGGCAGGAAGATGGTAGAGTGGGTAAATGGCTTGTTGAGCAAACATTGGGGCCTGAGATTGGATCTTGAACACTCACATAAAAGCTGGGCAAGGCAATATGTGGCTGTAATCCCAGAGCTGGGAGAAGTGAGTACAGAGACAGGAGGATCCAAGGAGTAGCCTGGCCAGCCAGCACAGCCAGATATGGAATGCTGACCTCTGGTTTACAAGAGCACAAGTGTATAAGAGTGCTTTTGTGTGCATGTGTGTGTGTGCGCGCACACACACAGAGGAATCCATGCTTTTCCATGGGTTCACAGAAAATGTCCTGTAGACATGTGGTAGTGTAACAAATGGACTGTACTGAAGCCTCTGAAGATGCAAACTAAAAATGGCTACAAGTGTAAATTAGTTTGTATTTACTTTGCTACAATTTAAAAAGCAGAAAACAGTTTGCTACATGTTTTCAATAACTTCTTTTGTTTAGTTCTAAGATATCTAGTCTCCCACTACACCAGAACTAGATGACCCAGGGCTTGGCTCTGTTTCCAAGTTCATGGTGTGTGCTGGTTGCTCAGCTTCATAAGCAGATTCCGCACCCCGGAAACACAAGTGGTGAGACACGGTGAATTCAGGGTTCTGTGTCACTAGTGGTTTGCGTGGCTCCTTCTCTCCCACCACCATCCTGGTCAGTTGTTTGTTCTACATTGCTTTTTTTTTTTTTTCATGTAGTATCAAGTGATGCTGAGGAAAAAGCAATTTTAAATATCTGAAGAAGATAGTTTTATGAAATGAGAACAGCAAGGAGGAGCCTGAGTTCAACTTAGTTCAAATCTACATGATACCAGAGAAGACTAACATCCAAGTAGGTTGGAGAGTGGCTCAGCAAACACCAGCCTTCATCTGTGCAGCTGCTTAAACCATGGATTGATGAGGGATGGGGAAACAGATCAGTAGACAAATTGCTTGTCACTAATGCATAAGGATTGGAGTAAGTAGCACCCACTAAAAGCTAGGCTCATGTGTGGTCACCTCTAATTCCAGCAATCAGGAGGTGGAGACAGGGTCCTCATGGGAAGCTAGGTTACCAGGATTCGGTGATCTCTGGGCTCAGCAAAAAATTCTGCCTCAGTTAGTAAAGTGGAGAGGGATAAAGGGGGACCAACCACATTACACACATTTATATATGTAAAAAAAAAAAAGATGAAATGAGAGCAGCCAGGACATCTTCCCACATCAGTGCCGTCAGTTTCAACACTGAAATCTGGAAGTATCCTCCTCAACCCTGTGGTTTGGTCACTTCCAGCAATTGGAGCACAAGCCTTATGTAACTCACTCAGCATACATCAAGTAGGGAAGTGAGTAGGGCTGTGACCATTTGCTTAGGACTTTATGGCTACAACTAAAATAAACATGGCTTTGTGCTTGAATAGAGGACTATTTTCTCCACATGCTCCAGTCTTCCTGAGTAGTTGGCGGGCTTGGACTTCTCAGTTAGAGCATATCAATCAAAATTTTCCTATATGTGCAAAATATCACCTGCTTTGTATGCTTAATAGACAAACATCACATGAATAATCACGGACAGAGCTTAGGGAAAGATCAACCCATCTGTGCATTCAGGTTTCTTTTTCATTGGTAACAATAATCAACCTTGGATATGCTCACACTTCGTGTTTCTGATTTATACACTGCTCAATTAGTGCCCCATTTAATCTGCTCACCTGTGGTTGCTTTGTTCTGAATTTTATGGCTCTTTTGTTTTAAATTCACTCTTGCATACATTTTCCTAGTAAGGTTGATTGCAGCCACCCCTCAGTTTGAGGGAGAGATTGGAACACTGCCACGGTGTCAGAATTGCCTGAATAAAGAAAAAGAGGTCCTGTAATTATTTTATTTTCTTCCCAGCACGTGATTTGTTGTTGATGATACACGGAGAGGGTGCTCTCTGGGTCAGGCTGGCTGAACCCTCTGCCAGAGCATGGGTGCCACTGTCGCCATGCTAGTTAGGCAGCATGGGGAGATAAACATCGACTTTTTAATATGTTGAAAACAGCTTCATACTGAGTGATGTTCCCACATGCTTGCCGAGGTCATGGCTGAGGCTCATAGGAAACCGGGGAAATTAAAGAAAGGAGGAAATACTAGTTGAATCTCTGGAAAGAGTGATTGTGAGGCATACAATGGAATTTTTTGACAAAAGAGCCCACCAACCTGTACACACTTTCTTTAGGTTTCCTCATATACTATACTCCTCATATAATATATATATTTGTATGTGTATAAAATCACTACCAAGAGAGCTATTCTTTCAATGTATTCAAACCTACAAACAAAAGACCAAACATAAAGAGAGGTGGCCTCTTCTTCCCTTAATAAAAAGAATGCATATCACAGTGTTTACGTAGTAGGCCAATTATTTTAAAAACTGGGTTGCAAGGAAAAAGTCACTCACTGGCAGGGACCTTACATGACAAGTTTTGTTCCACAGTGGATTAAAACGGTTGAAAGGAGATGCTAACATAACTTCGACTACAGCAGTGTGAACACACCACTGTAATAATTCATTTAGAATGATGACACCTGAGACCTAATTTAAAAGTCCTAGATGAATACCAGCCTCACATTCAACCCCGAGGGCTGCTGCAAACCTACCTAAGAAAGCCTAAGAACCATAGTGAGTCTAATTGAATTGGACTTAAACGGACCATTGAGATGGCCTCACGGAGCTCGGGGGAATTCATATTGTCTATACTGTATCAGAATCACAGCTTGAGCTGAATAACTGGTTACATTCAATCATGTTACTGTAACTCACGCTTGAGGTAAAGGGGAAACCTTTTGCTATCAGCAAGACTGGATGGAAAACAATTTCAAATCACTTTAAACCCAGTTGGCAACTACTTTGCCAATTATGGAATCCAGTGGGAAAGGTGTGTGCAAGGGCTCAGGACTAAATGATTTATGTCAGGCATCCGGGCCTCCCGAGGCATGCAGGGGAGTGTGTGGAAGGAGGGGCGTGTGGCTAATTATTTCTCCTAAGAATACTTGAGCGAGGTAATTTGTGCTTGCAGATGAGTCACAACTGCAGGCTGGATAAAAGGCGAAGTAATCATAGAAATTCCTAAGATCCCATTTAGAGGTGGATAAAGAAGGAACCTCAGGATTCAATTCGATTTCTCATCTCTTCATGTGGAAACATTTGGAGATGTAGAAAATAAAGAGCAAACTTACTGCTCTGCTCTAATGGGCAAGTGGGGATCAAAGTCTGTAATTTGTGCTTTACTACTGGAGCTGTCTGCCTTCAGATGGGGGCCTTGTGGCAAACATGACAGCTATCACTGTCAGATGGATGGGTGCCAATCTGGGGTTCTTTAGGATGACCCTGAGAAGCACGCTCACATTCTTTTTTCTTGCTTTTTAAGTCTCACTTTACTTTTTGATGATCCCTGCTGCAGACAGAGATGAGTGTCTACACTTCTCAGTGCCTTCCAACAGAAGGAGCTGGCCATTGTCTGGGATTTGTATGTGCAGCTCTCCAGCTGAGAAATGATTCCAAAGTTATCCTAAGGCATTTGCCCCACCCAAATCCCCAGACTCTCAATACAGAAAGGATACTAGAATTTCAACATAGAAACTTACAGTGGACACACACACAAGTTTCTACAGTGGTCTTTTCAACACCTCAGGAGGGTGTTTTTAGTAATCTGAAGATTATGAATATTGCTGATTATATTAAGTTCAATACCAGGGTTCAGCATGAGTCTTGTTGGAACCTCATGTGAGTGTATCAATAGCATCTTGGTTTTCTTGCTTTCCTGTCGTCTGTGTTTTTCAGCAGCTGCCTACTATCATTACAGCTAATATAGTGGATTAAACTTCTGGGCTGGCTGGCGGCTCCAAAGATGTCTCTAATGGTTTCAAATGCACACATCTCTAGAAAACACTTCTGACCAATGAACCCCTAACTGCAAATGACACAGGCAAGCTTCATTGAAAATGACACCACTGGAGGGAAGCTTGCTATCATTTGGGATGTTTCCTCACTGGGGAAAGAAGGCCATTTCAGCAGTTACACCAAAGGGACACTGCATGCAGCACTTCTCTCTCTAAGGCACAGAACAGAGCAATGGGGGAAGTTAGCACTCCTGCACACTAACTATTTACCTATCGCTGTGATGCCCAAATAAGAACTGAAGCACAGCCAGAAGATAAAGAGATTACAGTCTTTCTAGTGCATCTTCACACAGAATGGAGACATTTAGACATTTGATCATCTAAATAGTAGCTCATATTTAGAATGAATTGTATTTAAATTCAGAGCTTGTGAAAATGGGAATTAAGAGTCAGTAGACAGAGTAGGTACAGTATGGTGAGAATTTTGGGACTGGACACTAACAGAGCTATCTTCTAATTTTTGGCTATAACCATAGTGAATTTGTTCCTGTTGTTGGGTTTCCCTTCTTCAGCTTTCTCTAGAACATGAAGGAGGTAGACCAGATGGCTTATTAGAACTTGAAAATTATTCAGAGTGTTCATTTTTTGCCAATATCTGTGTTAGACAATGACAAGATCATGAAAATATGGCAGGTTTTGTCTTGGCCTTTTGGGTTTTTTCTCAGTAATTTAGGTGTTACTGAATTAAAAAAATTTCAACTAATACATTTCTTTAAGATAGATAGAAGGCACTCAGTGCCATGGTAAGATATGAGCAAGATTGAACAGCCATAGGCTTCTTGAGGTTTGAATCTGTTTGGATAGATACTAAAGGATATGAAAGGGCAGACTAGAATTTCAGTTAAGTAAATAACATGAAATATTGTGTCACTGTGTAACCCAGCTCACACCTCAAATAGAATAAGATTTTACTCTGGAGCTAAATATGAGTAAGCATGGCTTGGGAATACCAACTTTGATGACCCTAAATATCACCTCCAACATGGTAACCGTCTCTTGAAGTTCTTATAGTGAAAGAACCAAGGAAGTTAAAAATTAAAACACCATTCGAATACATTGGTGGGCAAGTGGGAAATTATCTGTCATTGGTCTCAGATACTATCTGGTGACACTCGGTATCTGACTTGATGGAAGCTAATGGCTTGCTAAGAATACATTTTATAAAGGTTTTGGTAACCACAAGAATATTATGCTATAATATTTCTCTAACCGAGCCCATGATTATTTATCTGGTTGATGCTTATCATCTGACATAGGGATGGTTAGGCTTTAAAAGAGCTTAAAAATGGCCTGAGATAATGTGTTTCTGGTCTGCTATGTTTTAACTTTTTATGATCAAGTTTAACCATATAGTTCTGTAGAATCTTTAACACAGCTCTCCACTATTTCTTGCTCCAGAACTTGTGTTTATGTCCCTGCCTTGGTGTCCCATGAGCTGGGATTACAGATATGTGGCCCATACCATGTTAATTAACACTGTTTCTGAAGAGTCTGCTGTCAGAAAGAGGTTGAGCCTGGATTATGGAACATAAACATATGGACAAGTGGAAGGGTTACATTTGATGTGGTGATATATCAACCTCACATTGAGAGCAATCAGAAACCATTAAGGCATTCTACTGCAGAGTGGGGCTGACTCAGATGAATTTTTCCTTAGACCAGGTATATTCAACCTTTAGATATTGCAACATCATTGTCATGTACAGATGTCTTGAGCCATGTTCCTACCTATTGTGGGACCCATTTGTTCTGCAGGCTAAGGGTGGATTACTTGTTTCAGAGCTAGTCTTTCTATATGGCTACTGGACCCTTTATGACTTGCTAGTTTAGTTCAGTACTCAGGTATGGATCTAGAGAGGAGGACAACCCCAGAACCACACTTTCAATCTACTATTTATTGAAATTTGAAAAATGAACATGAAATAGCTTGTTCAGGTGTTCTGGTGCCTTACAATGTGGCTGCCAGCACTCAGACCAATCTGAACTAGACCCTGATTTATGTTCGTGGCTTCTTTGTAGGATTTAATAGTGGATTATCAAATAAATGAGAGGTTCTTCTATATCTCTTTAAAGTTTACTGAGGAATTAACCTGCCTTCAGATTCACTAATCCCTTAGCAAATATTGGCTTGCCAGATTATTCAGATGGTACATTTAGAGAAGTCTTGAGGGAACAGGACAGCAAGCATGGATGGAAAAGGATGCTCGAAAGCCTTACCCAGAGCTTGGGAAAGATGTTCAGGGAACCTTGACTGTCATCCATCCATTCCTTCTTCCTTTTCTTCCCCCCTCATTTTCTCACTCACCTGCCATTTTTCTTTCCCTTCTTTCCCCTTGGTCACATATTCATTCAATACATTTTGAACTACATGCCAGGTGTGATGTTGAGCCCTGGGAAGCAAATATAACTAAGTCAGATTCTGGACCCTCAGCACAGCTTCAGTCAGGCACACAGGAACTGGTAAAGAGGACTATTACAATGTGAATGGAATGCTAAGGAATCCCAGAGGAGTATATCATCACATTTAATCTCCTGGGAGACACTTCCAGTTCTATCATGAAAGCCAGCTCTGAGAAGCCTGATCTTCGTGCACTGTGTCCTGGCAACATGAGTCTGAAGAAGAGTAGAGAAAGGGACTCTATGTTAGGGGGTCACTGTAACAAAATATCTAAGGCTGCAAGCTAATAAAAGAAAATATTTATTATGGCTCATTATTTCAGAGGTTCAGTCCATGGCTGTTTGATCTTGTATGGAACTGTGACAGCACAATGCATCACAGAGGGAGTATGGGACAGAAGGAATCAGTTCACCTGAGCTGGGGCTGAGAAACAGAGGAAGGAGCCAGGGTTCCAATAGTCTCAACAGCCTATACCCTTAAATAGCTCCCCCTTAAATACATCACCACCTTCCAACAACACCAAACTGTCACCCAAGTGCTGTTGGGAGTTATTCAAGACCTAAATGATAGCAGGCTCTAAGGTCAAATGTTCTTACTCCAATATGCTCTCCTACCCAGGCTTTGTGGCACACACAACAATCCCATAGTTGTAGTGGCTGAGGCAGGAGGATTGTGAGATTGCAGCCAGTTGGAGGATATATAGCAAGATTCAAACCAAATCATGTGAGAGCTGGTCGGGGCTGTGCCTCTCTCATCTTGTTATATTACCACTCATGAACTGTGTGCTCACACATAGCCCGTATGCTGCTCCAACCCTGCTTCCCACCTAACCCAGTGATGGCAAGGGATAATGTAGAGGTGTGGTGGAGATTGATGGCATCTGTGTTGGCATTGCCTCTGGGACTCATGTTCTGGTAACTTTCCTGGCAGTATGAAAATCGCTCTTGTTGAAACCCAGTTTCACAGTTTCCTTACTTCACTTCGGAAAGAGAGCCAGGGCATTTTATTTGCTACCCACTGCTTAACTATGGCAACTCTCAGCACAATTAAGGTCTTATTGAGGGAGAAAAGGCTTTGATCACCTTTAGTGACTCTTGGAAGCCCCTTTAAGTGCCTCTGTGAATTCTCACCTCTTTTAATAGCCTGGATATGTTCAGTGACCCCTGTCCCACCCTCTTACAGATGCTGCCTACAGTTCCCCAGGCACAGATGTTCACCAACTTAATGATCTTTGAAGCTATTGTTAAAATAATATCTAGGATATTGATAGCATTGGGGACCTGGGTGGAGCTTGTGGGGAGACAGCAGGATCAAGAAGATGCAATTCTAAGCCCCATTTCTAGCTTGGAGTAGGAAGACTTTTCTCACCCTTGTGTGATAAAAGACTTCGGACTGAGTGAGATCAGTCCAAATGATGGGGCTGAGCCCAGTGCTCTGGTGCATGTCTGTAATCCCATTACTCTGGAGGCTGGGGCAGAAAGAGTTTGAGTTTAAGAGCATCTTGGGATACATAGAGACTTCATCTTAAAAAAAAAGAAGAGGGTGGGGACAGGGCTGAGAGCTGGGATACAGGAGAGGGGCTTTGCTGTGTTTCTATCATCTAAATCTTATTTCCTCGAACATTGAAAGATGTGAACACTCTGGAGTTTCTTCACATTGCATGACTAATACATGTAACATACATGTGACTTGTTCACTACTAGTGTTATCATGTCTAGTCAAATTCATCCTGAAGGTGACAGTTGACAAAGATCCTTGATGGATGCCCAAACATTCTCCATCTTTAGCATAATAAAGTCATGGGCAATGGTGCCTAGAAAGGTCAGACTCTGTCTTCTAGATGCACCACTGTACTCAAATCCTTTCATGTCTGCAAGTATGTTAGTGTCTATCTATAGAAGAATGATGTCTAGAGCTGTTTTAATAGACTGTGTGTCCACTATGCAGTGTTCAGTCTGATGATGGAATACTTACAGACTCTAACACATATAGACAGTAACCGAAGATTTTAGAATACTGACTCAATATATATCAAGAATGTTTGTCTAATCTGATAGTGAAAGAAAGACAACTCAGGAGTCTGGGGCTAGATTACTGGGAGTTCCAGGCCAACCTGTACACAGTAAGACCTCATCTCAAAACAAAACAAAACAAAACAAAACAAAACAAAACAAAACAAAACACCAAACCACACTACTGATCTGTAATCTCTAGATGTAACTGGAAGTCTCTCTAGTGCTTGTTTTTTGGTAGAATAGACTTCACACACCAACAGAAGTGGTCACCATCATGGCAAATTTTTTTATCTTTTTATCAGTGAGAAACAATTTAGGTGCTATAATTCTTTGACATCTGTTTTGGGAAAGTAGGAAGGAAGATGAAGGTAGGTGGAAGAGTTATAAGGGCTTCTTCCCAGAGGCCACCAGTCATCTTTGTAAATCTCTCTTTTATCTTATTCAAGAAAGCGATACCCAAGACTGAAAGGATTGGGGATACAGAAAAGGATGAAGGACAGGATGATGGCTGTTTGTGGATTGATATACAAAGCTAACATCTAGCTTACTGTAGGGGGGGGGCAGGGATATGGCAAGTTCAGCTTGTCTTCATGCCTGAATGCACACATGCCCGCACGCCCACATGTCTGCCTGCTGCACCCACAATCTCACCTCTTTTCTCACCACATCTGGCTTTTGTTCCCCTTACTCCTGTCCTTCCTTAAATTATGTGTTTATAAGCCTGGATTTTAATAACCATTTGAGCTATTATGAGTTATGCTATTGAATAGCATATGGAAATGATTAATTAAAACCCTAGTTTCTGGTGGCCATCACTGCATAAGATGTTTTGTTATGATGATGGATAAGTAGCATAAGAGAGACTCTACAAGTCGTAGACTCTTAGAGAAGAGGCAGGTTTGTCCCAGTACAACTGTCTAGAGTCCAGGTTTGTAGGCTCTCTTAGGGTTCTGGGCTCTTTTTATTGCATTATTTTATCACCTCAAATGTCCTTGTCCTTCTCTGGGTAAATTGAATCTGCCATTTGACTTTATTGGAAGAGAGACAGGAACTTCACAGCCAGGGCCTTCTTTCAGTAAGCACAGGGGTTTATTACAGATCTGTTGTCACCTGGCTCTACCCCAGCACAAGGTGTCTTAATGGCGTGTAGAGGGCCATGATGTGTCCTTGTCTTAAGGAAAAAGAGCAGAATGGGCAACAGTCACAGATTCCTCACTTTACTGTGAGCTTAGAAAATAGAAAGCAATTATTAACACATGATATAAGTCATACAATGTGCAGCCCTTGATGTGTGGATAAAAGCCAATGTCCACAGGGAGAAGAGTCGATGTGTGGAAAGTGACTTGGGTGTGGACCCAGTAACACAGGTTCTAACCTTTCCCTCCTCACTGGCCTCTCTGTTCTGGGTCTGCCATTAATCTAATTTCAACCTTGGGTTAGTCATAATTTCTTTTTTTAACAGAATCTTCAGTTAGGAGGTATTTGATGAATTTTGAGTCTCCTTCCAGTGTCAAAGTTCCTGTGAGTTTCTTGTTGAGTATTCCAATAACTCAAAGGATACATTTTTGAGGGTCTGGGGGGGGCATCCAGACACTCATGAAGCCTAGAGTGAACTGGAGTCTCTCATTTGTATTGGCTCTGTCTTCCCCCTACATGAGCACACACACACACTGTGTGTGTGTGTGTGTGTGTGTGTGTGTGTGTGTTCGTGAGTGAGTGAGTCTGTTTGTCTACTCTGTTACCTCTCTGTTCCTCTCTTCCTTGTCTTTACCTCTAGTCTTTACCTACTTAGGACAGATCCTAAACTTGTTGGCTGGATTCAGTCTCCAGCCTTCCCCCAGGGTCTGTCAGAATCCCAGGTCCTCAGCGTCTTGGTAATCTATTTTAATTCTCTGGCTCTTGAAAAGTGTCTCTCTGTGATTTATTTTTGCTGGCCAATCAAGAGGGGTTCCAGAAGTGCAGGGTGGACCTCTTCCGGAGAAAAAGCAAATCCCTTGAATATTCTAGAAAATAGATCTTCCCTCATACAATACATCTCCAGAAGTTTCGTCTCCCTCCACTCGTCACAGACCCTCCCGTCCACTCCCCTGCACCTCACTTCAGCAGGTCTTCAAGAGAAAACCAAGCATGACAAAAAACAAACAAACAAACAAACAAACAACAAAAAAAAAACCCAGACAGACAGACAGACAAACAAACAAACAAAAAATCAATAAGAAAAAAGCAAAAGCCCTCCCAAAGAGGCATCTCATCAGAAGGAAGAGTTTCAAGAGCAGATAAAAGAGTCAAAGACACACCTCAGACTCCCACAGGTACGAGTCCCAGAAACACCAAGCTAACAGAGATACATATATATATACAGAGGACCTGATGCAGAACCCTGTTTGCTCTCTGTGAGCCATGTGACCCTTGCTTAGATGAGTCAGTGGGCCATGTTCTCCAGATGTCCTCCACCCACTCTGACTTCTACAATCTTTCTTTTCTCTCTTCCTTGGGATTCCCTAAGCTCTGAGGGGAAGGAATTGATGAAGACTTCTAATTTAGACTATTATTTCCATATGTCTGGCTGTGGGTCTCCACATCCACTCCCGTCAGCTGCTTGAGGAAGCTTCTCTGACAAGGTACCAACCTATGACTATCGCAAAATATCATTAGGGAGCTATTTTATTTTTACCTTTTAGGCCAGTCATGTTTATTTTTATCCTAGGTCTCTGGGCTATCCAGTTGCTGGTTCCTGGCTATCCAAGCCATGTCTGGCATAAGCTCTCTCTCGTGGAATGGACCCCAAGCTAAATTGGCCATTTGCTTGGCCATCCTCACAAGTTCTGTGCCACCGTTGTTCCAGCACATCTTGTAGACAAGGTAGATTGTAGGTCTAGGGTTTCGTGTCTGAGTTGCTGTCCACATTTCTCTTTGGCACCTGCAGAGCCCCTTCCTGCACATGTTCCACAGAGACTGGAACATTCAGTCATGAGCTGAGTGCAAGTTGTCTTTGTCAATGGGGCCTACTGCCAGTTTTCAGAGAGTGGCGTTCTGTCCTAGCAACAGCCTGGACTGTTAGAGATCTCCTCAGCAAACAACTCAACTGAATGCAACCCAGTCCCACCACTGGAAGCCTTTCCTGGCTACAAAAGACAGCCAGTCCAGACTCTGTATCCTCCATTACTAGGAGTCCTCACTAGGCTCACTCCCACAGATTCCACTCCACTAGGTTACCACACATCTGCTAAATGCTCCTGAATGCCCCCCAATTCCAGACATCTTTCTCTGCACCCAGCACTCTCTACCTCCATCCCATCTCTTCCCACCAACCTGACTCCCTTGGTCCTGTCCCTTCCCTCCCCTAGTCTACCCTCAATATCTGTTCTATTTCCCTTCCCAGGGAGATCTATGTATCTCCTAAAGGGACCTTCTTTCTGCCTAACCTCTCTGGGCTTATGGATTGTAGCTTGGTTATCATTTACTTAACAGCTAATATCCACTTATAAGTAAATACGTACCATATTTGTCTTTTCAAAATCCCATGAATTTAAAACAACATACTTTCTGTTGTTTTGGTCATTCAGTGACTCAGTATTCTCTACTCTTTCCTATTCTTGGGGATCATTTTTTTTAAAGTAGTGAAGACCTGGGATTTTTAACAGAACTGAAAAGAACACATATCAAGAAACATTAAATTAAAAAAAATTGTAATGAGCTCTGCCTAAGCCAGACCCTATTGCAGGGCCATGGAGACATGCAGAGATGTAGGACATAGCCCTTGTCCTACATTGTCATGAATCTTTCCACACTGGCTGAGAGATGGATAGCCTGCTTTGAGACAGCAGAATTGACTGAGCATTTTTCAGAGTGTTTTATGGAGTGCTTCATTTCCAGAGAAACTTGACATCGATCCACAGGCAGCTCTACAAGCTGAATTACAGCATTTAGTAT
Source organism: Rhabdomys pumilio (assembly GCA_030674055.1). NCBI lineage: Eukaryota > Metazoa > Chordata > Mammalia > Rodentia > Muridae > Rhabdomys > Rhabdomys pumilio. Next base: position 70,383,859 of record JANHMN010000013.1, on the reverse strand, counting down.
GTTTACAAAATTGCTCATACATTTCTAAATTACAAGGAAAAAAGATATATCAACCCAATTCCTTTCTACCCTTCTTGCTTCAAAAACACCAATCAAGAACCACCAATAATCAGGGCCGCAAAATGAGTGCAAGTGTTGTCATTGACAGGGTAAAGTTTTAACTCATTTCCTTATCATCCATAGGAGGAAGTGAGAGCTGTGCTCTGGGATTTCACAATCTGTGCTCCAGCTTTTGGCCATTGTCATACCAGCATTAAAACATTTGCTTTTCAGACAAGGTCTCATGTAGTTTAGATTAGCCTCAAACTTTCTCAGTAGCCAAGGATTTGAACCTCTGAACTCCTGCCTGCACTTCTTAGTTGCTGAGATTACAGAATTGCACCACCATGCTGTTTTATGTAGTGTCGAGGATCAAACATAGGGCTTCGTGCATAACTCACAAGCTTTCTGATAATAGTAATCGCAGTGACCAAGGTAGCTTTGCTTGGTTATGTACACGTACTTGTCTGGATTTGAATCCTAATAAGAATCATGTGATATGGAGGGGATTACATAGACCACCAGCACCTCGATTTCCTCACCTATAAAATGGGAGAATAATAGTCCTTCTTAGCTTAGCTGTAGTGAAAATAAGCTACCTGTTATAACAGGCTAATATTTCTGGATATGTACATGTATGCTTTCAGTGAAATATAAAATTCAAACCCTCTTAACACAAACAGTTGGCTTAAAGCTAGTATCATTTTATTGTCATAGGTATGTGGATATTATAATTAAAGTTTTATCTGTTGATCAAGCTTGTGCAGTTGGAGTATTTCTATCTGATTGTTTTAAGCTCCTAAAGGTTCTGCAACACCTTTCAGAGTTGCAGCAAAGATCTCCAAGCTTCTATAGAGACTGTATATATATATATTGGTTTTTCAAGACAGAGTTTCTCTGTGTAGCCCTGGCTGTCCTGGAACTCACTCTGTAGACCAGGCTGGCCCCGAACTCAGAAATCCGCCTGCCTCTGCCTCCCAAGTGCTGGGATTAAAGGCGTGCGCCACCACCGCCCGGCTGAGACACTATATTTTAAAAATGGGTTTGGGGGCACTTAGGTGTAAATCTTAATTATGACTGTAAATTAGTTGCTCTCTTTGTGATTTTCTTCCTGCCCCTGAAGCTGATTAATACAGTAAATAGTTCCCCTTAGAAAGTGCTTTGTCCACTACATCAGAAGATCCCCGAGTGCTAATGAGATGTTACAGTCCAACCTGGGAGACGAAATGAGCTCCATGGTGCGTGCAGGGAGTAACGAAGGCTGGGAAGACTGTTCTGGTTTGGACACTAAATGTCCCTCCAACAGTGTGTGCTGGAGGATTGGCTCCCAGTCCGCGAGGTTCAAGGGGAATGCTGGGAGGTGATGCAACAGTGAGAGTTCTGGCCTCAATTGGATTGGTCCACCGATGGATTGATGGGTTAGTGGGCTAATGGGAGGGAGGTAGAACCTAAATGGAGGAAGCAAGGCCTCAAGGGAGTGATTTCTCGTGAGCCCTTTCCTTTCCTCTCTGTTTCTGTGCCTCTGACCATCATGATGTGGGCAGCTCCCATCTTCCATACACTTCTACTGAGATGCCCAGCTTGGCTTTGACCCAGACACAGAGGAACTGTGGGCTCAAATGTCTGAAACTGTTTCCTGCAAATCACCCTTCCTCTCTTGCTGTTTACAATGGTTTTGCTCTGCAGTCCAGGCTGATTTCAAACACCATCCTCCTACCTTACTCGTATTGGGATTATAGGAACAGGCCACCTCACCTGGCTTAGGCCTTGCCTCCTTTTTAGTTAACTCTGATTGCTTATATTGTATGTTATCTTTGAGACAAGGTTTCGAACTGTTACTAAGATTGGTCGAGAACTCACTGTATGTCCCAGTCTGGCATCAGACTTAGGCAATCCTCTTGCCCTAGGCTCCTGAGTGTCTGGAGCTTCAGGAGAGCCACTCACAGCTTGCTTTATTTCAGATGTTTGTCATTTGGACAGAATGCTGATTCACAAAGTCACCAATAAAAAATAAAGATATTTGAAAGCAAGGCAAGCTATTTCTGAATGAGGGAGGTTACACACACTGTCTCTAGAGTGTGTTCACACATTCACAAAGTAACAGTAAGCAATTACTTTGTTTTTGTGAATGGACGATGATAGGGGGAACACTAGTTCCTTCCTTCTGTTTTGCTCTTCGGCATCCTCGCAGAAGCATCCCCAGACAGCACTGTCCTGCAGTGTTACCGTCATTTCTTTGTAGAAACCGTGGTCAAGGAGCTTCCTGTTTCTCTGAACTCTACAGGGGCCACTTCCCATACACCTGCAGAACTAGAAGGAAGGTCCTAATCCTTGTTTCCTCCTTTATATCTCCTCTTTTCTCTACCACTTCCCTTTCTTTTCTCCTGCATGCTTGTGTGAATCCATCTCAGTATCTGTGTCTATGATGGTACAGCACCTTCTTCCTGTCCAGATTGTCAGGTAATTAAACAGATTCTGCTTACGAGTTCATGATTTGCCAAGGATGGAGGCCATGTATGCTCACCAATCAGTTCTGGTTTTATCTATATAGTCAATCATTTCATATCCAGGTTAACCTCCTTTTAGTAATGAGGAAATGACTGCTCAAAAAATGTAAATAATTGTCCTACATGTCCCAGGTACATTGGAGCTCAAGTCTGTGCAATTTTTCTATTGTGTCACAAAGTGTTGAAGGTGGGTGGGTATTTTGATGGGTAGAACTTAGTGAGGAGGGATTCCATGTTATAGAAGCAAGACAAACAGAGAGGTAGTTATTAAGAACTAGTAAATTAAACCAGTTGACCAAGAATGTTAAGGCAGGAAACCAGGATTGGAAGGGGATAAGGCAGAATACATGGGGGTGGATAAGTCTGGAGGCACAGAAGTAGACAAGGCTTGGGGCCCAGGAGTGGGTAAGGCTGGAGGCTCGGGAGTGGGTAAGGCTGGAGGCTCGGGAGTGGATAAGGCTGGAGGCTCGGGAGTGGATAAGGCTGGAGGCTCGGGAGTGGATAAGGCTGTAGGCTCGGGAGTGGGTAAGGCTGGGCTGGAGGTTCAGGAGTGATGGGTGAAGAGCTGGAAATGCTTGCACTCTCTACTGCTATCTTTTAACAAAGAGTCCTGCCCTATTGTATTGATCAAGACTTGGAGAATCTTTCCTATTTTTTTTTTTTTTTTTTTTTTTTTTAAAATTTTTTTTTTTTTAATAAAAGATAAATGGCAGTTTAAGAGTTTGGATGAGAGGCTGGAGAGATGGCTCAGTGGTTAAGAGACTGCTCTTCCAGATGTCCAGAGTTCAATTCCCAGCAACCACATAATAGGATCTGATGCCCTCTTCTGGAATGTCTGAAAAACAGATACAGTGCACTCATATAAAATATAATAAATACAACTTAAAAAAAGAGTTTGGAAGTGATACTCACTTAAGGAAGTTGTATACAGAGCTCTAAATGTTGAGGAACACAAGCTAGACCACACAAAGACCCATTCTTACAGAGATGGGCATCTAGAGATGCCAGGAAAAGGATATTATATTGATAGAATGGCCCACGAGAGAATTTAGCATCCCTCTTTCTGAGGACAGATGCTCACGTGTCTTGAAGAGTTCATTAATGAGGCTACCTTATTTTAGAAAGTAAAAGAAGGAGGAATGGAAAGGTATTTTAGTTTCTAAGTGGCAAGTTAGAAAAGGCTCTGAAATTCTTAGAATACATGGCTGGTAAGGTGGCTCAGTTGGTCTCTGAGGCAAGTATAAGGACCTGAGTTGGATTTTCAGAATTTGTATAAATAGCTAGGCAGGGTGGGGCACACTTACAGCACCCTCTCTAGTGGGCAGAGACAGATGGATCCCTAGGACTGATTGGGTAGCCAGCCCAGTCTAATCTAATGGTGAAATTCAGGCTAATGAGAGACACCATCTCAAATAAAAATGATGAATGGCATTTGAAGAAGGATACCTGCAGTTGATTCTCTGGCCTCTACACATGTGCACACATGCACACATAGACAGGCTCAGATAAGCACACATGTACCTGCATACATTCGTGTACCTGTGTACACTTCGCACACCCCATGTACATACATGCTTGCATGCACTCCACATGAATGCACATGTGCCTATTCACAAGTACTTGCACACACATGCACCCCCTCACATGTGCACATGTGTACACCTGTATGCACATGAATATATACATAATCCTGAGAATTTGATATGGTAAATGAGCTACCATTAAGGACAGAATCTGAAGTGAGGAAGGATTTTTTTTTTAATGCTTTTGGAAAAAACAGTCTGGAGTAACTGAAGACCGTGCAATTAAACGGAGCAGGAGTCTTGGCATCTTGCTTGAAGCCTGCTGAGCTGTAAGACATGTGACTGAAGGTCAAGGGGAGAATGCAAGTAGATATGGATTAATAAACACACTGGAGTGTCTTACTGAGATAGTAATATTTGGATTATAAAACACTTTTAAAAACTATTTGAGCCCATGATTAATTGAGGCTCACAAATTTCAAGCAGTGAAATGTTTTTTACTGCAATTGCTATTAAGAACTCCTATCAGCTATCCGATTCCTTGATTTCCCTAGTGAATTTTATAATCTAAATTAAACAGGAATGGTATAAATTTTCCATTTTGGGGGGTAGCTGATTAAAACCAATACCATCTCAATGTACTGTTACATGGTAGTTATAGTTGACTCTATGGAACAATTTATTGTGGATCTGATTACTCCCAGTATTTTTATGAATTGATCATAAGCCAATTTGAAAATTTACTGATCTAAACAAGTTTAGTAATAGCAGAATATACTGGCTTTAAGAATTAATAAAGCAATAAATCAGGATCATGGAAATGAACACTTCTCCTTGAATAACTTATATTGTCATGAGACCATGAATCATGTCTCAGGACATCTCTCTAACTCCACACATAATCTGTGGCTTGGTGTCATCACCAATTCATAAGTATGCCTGAGACAGAAAAGTATTTTATGAATAGAATTTTTCCCTAAAAATTTTCCATAGCAGGACTGGAGATTCATTTTAGTGGATAAAGTACTTGCCATGCCAGTGTGAGAACCAGAGCTCGGATTCCAGATTCCTCAAACCGGTGGAAATGCCCAGTGACTGTGGTGCCCACGTGGAGAGGAGAGATGGGGAACTCACAGAGGAAGCTAGGGGCTGGACTAGCCAGACCAGAGAGCTCTGGATTCACAGAACAGTGTAAAGTGATCAAGGAAGGCGTGCAGTGTCTACCTCTGGCCTCTACATGCATGTGCTCTGCAAGCGTGTATACAGGTAAGTATGTGTGTGGGTATGCATGATCACATGTAAATGTGAGTGTATGCACTCACACACATATGAGTGCACATATACACATTAAAAAGGGTTCTGTAAGAGATAAATTAATATTTAAAAAATGATAAAATGCCCAACATAAACCTCTATTTTATGAAAAATTGCATTTTAAGAAAAACCACTGGGCATTCATCATGATGGTCCTTCAGCAGAGGAAGGACGTATGAGAAACATTTTTTTCCTTGGAAGCTGTAAGCACAGCTGTCTCACTGCCTTGTGGAACAGGAACCGGGTGCCCTGGGTTTGGGGAGGGAACCACCACGGATTGGGAAATAAAACACAAACTTCTCAGGGGATTGCTGGTCCTGACCCAGAAGGGAAGTGGGAATTACTGGCATTGACTCTCCTCCCTCCCTCAAGCACTGCTGGGTTCTTCTCAGTGGGCTAGAAACATACCTTCCTCAGGCAGCAGGAGACGGTGACATCCGTTTCTCTCAAGTTTTCCAGAAAGTTTTGCAGGGGCTGCAAAGCATATATTTTCTATATACAAGATGAGGCTGGATTAACTTTATGAAGCGTGTGTGACAGACCACAGAAGGGTGCTGGGAGTTGATAATTAGGGATATAGGTTTTGGTGTATGTTGCTGTGTCTTCCTTTACCCTTTGGTTCCACCCTCCAAGAAAGTACAGGTGGCACCCTAAAGTGTTTGCCAGCTCTCTAACCTCCGTGTGACACTGACACTACCTTGACTTTGACCTTCGTTGTATGTCAGAGGTCCTAGTCACTTTCTTCCTGGGCCTCTCAGAGTGACCTTGAATGCCATGGTGGCACTTGCAAAAGTCTGGGCTCTTTCTCACATCGGTGATCTGAGGTGACCTTTTCCAGCATGAGCCACAGGTCACGTGACAGTTTCTGCCTCTTTGTATTCTCTTACCCTCTTGAAATGCTCCTGCTTTGCTGTGTTGGTACAGTGAAGGCATCTAAGTTCACAGAGGTCACCTCTTACTAATAGTACCTCTGAAGTGTTCTTCACAGGCTGTATTTGAATGCTTGTGGTACTGGCTTTCTTTTGGGGGGAGGGGTTGTTATAGAACTTTTGAGATGTAAGCCTCGCTGGTGGAGATGATTTTTGGAGGTCAGACCATAAGGAGTACAGCCTGATTCACTTTCTGTTCTATCTCTACTTTCTGGTTTATCTTGATTAGAGTAAGCAGTCTCACACTCCTGCTGTGTGTCTTTACTGCCATGGCGGGTTATAGCAGCAAAAAATGAGCCTAGATAAATGCCTTCTTCCTTGGGTGGCTTCTTGTCAAGTATTTGGTTCCAGCGATGAGAAAAGTAACTGCTACACTGTGCCCCCCCACCCCCCGATGATGGAAGTGGCATACTCTCAGAGTCAATACTACAGTCTGCTAGAAGGATTTCTATCCTGGGTTCTGAGCAGTTGAACCACAAACCATAGAATTGGCAGGAAATGTCTCTGCTCTATCTGAATATGTAATACAGAAAGACTAACAGGAAGTCTTTGGCCTTTCTAAGGCCCAGGTATACAGATGAAGTAATGAGAGTCGGAATTTTATACAGACATTCCTCTTGCATACAGTTTGCATTCCTGGACTTATTCATCAACTGGAAATACTTGAAAAGAAATTGTGTCTATAGTGAACATATAGACTTTCCTTATCTTTATTTCTTAAACAATATGATATAGTAACATTTATATAGCATTTACACAATGCTGGAAATTATAAGTAATCTGGAGACTGTTTGAATACAGGAGCATATGCATAGCCAATGTGCAAATTCCCTCCTCCATCTACCTACCTATCATCTATTTATCTACCCATCCATCTATCTCTCATCATCATCTATCTGTCATCTCTCTGTCTATCCATCCATCTATCTACCTATCATATATCTGGTCTTCAGCATTTGAAGTGTTTGATATGTTTGATGGGTCTTGGAAAACTTATGGATGTTGAGTGACACCTATAATCTGTACTTTCTGTTGATTCTCTGATGTACAAAGGACAAGCATCAAGAGACTAGGGATGAAAGAGGCAAGTGAACATGATTGAGAGGTTCTGGGAAGCCTGTCAGGCCTGATACAGATTCCCTGATGATTTATAAAGAACAAAGTTTCCACCATAAAGACCTTCAGCCAAGTTCGTGGTTAATTTCTCTCTTGTTTATCATCTTTTCAATTCCCATGTGGCCATGCTCTTAGATGAGATGGTCAAAGGCAGGGTGTTAGTTTGTTTACCAGTTTTGCTGACTTGCAACCTAGGGAGGATCTTCTGGAATGATACAGGGAATGAATGAGCTGACTGCCAGTCTACTGGATGCTGCCAAAATTCTGAGGGCTTTAAGAAGCTCAGTGCAGACAGAGAACTTAGAGTGCTTGGGGGAGTCACATATATCTGTGTTGGAGGTACATTCCTCAGATGACCCTCATAATGACCCTAGACCTGTGTCATGTCCTCTCCTCAAGAGTGGGTGCAACTTGTGGGTATGTTGTCACTTCACTCTTATGACTTTGTTGTTTTATGGTATAAGGGATTTTGCAGATAGAATTAAGCTATGAAATTGATCGCTCTTAAGAAGGATAGTACCTGGCTTGAATTCATCAGATATGCTGATTACATATGGGTATGGTGGTCAGAGATGAGAAAACTTGGGAGGGGACAAGATTTGATGGCTACGGGGCAAGAAATACAGACTGTAGATGGTTTGTAGAAGCAGGGAGCTGGTGGTACCCACTTAATGATGTGGTGGTACCCACATCATGGAGATGGGACCTCAGACACAAGAACTGTCAACAAGGAGAGAGAGAGTCTGGATAATATATCCTTCATAGCTTCTAGCTGAGGATTCATCCAGGTGGTCACCTTGTCTGCAGCCTCATGAGACCCACTCAGGCAACCAGCCAGGCTGTGCTGGACCTCTGGGCCCCAGAGTGACAGAGTAAATGAATAGACATGGCATTAAGCAGATAAATCTGTGGTAGTTTGTGAGGCAGTAATCCAAAGCAAATATGATTGGTAATTCCACACTTTTGGGGTGTGCCAATCACTGCTGGATCACTTTCCTTCAACTGGGTCAAGTCATCGGGTGAGGGCATATTAGGAAACTGAGGAGGTATTCTTCACAGCAGTTGCACACAAGTTACATCCATACGATGCTAGCAAGTTTGCTCTTTCGAACTGGTGTACTCTGAGGATTTAGTACTTCTGATTATTATAACTGACAAGGTCAGGAAGCATGCTCAGGGGCTTTCTGTTCTCAAACCTAACACTACTCCTCTATTCTGCCCTTTCCTTGGGTTTGGAGTTGTCACTTTTACTCTGAGAAAGGACCTTCCCAATGACCTATCGCTACAGTGTACACACCACATTTCCTCTGAACATAGTGACTGCACTTTAAGCCTAGGTGGATCCAGTGTGACCCTGAGATACTCGTGTTCAATCCATGCTCTCTCTTGATCAGAGTCTGCACAGTCAGTCATGTAGTAAAAATGGAGAAGCTTTGGCTTTCCTTTCTTCTCAGACACTCATGTCTTTCATTGCAGGACATTTTTGAAGTCAATGGGAGTGGGGATACTCCAAGGCCCTTATGCATAAGCGTCAAGCAGGGGCTCAAGGTGAATCTACATACTCAGCCTTTGATGTCTGTGCCAAACACCAGGTGGGTGTCTTCAGTCCCTGCCAGTTGATTGTGACTACAGATTTAGCTCTCCAAACCATAGAGTAAGTTGCAAAATTATGCATTGAAATTGGGGCACAGTGACCCACTCAAAAAGGCCACTATCACCTTTGATAATATGATATTTTAGACATTGATTGACCAAATGGCTGCTTTAGATCATAGGTTGATGCCCTGGGAGGCCTGCTTTTTTCTGAGGGGAGGCTAGGAGACTCTCATAGTCAAATCTTATTATTTTAGGAAATAAAAAAGTGGTTCAATTTTCTTGTTTCATTGAGTTGGGAAACACTATTAACTCAGGGAGTTGGCTCTTTGATGTCATTCCCATCTAGACTATTGTCTTCCACCTGATAAGAGGTATATGTGTACACACACACACACACACACACACACACACACACACACAGAGAGAGAGAGAGAGAGAGAGAGAGAGAGAGAGAGAGAGAGAGAGAGAAAGAGAGAGTAAAGACTGCCACATCTTATCTGATTTATTATACGCAAAAAGAATGTGAGGTTTCAGACTCAGAGAGACAAACATGATATGTTCTGTCTTATGAGTGGGTATTAGATGTAAAGACAATTATGCTATAGTACACAGACCCAGATAAACTAGATAACATGGGGATTTTTAGTGTGCAAGCAAGGATCCCCCTGGAAAGGGAAAGTAGACTAGATTTCTAGGGTGGATTGGGAGCAGGAAGGGTTGAGAACAGGAGAAATCAGGTTTCGGGGGGTGGGAGAAAATACTGGGGAAAATGACTGGATTTTGGGGAGCATTTCATGGTGAGATGGAAATCTAGTATTATGGTTTGTATATGCTCCACCCAGGGAGTGGCACTATTAGAAAGTGTGGCCTTGTTGGAGTAGGTGTGTCACTGTGGGTGTGGGCTATAAGACCCTCATCCTAGCTGCCTGGAAGCCAGTATTCTGCTAGCAGCCTTCAGATGAAGATGTAGAACTCTCAGCTCCTCCTGCACCATGCCTGTCTGGATGCTGCCATGTTCCTGTCTTGATGATAATGGACTGAACCTCTGAACCTGTAAACCAGCCCCTATTAAATGTTGCTCTTATAAGAGTTGCTTTGTCTTGGTGTCTGTTCACAGCAGTAAAACCCTAACTAAGACACACCTAGTATAATGAAATATCCATGGAGTCTATGAGAGTAAAATGCCCTAGCAAAGACTCCTAGTTATAGGAGACATGGAGCTGGAACCTGCTATCCTCTTTAGCCAGATGGGGCCTCAAATGAAGGGTTTGGGACACCAACCCAGCCACAGAACCTCCAACCTACAGTTTGTCCTGCTTGCAGAGTGTTTTGGGACCTGAGCCTAGCAGAATTGTTATAAAAAAAGAACAGAAAGACTTCATCTAGCAACTCATGGGAGCAGATGCAGAGATCACAGGCAAACATTAGGTAGAGTTTGGGGGTCCTGTGTAGGAGGGGGAGGAAGGATCAGAGGAACCAGAGAGTCAGAGACACCGTGAGAACATGGCCCACAGAACTGACAAGGACTCATGGAGACTCATAGAGATCAGGAAGCTTGTAGGGGTCTGACCTGGGTCCTCTGCATGTATGTTACAGCTGAGTTGCTTGTTGCTCTTTGTGGAATTCCCAACAGAGGGAACAGGGGCTGTCCCTGACTCTTTTGCCTACTTGTGGGATCCTTTTCTTCTGCTGGGTTGCCTAGTTAGGCCTTGATATAAAGGTATGTGTCTGGCCCTATTGTAGCTTGTGATTCTGTGCTTGGTTGGTATCCCTGGGAGGTCTGCTTTTTTCAGAGGGGAGGCTGAGTAGAGGAGATGGATCTTGGAGAGAGGGTAGGCATGAGGAAGCTAGATTTGGGGGTGAAGCAGATGGAGAGAAAACTGCGGTTGGGACATAATATTCAAGAGAAGAGTAACAGAAAGCAAGTGAGGTTTGCTCAAGTGGGGTGGGAGGAAGCAAAATGCTTTTGCTTAGATATCTGATACCTTTCTGGGTAACTCCAGTTTAAGTTATGGTCTAGCTGAGCACCTGAGCTTGACCTTTGCTTGTGACTTGGGCTCAGATTGGCCCCAGAGTGTTCACTGTGGCTCTAGCTGAGGAGCAGCACGAATCTTAGGGGTAGCACTTTCCCACTAAGGTAGTGCTGGAGGAGCAAGAGGACACGTGGAGAAACGGTGTGTTGGAGGGCAGGCTTGAACGGGCACCCTGACATGTCTACCCATATTTAATGTGATACGTCAAGTCATGTGACGTAACTCTGAGTGCAAGAGTGGGAAAATGTACTTCAGATTTGGAGGAAGAAGGTGAGAGAGTGTATGGAATTTCCTTAAAACCGGAACCAAACTATTGCCCCCCCAATATGTGTGTGTCACCTATCTATTTACCTATCATTTGTCTGTCTGTCTGTCTGTCTATTATCTATCTGTCTGTCTGTCTATCTATCTATCTATCTATCTATCTATCTATCTATCTACCTATCTATCTATCTCTTTGAGCTACCTTCCTAGCTGAGCACTAAGTAAATATTTTTAAACATTGATTTAATTCACTTCAAGAAGATGAGTATGTGTGTGTTTTAGTTCATTTTCATTGCTAAAACAAACTATCCGAAGCCAAGTGTATTGAAAAGAAAAGAGGTTTATTTGGCTGGCAATCTGAAGGTTCCTGCACACAGCTCTGGCAGGAAGGAAAGACATGTGGGAAAGTTAAGTTTGTCTTGTCATAAGAATCTATTCCCTTGGAAGCTAACACACTCCTCTTGGACTTGATCTACCCATGCAAGGCAGCATGAGGCCACTCACAGCGGTGATACCCTAGGACCTCATTCTCTTCCACAAAAGGTCCTAATACATCAGCTCTGCCACAGGCACAACAATGCTGTAGGCACCCGTTAGAGTAAGAGCTCTGAGCCACAGAACAACTTTAGTCTTGGCCGCTCAACCCATATGGACAGGCAGATAGGCAGGATCCTGAATAGAATTCAGCTTTCTGAGGATAGGCACTTCCTCTGCATCCATTTCTTCCTGCTGTTCTGGCCACTCCACATTAATTCAGGTCACTTTCAGTTAAGAAAGGAGACGAGAGTGTTTCAAAGAAAAATGTTCTCTATGAAATATTTAAACATGGGTAAAACTACCAGCAAGGTAGAGTTGAATGTTTTATGTGATAACGGAGGCTCACATCTTAGTGCCCTGCAGGTGGTAAGAAAAGATCCATAGTGGCCAGCTCCTGCCAGTGCTACCCAGTCGGCCACATCCAAAACCAGGGCTCGCATCGTGGGGCTGAGTTCCTTCAGCTGTTTAATGTGGTGAATGGCAGCTCTTATTGCTCTAAGGATCTGGGGGAAGAAAGAACATTGGTGAGCATGTCCATCTTTATTGAGGACCTACCATGTGCTACAGACTGCTGCTATTCTGGACTGAGGAAACTGTGGCTCAAAGACAGAGGCAGCAGTAGTGAAGGTCTTGGAGTCAGAAGAAGAGCCAAGACTCAGAGACCCGCTATCTTCAGAGGCCAGTACTGTATTTGGGTATGACAGTTTCTTCTCGTACTCCAGCGACTGGGACGTCATTGTTAATAGAACAGGTTTTGTAAAAATCTTATAGTAATCACCTTAAACTGATCTCAGAGCTCTTTGAGTTGACGTCAATTCAAGTTACCAGTACCACTCAGCCATCAATTTGTTTGTTCAGTTTGTCTTTTTCTTTGTTCCTCTCTGTTCAAGTTCCGTCAGCACAGCTTTACAACAGCACAGTTCTGGCACCTTCATCCTTGTTCGGACAAACCCTCGATTTTCTTAGGTGACAAAGTCCGAAAAGCCAGAGGAGTCCTTCTGGGGATGGGGCTGCACCGTGCCCAGGAGCTCTTGGGCTGTGACTCTCATCCGGATGTAGGAGACACTTAAAACCATAGCCTTAGCTGACACACGGCTCTCTCTGATTATTTATTACCCAGACTTTATTGCATCAATTAATTAGGACGAAGGAAGGCAAGCTCCTGTGTGACTGGCTCCCCATATGTCTTTTCCTCTGTGATGGTATAGGATGAAAGGCTGTGCTCAACTGGTCAATGAGCATGTCAAACCTTTAGAATATGCAATCTGTATTGCTAAGTAATCACGGTCTGGTTTAAATAATAGTTGTATTCAGCATGAAAGTAGAAAACACAAAAATAACTGAAAAGAAAACCAGGAGTGAGCCTCGTGGAAGGCATCCAAGGAACGATCTTGATGACATGTTCCTGCACATGTGACGCTGGGTGTCTCTCTGTGACTGGTAAGTGGTAGAAAATAAATGCACATCTTATTTGGGGATGAATTCTTGTGATTTCTCTGCATATTTCTATCTAATTCAGCTTTCATGGATAGTCTATATGACATGTATGCTTGAACATACGGGTGCTCAGAAGGCTGACTCCACTACTATTTGATCCGTTGCCCAGGCTTGATAAAACTGTGTCTTATATGTCCCAGTGCCACTTGGAAAGGAGGTTTTTGGCATAGCCCTGTGAGGTATGGAGTGAAAATGAGAGTATTTGATTGGCCTTAATCCAGTATCACTGGTGTTCTTAAAAGAAGAGAAAATGCAGACATATATAGGAACAAAAGGAGGAGACAGCCACATTCAAGCCCCAGACAGAAACCTGGAACAGTTCCTGTCCCTTGAGCCCACAGAGGAGTCAACCTTGGTGACACCTTGAAGTGGAACTTAGAGTCTCTGAAGAGCTAAGAGACACACATTTCCATTGTTTAAGCCATGGAGTCTGTTTCTTTATTGTGGCAGTCATAGCAAATGAACATACCTCATGTAGAAGGCTGATACCTCATGTATCAGACAAGGGGTGGAGGTTGTGGATGGAAACAGGGAAAAAGAAATCTGGTTGGAGTTTAATATCCCACAGAAGTTTTGAAGGTCACTCTCTTGGGATCAGAATAACTGATGACATGTCCTGTCTGAGGTCAATTTATTTCAGATAACATAGAAATGTCAATTGGCCCAAACTTAATTCTAAAAGTGAGATCAGTTTCATTCTTTAATGAGGAATTTTTATTAGAATATTACAGTCCATACAGTGTAAGTGAAGATGCCAAATGAAAAAAAGTTCTTGTGTAGCGGTAGAAATTTGCATTGACTTAGTTCTTTCACCTCAGAATATCTCTATCTCTGCATTTTCTGACAAAACCTCTGGCTGAAGGGAGCATGGACCCTCTGCAAGCAACCACTATGAATTTCTTCAGATGGGTATTTGCCCTGCCTATTCCCATTCACTTTTTGTTAAGATCAACTGCCATTATTTGTTACGTCCAGACAACCACCCTGTGGAAACCCAGAAAAACCTGAAAAATAGAAACGAGGTGATCTCCTTGAAGTGGAATGTGAGGGCTTTCTCAGGTCAGTGGGGAGGAGCTAGCTCTAAGGCATACCCAAGATCTGAGTGGGGTCGCTGGAGTGCCCAGTGCATCTCCCGACAGCCTCCTCACACACTTGGATAACATAAAAGCCTTTCTGTCCACTGTGGCCTGTGAACTGGCTTTCATCATTGGCACCAAAGACCAGCCACTCTCGAGGAATAAAGGACAGGATGATCAATCCCAAGGGAGACAAGTCCAGTTCCAGAATGTTCCTTTGTCCAGGAACAGCTGTGGGGAATTCAAGACTAGCCAAGGATGTAAAGATCACAGGATCTCTTTCTTTCATTGTCTACTTGTTCGTCTGGGCACCACACTGTGCCTCCGCCATCCGAGGAGCTACCAACCACAGTGAAGGCATGAGGTCTTAGCTCAAAGAGCTCTTTCTTTCTGCAGAGCCTACAAGCAGCAGTTAACCCTTGCTTTACCTTCCTTTAATTTAAATTTTTTATCATGTATGAAATTGTCAAAGAAAGAATAAAAATTTAAAGCAGATTTTGAAATACATATTTACATGATACAAGAATATGCAGATCATCACTGTGGTCAGCATAAAGAGCAAGGCGACAGCAGACACCCAGACATCATCTCTAAGGTCATTAGATAAATGATGTGCTCTTTTGGGGACCTTGCTTTAATACTAGGGGGCTTTATTTCTTGTTGGCACACTGTATTTTGACATAACTATGACATGTGGTTTAGCTACTGGGGTCAGAATATTCAGGTATGAGATTAATTATCATAGGTGTTGGGCCAACTATTACCAAAGTCAGCACTGATGCAAATCATGCTGCTTGCACAGACAACACAATTCCGTTATATTTTAAAGTTGGTAAGAGTGCAATCATATGAAGATTCGCTCTTTCACCCTTGGAAAGTGATTTACAGGGTGAAGACATGAAGAGGAGGAAGGGTGGTCTTGTTTCATTTCCTGTGTTAAGCATCCTTGGCTTGAGAAATGGTAGCCTTCTTCTTCTTGTTACCAAGTCAACCCTGTCCCACCTTGCCATTATTCATCTAGGGGTATTTTATCTTTCTAGATTCTTTGATTATCAACTTTCTCTTCACAATCCACTTTCAATCTAGGGTAAATCAACACAACAAACAACAAACAAGCATATCCTGTAGATCACACTCCTACCCATATGG
This sequence comes from Rhabdomys pumilio, assembly GCA_030674055.1. NCBI lineage: Eukaryota > Metazoa > Chordata > Mammalia > Rodentia > Muridae > Rhabdomys > Rhabdomys pumilio. The sequence continues at coordinate 70,368,279 of JANHMN010000013.1, read as the reverse complement.
TGCCAGATGGGTTCTTGGAATCCCTTTGAGGTAACACAAATATCATAACTGAGGAGGGACTCCTCCATTTTGCTGGGCCTTCTTAGGTATGAACAAGTATCCGTCTATGTAGTGGCAGTTCTGGAATGACCATTAGCCCTTCTGCCAACATGGACCATGGACATTGGAGCAGGCTCAGCTCATGGGCAAAGAGGGTGGAAGAGGCTTGGGAATAATCATAGAACCACTGATACCCACATATTTTCTGTGAACCACATATTAGATAAGGTTAGGAATAATTTTATTGTCATAAAATCCTTTGAGGAAGATATTTCTAGAGCTCCTAAGGTAGGTATTTTTATCCCTTTATTAGAGAGGAGGAACATGACGTTTTTAAAAGAGTACTCATTTTCCCAAGGTTTTGCTGTTCAAAAATGTTGGGGCTGCTTCTGCATTCAGTCCATTGCTTACAGCTCAGGGCAGACTCTTATTTAAAAGTTGGACACTATGGGCAGAACTGTTGTAGGGTGTTCCTGTCATGCAAGCCACCTGTCCAGAGCACCCCAAAGTGCACTATTCAGGTCTAATTCAGAAAAGAAGGGCAATTATCAGGTTTCCTTTTCTACTATTCCTTTGTGGTTTCCCTTTCCTTCTCATAGAGAAGCAGTTGGGCAGAATGGAGTGTTTATGGATTTGGAAGCTGGATTTCTTCAGACTGAAGGACTTTGGTTGGGTTTCTATCCCTATCTACAAAACTAAACCAAACCGGACCAGACGGGATGAAACCAGACCAGACCAGACCAAACCAAACCAGACCAATGAATCAACTAATCAAGCAAACAACAACAACAACAACAACAACAGCAGCAGCAGCAACAACAACAACAACAACAAAACTGCACTGGGGCTGAGGAGAGCTCAATAGATAAAATGCTTGGAGTTTTGAGGATGCTGCTTCACTAAGAAGACATCTCCATGTTCAACAGCTTCAGTTGCACTAATGGGGTTTATGTCTAAGCATCTTTGCTAATACAATGAAAGTCATACACACAATAGATGTAATAACAGATGTAAAAACTTTGATCTTCAGCATTTATTTAAAAACCCAGGTCATTTTACACTTGTTTCCCCATCACTGGACAGATATAGCTATCTGGGGCACTCTGGGCAGCCCCCTTAGCCTAACTTGTGATTGTAGGGTCTCAGTGAGAGATCCTATCACAGAAAACAATGTGGAAGACTTTCATAAGTAATAACAGCTGACTTTGACTTTTGGCCTACACATACATACACACACACCACACTTAAACACAACAAACACACATACTACACTACATGCTAATACATATCACACAGAGAACACACACTTGTACACATCACACATACTACATACCTATACACATCACACACACAAACACACATGTACACATCACACACATTATATACTTATATACATCACACACAGAACACACACAAACACACACACATGTACACAACACACACACACACACACACACACACACACACACAGAGACAAAGAATCATGATATTGCTGTTGGGCATCAAGAAATCCTGTTTTATTGTTGTTGTTTTTCTTTGATTTTAAAGAGAGATGGGATAGTTGGCTCATTCTGGAAGCATCATTGTATTTTAACAAGTTTTTTTCCCTCTAGAAACTAGCAGTTAGCTCAAACAATGACTTTTTACTGGTGACATTTAATGCCAAATGATGGACTGTGGGTCCCTTGTTCTGGAGAGTGTCCCATGACGATTTCCTGACTGGGGACAGGGCAAGAGCAGGGAGGGCTCGCTACTGTCTCTGTGCTGCCTCCGGCCTGCATCTCCACTGTCTGTAGGTCTCCAGCCAGGCCTGATGAGGGAGGTTGAGGCCAAAGGACACAGAGTGCGAGCAGGAGGGGAGATTGCCTGCCCCTGCCGCTGCCTCTGGCGCCCTGTCGCTGACTGGTCTCTCCATGCTGAGCCGGTCCAGGCCCGGGCTGGACTGATAAGGAGCCGGGTAGCTGGCAAGGAGGCAGCTTCATGTCCCAGGCAGGTTCTGGGAGAGCAGAGCTCTTCCCTAAGTGTTACAGTTCTTGTGACAAAAACTCTCGGACACCAAGATGATTCTTGGGCACGTGCTTTTCACTTCCCCTAAGCAGAGCCCTTGTATACAGTTTCAGGGTGGGTTAGAGTCTGACAGCAGATAATGTCTATTGGCTTGATCTGAGAGCTTGGAGATACCTCATCTGCATGTGGGAGAGCCTGAGGGGACATTCCTCATTCCTCTTGACTGACAGTCATAAGCCTCTCTGTGGGAGGGGTTGTTGGAAGACTGAAGCTAAGTGAAAAGAACCAGGGCCTGGGAGCAGAGCTGAACTCCTGCTGTCCGATAAAGGTTCCTGGGTTTGAAACTCATGCTCAACCAAACACCCAGCTCCTTCTCACAGCCCACTGCCCTACAATGGACAAGGAAAGGAGCTATTGCTGAGCACATGAGTGGTGACTGATTGTCGAAATCTTAGTGATCTGTTTATGTTGGTCCAACATAGGGCTTACTCTGTCTTCTTTGGTTGGCTCCACATGGGAGAATGTTAGATAAAAATTGAAAAACACATTGCCAAGAAACTAGGTTAAACTCAGAACTGATTTGGTCTGCTTTTGTATTCTCTGTTATTGCATCTATTGTGTGTATGACTTTCATTGTATTAGCAAAGATGCTTAGACATAAACCCCATTAGTGCAACTGAAGCTGCTGGGATGCGGATGTCTTCTCAGTGAGTAGCGTGTGTTCATGCTACTGCTATCGTGTAGCTGATCCTTTAGCGAGTACGGCTTTAGAACACAGAACAACAAATCTTCCTCTTTTGTTTTTTTCTTTCTACACAGTGTTTTTTTTTTTTTGTGTAGCCCTAGTTGTCCTTGAACTTGCTCTATAGACCAGGCTGGCCTCAAACTCACAGAGATTCACCTGCCTCTGCTTCCTAAGTGCTAGGATTAAAGGCATTTGTCACCACCACCCAACTGATGACAAGTCTTCCTAAGTGTTAATCTTAGTGTGAGACTAGCTAATTACAAAGACTATCTCGCACATGCATGTGTGCGCACATACACAAAATACCATCAGGTATTACAACTCTGGAATTTCCACCCATATGGTGGCTTTATTGGTGATCTAATGTAAATCCTCCCTTATTAGGGAAGACCTAGAGAAGGAAGGAAATCTTGAGTGTGTGCAACTTTGTAGGGAGAGCCAGGATTCTCCAGGTCCAGTTCCTTCCAAGGTCCTTCCTCTTTCCCTTAAGCATGATGCAAGTTCCCTTTCCGTAGGTCTCTGCTCTCCCTGAGCTCCAGGATAGCCCAGCACCCTCTCCTTAGGACTCCTTCGTGCTCCACAGAATCTGCTCTCACATCCTCATTAACACACTCACTGTCCAAATTCAACTAGAACCCAAGATAGAATGGACTTTGTTCTATTCACCACAGACCTGCAGCATCTCTACCAATGTGAAGCCAGCAAATACGGATTCCCAGCATCTTTGTTCCCTCCTATGTTTGGTTGAAAGACTGGAATTCTCCAATTCCAAATGATTTTGTGGAATTGAAATGCTGGGTTCTTTAAAAATGAAAATAATTCTTAGGCAGGTTCCATGACGAGTCTCTATTCACAACCTTACGAAAACAATCCCATCTTAGTAAATGTGGTAGACAGTAGGTGATCAACAACCATCTGTTGCCTGATTGGCTGCACGTCTACTAGTGAGTGCTGATGTCCACAGAAGCCATGCTGAGTCAAAGCTCCAACCCTACTTTCACAGAGTACCTGGTTTATTTCATGGGAAGCCTCACATCAGTTAGCCTGTTTGTGACAGTGGCATTACTGAAGGCCACTTAAGAGTGCAGACAGGGGATCGGACTAGGCCCAGGAGGCTTCCTGTAGCCAGGAAAGGGGAAACTATACACATCACGCATACATGTGGTCATTGTTTCTGACTCAGGCTTCTAGAAAGGCTTCATCCCTGTGATGTCTGCAGACATGTGGTCAGACCCGAAGCTGCTCTGGTTTCTGGTGATCAGTTTCGTCTGTAAATAGACTGACTCTTGCTTGCTCCACATTTACTAAGATGGGATTGTTTTCGTAAGGTTGTAAATAGAGACTCATCATGGGACCTGTCTAAGAATTATTTTCATTTTTAAAGAACCCAGCATTTCAATTCCACAAAATCATTTGGAATTGGAGAATTCCAGTCTTTCAACCAAACATATGAGGGAACAAAGATGCTGGGAATCCGTATTTGCTTGCTCCACTGCTTTTTGAATGAATTTACTTGGAAGAGAAATCTCCACTTGACACATCCCACTTTGAAAATTTAGTTGGGAGGGAGCAGTCAGCTTCCTCTGTGGCCACATGATGTCACTGTTGCTTAAAAATGTTTAGGAACAAAAGAACGCCAGTTGCCAGACTGTTTTGGAGGGTTCCAGGAAGGTTGAGATGTTTGTTCAACAAGGGGAACATTTTTTTATATATGTTTAACAGCTATTCCTAAACACAATAGCAACTTGTCTGTAGCCCCAGGACACTCGTCACTTAGTGTTTTCACTTCATTCAAATCTATCTTGTTCTTACCTAGTGTTTTCTTCTGAAGAGTCTAGAACCTTTGTATTTCCTTAAAAGTTTAAAGTGCAAGTATTTCATTGGAGGAGCATAGAATCCCAGTGAATAAAAACAACATTTGTTTGTCCTGAAGAAAGGATTAGGATTCTGCCGGCCACAGAGCCTATGACTGACAGACTTACAAGAACATTAGGCACAGTGAGATGTTGGGTGAGTTCATATCTTGGAAGGCTCCACGGGGGAAGTGACTTAAGAATGTCTCTCACGGGTGAATAATATTTTCCCCAGTAGAGATGAGAAAGGGAAGACAACTAATAAAGGGCGTTTACTTGTGACCCATTTACAAGCTCACTGGCAAAGGCTCTTTGTTCTATGCTGACTTGGGGACTTGGGGACCCAAGCTGAGACACAGTGATACCTCTGACTGTTACTATGTCTGCCCAGAAGTGGCTGAGTCACTGTGCTCTGATTTCACTGGTCACAATAGATCTCAAGCCCTGATTAATGGAGCTGTGCTGGGAGATGTTGGGAAGAGGGAGAATATTGGTGAGAATATTGGAAGACGGTTTCCCTTTTCAAAGATTATACTACCTCCCTGGCAATAAGGAAAATGCCATCATCTGAATTGACTCAGTGAATAGGTAGCCTTGGTACAGAAAGAGAAAGTGCCTCACCCAACACTGCACCACCACCTTCATCCTAGCTATTAGCTACTGGTCACTGAACCAGTAGAATGGGCAACAAGGATGTGACTTTGTTTCAGTGGTCTCTTGCCCAGCATCTTTATTCCCTCCAATGCTTGCTTGAAAGACTGGAATTCTCAAACTCCAATCTATTTTATGTGGAAGTGAAATGCTGGGTGCTTTAAAAATGAAAATAATTCTTAGAGAAATAGCACATTGAGTCCCACAGGGATGATAGGATAGGGGTGGTAATTTATATTACAGCACAAAGAAACAAACAAATTAGCAAGTAAATACACTTTTAAAAGGACCGCCATTCTCATTCCAGGCCTGGCGTCTCCCACCCTTTCCCAGTAGAAGGTTAAATTCCAAGCAGGCACAGCTCTGTCATCTACCAGGAGCACCCTGGTGACAAGCCCATGGGCAGGACTGAGGAAAGCCATCTAAAGACTGACCCATTGTCATCTGTGGTGAATGGAGCGTTTGCTTGTTTCAAATGACACACCAGGCCACTCTCTGCCAAACAGCAAGGTGCTTCCCCATGTGAGGGAAGGAAATGAAAGGAACAGCCAGATTTGGTTACTGTCGGAGCCACATGATTCAAAGACATCCTTGTTAATGACAGCCGCACAGCTGGATAATTAATCAAAGTATGAAGAGAATATGGAGCACTCTAATGCACAGAGCTCCATCCAGTCTCGGCGGGATGAGGCCATCATCTGTTTATTCTTCTCTGGAATGGCTTGAGATTATTCAATTATTCAACAGCTTCCCTCCTCGCTGGGATGGGGTTGTATGGTTTTTAATTGGCACCAGGGTCTTTCAGCTCCTATGAACTTTGCTAGTCACTCTTGTGATTCCAGTCCCCCGGAAGCCTGAATGTTTATCTTTCTCCAGAGTTCGACCCAAACAATGCACCTTGAAGCAGCCATCAGCTTTTGCAAAAACAGATCCACCGCACATCTGGTAGCAGAATCTTGACAAAAGGTCTGCCTTCCAGGCTTGCATTTTGTCTCCTAACGTGTGTTGTTTTGCTGTAGAATAATAAGATTTTTTAAAAAATGCATCTTGGGCATGAGTTTTTCTCTGTCGTTATTGTTGTTCATGTTGTAAATGTGTAGATGTTGTCTTTTCCTTAGGAGAGATTTGTGATCTTATTTCTATACCAGTGTATAAATATTTGCCCAGTGTGGAGTTTCTTTGATGACTTTACTGGAAGAGAAATTCAATATTTCTAATACATAAAGGCATAGTTTTTCAAACCTAGCCAAAGAATTGCAGTTGTTCATCAGAGCACGGATTGCCACCTCCATTAGGGCCTGTGGACAGAGTCACGTTGCGCTCTCATTAAGTGGGGGCTCTGATTGTTCACTCCCACCTAAACATTTGCCCTCTGTAGCTGAGGGTTTTTTCTCCTTGAAACGCAAATTCTTCCAACCTCCTGCATTCATTAACTCAGAATGCTCTTCTGCAGCTTGGGCCCTGCATGGCTCTGCCAGACAACATTCTCAGAACTTTCCTGCTAACACCTACTGTCACTCTGCTGCCAGGCAGCTGCTAAGCAACCCCTTCTTCCAATTCAGCTCCTCAGCCTGGTTCTCAAGACTCCATTCCATCCATCCCACCCCAACAAAAGACTCTGCTCCCTTTAAAAATTAATTTTAAAAGTTAGCATGCCATGTAAGGGTTAAAAATTTCTTTGAAGTTAGCATATCAAGAAATGGATTCTGTTATGACACTTTCTTTTTAGAAAGATTAATTTTGATTGTGATTTCATGGCTATGTGTTGTTTGTGTGTATGCACCATCTGTGTGCAGGAACCCGAAGAAGCCAGGAGAGGGCCTCAGATCTCTTAGAGCTGGCGATACAGGCAATTGTAAACTGACCAACACAGATACCAGGAATGGATTCTTCTAGATTTTAAAGTCTAGAAGAACAGCGAATGCTCTTAAACACTTATCTGTTAGCCTCTCCAGTCTTCTCTCTGTGGAACGTCATATACACATATACACTTCCCCCACCCCCACTGCCCACTTCACCTCCTCTCTCCCTTCACTGAGTTCCCTCTTCTGCATCCATGTCACATGTGTTCCATTGTCTTTCTTCCATGTCACATGTATTCCACTGTCTCTCTTCCATGTCACATATATTCCACCATCTTTCTCCCTCTTTTTATAGCTTTTCCACATCTCTTGTACCTCCCTTTACACACACACACACACACACACACACACACACACACACTCAAATCTAGATCCCACATATGGGAGAGAATATGGTTTTTTTTGTTTGTTTGTTTGTTTGTTTTTTTTTTTTGTCTGAGTGTAGCATGGTTTGCTTAATATAATAATTTCCAGCTTAATCATTTTTGGGGGGCTGTCATAATTTCATTCTTCTTCAAGGCTGAATAAAATCCCATGTGTGCATACACCACACTTTATCCAGCCATGTGTTGATGAGCATCTGGGCTGGCTCATAGAAATGCAACTATCTCCACAGATATGCAGCGTATCTGCCTGTCTACGCTGTGTTGACTGCTTCTTCTCTGGCCATCATAATACAAAGTATCTTCTGAGTGGATATTCTTTGTATCCTTCTAGGAGCTTTGTAACCAAAGTTACAAAGTTTACAAAGATTTCCTGGTTACATTGTCTTCCCCTCCCCTGGGAACTTGCTAACATGAAGACTCTAGATACTAGATTCTAGGAGTCACCTAGGCTGATGAGAAAAGAGACTGCCTTCATGGTTTCTCACTGGTTCCTGCCTGAATGTTTGTCTGAGGACAAATTCCTTTGAAAAGTACTGCCTAGAGTATTCCTGCTATGCTTTTGCCTCTCTGTCTCCATTCATGCTGTTTCCTTGCTGAAAGGCCTTTTCTTTCTCCTTCAGCTTTGGTGCTGTGCTGGTTAGTGTTTGTTAATGTTACACAAACCCAAGTGCACCAGGAAAGAGGGAAGTTCCATTGAGGAATTACCTCCATCAGATTGGCTTGTGAGTGTGTCTATGGGAGCATTGTCTTGATTGCTAACTGACACCGGAGGAGGGCCCATCCCACTGTGGTTGGTATGAACTCTGGCAGGGGAGCCTGGGCTATGCAAGAACAAGGCACACAAGCCAGTAAGCTTTTTTTCCATGGACTCTGCTTCATTTTCTGTCTCCTGATTCATGCCTTTGGCTTCCTTGGATAATTGGCTGTAACCTGTAAGATCAAATAATTTTCTTTCCAAGTTGTTTTTGATTAATGATTTGCCACAGCCACAGAGAAGCAAACAGGGACATGTACTAAAGTTCTAATGGCTCCAAAGCCTAAGCTGGGCTAAGGGAGAGCATAGAGATGGTGGTATGCTGTACCATCTGCAGGCTGCTAGGACCCAGGAAGCTCCTGACAAGGTACTCTTCCCCAGAGAAGAACATCCACCCTTCTTGAGAAGCCATACCAACCACACCAACCTCTGTTGGTAATTACAACTTTGAGGTTACAGGAGAGTAGATCTTCCACCCCAAGAGCTCCCTCCAATCACCTAGTCATGAGCACAGTCTCCATTCCTGCCTAGGCCCTTCAGTTGTAATGATTAAGAACAATTCTGCTTCTGGAGATGCCTGCCTGCCTTCTTTCCTTTCCAGACCATCTCCACAGATCCTTATGTAACAAGTGCATCTTGTTTCTCTTAGCTTTTGGAATGGTGAGTTGAACTTTCTTTTCCTCTTAAATTGTCATGATGCACTTATTAAATATTGGTTTGGAGTTTAGTTTGGAAGACAGGTCATTATGAAAAAGCTACACAGAGACATGTACCCTTGAAAATATAAGTGTCCCATTGATTACAGCATCAATAAATTCTCATGTATATTGAGGTATGTAGGGACATCCATCTAAGGCAAAATGACCTCATCTGTCAGATCTCTCTCTTTCTCCCTCTCTCCCTCTCTCCCTCTCCCTCTCCATCTCTCTCTCTTTCTCACACTCTGTCTTTCTGTCTCTCTTTCTCTCTTCTATTTTATTGAATATTTTATTTATTTACATTTCAAATGTTATCCCCCTTCCAGGTTTCCCCTCTGCCAAAGCACCTATCCCATCCCCCCTCCCCCTGCTTCTATAAAGGTGCTCTCCCATCCACCCATGCATTCCTGCCTCTCCGCCCTAGTATTCCCCTATTCTAGGGCATTGAGCCTTCACAGGACCAAGGGTCACCCCTCCTATCAATGCTAGATAAAGCTATCCTCTTCTACATATGCAGGTGAAGCTACGGGTCCCTCCATGTGTACTCTTTGGTTAGTGGTTTGATCCCTGAGAGCTCTGGGGGTTCCAGTTGGTTGATATTGTTGTTTTCCTTATAGTGTTTCAAACCTCTTCAGCTCTTTCAGTCCTTCCCAGTGCACAGTCCAATGGTTGGCTGCAAGCATCTGCATCTGTATTGGTCAAGCTCTGGCAGAGCCTCTCAGGAGACAGTTACATCAGGCTCCTGTCAGCAAGTACTTTTTGGCATCTACAATAGTGTCTGCTTTGGTGACTGCATATGGGAAGGATCCCAGGTGAGACAGTTTCTGGATTGCCTTTCCTTCAGTTTCTGCTCCATTCTTTGTCCCTGTATTTCCTTTAGACAGAGGAAATTCTGGGTTAAAAATTTTAAGATGGGTAGGTGACCCCATCCCTCAATCAGGGGCTATGCCTAACATCTGGATATGGTCTCTACAGGTTCTCTCTCCCCTTTGTTGGATATTTTAGCTAATGTCATCCCTACTGGGTCCTGGGAGCCTCCTGCTTTCCTGGCTTCTGTGACTTTCTAGTGGCTACCCATAGTTCCTCATCTTCTGTTGCTATACACCTCTGTTCAATTTCCTGACCCTCTGTGCCTCTCCCCTGTCTCCTCGCACACCTGATCCTGTGCCTTTCTTTCCTCCCCCTCGTCTCTTCCTCCCAAGTCCCTCTCACCCTCTACCTCCCATGATTATTTTGTTCCCTCTTCTAAGTAGAATTGAAGCATCCACACTTTGGTCTTCCTTCCTCTTGAGCTTCATGTGCTCTGTGAGTTGTATCATGGATATTCCACACTCTTTGCCTAATATCCATACCATGTGAGTTTATACCATGTGTGTTCTTTTGTGACTGGGTTACCTCACTCAGGATGATATTTTCTAGTTCTATCTATTTGCCTGCAAATTTCATAAAGTCATTGTTTTTAATAATTGAGTAGTACTCTATTGTGTAAATGTACCACATTTTTTTTTGTATCTATTCCTCTGTTAAAGGACATCTGGGTTTTTTCCAGCTTCTGGCTGCCATGAACATAGTGGAGCCTGTGTCCTTGTTATATGTTGGGACATCTTTTGGGTATATGCCCAGGACTGGTATAGCTGGATCCTCAGGTAGTATTATGTCCAATTTTCTGAGGAATATCCAAACTGATTTCCAGAGTGGTTGTGTCAGCTTGTAATCTCACCAGCAATGGAGGAGTGTTCCTCTTTCTCCACATCTTGACCAACATCTGCTGTCACCTGAGTTTTTGATCTTAGCCATTCTGACTGGTGTGAGGTGGAATCTCAGGGTTGTTTGATTTACATTTCCCTGATGATAAAGGATGTTGAACATTTCTTTAGGTGCTTCTTGGTCATTTGATTTTCCTCAATTGAGAATTCTTTGCTTAGTTTTGTACTTCATTTTGTAATTTGATATTTTATTTATTTACATTTCAGATGTTATCCCCCTTCCCCATTCCTCCCTCCTCCCACATTAATCCCCTATCCTATCCCTCCTTCTACTTTTATACTTTTATACCATTTAAATTACATACAAGTAATAAGGTCAGTTCTAGGTTGAGAAACTAGCAATACAATAGATGCAAACGATCAAGGAACAAGCAAGACAATAAACCCAGATAGTCAAAAAACACACAGTACAATAAAGACAGTTCTGTGATCACCCCCATGATCACTATTTCTAAGGGCTTTTCAGGATGACCAAAATATCTGAGCCTACTTCCCTGTCCTAGCCCAAAGTAACTGTCATGCTTGAAAATGACTTTCCTTCTTTGTTCTAGCTTAAGATTGAGATTCCTGCCTGTAATTACTTCTTTGTTCTAGCCTAAGATTTAGATTCTTGCCTGAAATTACTTCTTTATTCTAGCCTAGGATTTAAATTTTTGCCTGAAATTACTTCTTTGTTCTAGCCTAATGTCAGATTTCTGCCTGCGGTTCATTTCCTTGTCCTTGGCCTGTGTCAGATTTCTTCCAAGCAGCCCATTTTCTTGTCCTTGGCCAATGTCAGATTCCTGCCAGGCAGCCCCAAAAGCTCTCTACATCTCACCCTTTTTTATTACATAAACTAGACTGAGCCTGTCTTAGGTTCTTCTGACAAGAATGCCTTAATTACCCATTGTGGAATATGCATTATCAAAAGCAATGCATTTCTTCTTAGGTTGGTAAAGCGCTGTGCAGAGTCTTACTTGTCCTTGGCTTGACAACCTGTTAAATTAATAACTCTTTTCTGGGGGTCAATTTTCAGTTTCAAGTCCTGTACTTTGGCTGCCGTTCTTGAGGTTTGACCAAAATGGAAATACTGACCTCAGGCAATGGATAATTTTATCAGCATTCTCTGCAGGATCAAAGCTCAACAAAGCAGCATTCTTTAAATTCATAATCTCACTATGCAAAGTTAAAACATCCAAAGGGGTGTTAGAATTATGCCAAATATCATACAGGTGTCTTTAAACTTTTTTTCTAACTATAATGACAATGATTGTAAATTTTAGAAATAACACTACTTCAATGGTATTCGTCATGACACTCAAGATGGCCCCTAACTCTTAAACCCTGAACCTCCTTCAGATAATTTGAATAGGATATAGAGCATCAATACGTTTTTCCAAATATCTGTATAAATCCTCTTGTATACTCAACACATTAGTAGCTTTTTTTTTGTTAGATAATTAACAAAAATAGTTGTCTTAACGTCTTGTGTCAAAGCTATTGCAGAAGCAGTGGTTCTAACAATTAATGTAATTAAAACTGTTATACAAACAATAATCAAGCCTGCTACCCTCTTGCTTCTGCTGAAAGCCTAACTCACTTCTTCCAGCACTTTCAAGCTTTTTTCAGACAATCAAGGTTTTCTAATACTCAGGACAGTAAGACAAAAGCTGTTTGATAGACCCCCTTAGCAAACATGCCAGGTTTCAACATACTAACACAATTAGAAAGTATACAATAAAGTCAATGAAACTTACAATAAATACTGTAGAAGAGACAAAACAAATTTTTGCTGATAATTAAAAGAGCCTTAAAACATGCACTAACCCTTGTTTGAAATCCAGATCCTGTCCCAACTTTATCTCTTGCTATCATAACATCATAGAGAACTGCTGGTAACTTCCAAATATGTCTTTGAAAATGTCCAGATCCAGCCTTCCAATTGAAGACTCTTATTTCCAATATTGGATTGATTTCTAGATCAGTACGTGATTGAGTCTGAATAACTGATCACCTTTAAGAAAAATACAAGATTCATTACAATTTCTCCTTTTGATTCTCTGTCCCACAATATCTAAAAACTTGAGGCAAGGCAGTTTGTCCCATCTGGGATCTAGGCAAGCAAAGATGGGTCAGGAACATATTTCCAATGCAGCTTCCCAGTCACTCTTGTCAGAGCACTCAGCAAGCTCACAGGTCAGCATCTTTCTTTGTCTCAGCAACAGCATATCGTACCAATCACTCTGGTAGCCACCATGTTCCTACAGCATCCTGCAGAAAAAACACAAACATGCTATCTTCCCCATATTATGTGCCTGGTCGGGATCATGCCATATGCCAGTAAGTGGATTCTTCCTTTTCACCTAGGTGTAAGTATGCCTAGTTTTAGGATACCACAGACACTCAGAAGAACATTCCTTGGCAACCAAATTTTTTTTAATTTAAAATAAAAAGTTAAAAGAGCATGATTTAAATAAATTTGTAATGTTTGGGTATATACCTCCCCATTTTTTATTTTATGAAGATATTATTTTAAAGTTCCATGGGCCCCTTCCATAATACCTTGTCCTTAAGGATTATAAAGAATCCCTGTAAGAAACTGTTGACAAAAAGTCTCAACTGCTCCACTACAATTGCCAGTTACATTATATTTAATTATTTTTTTCCTGGATATTTTATTTATTTACCTTTCAAATGTTATTCCCTCTCTCATTCTCCCCCCCAAAAATCCCTTATTCTATCCCCCCTTCTCCAACTTCTATGACATTGTGCCCCCTTGCACCCCATTTATAAATTGGGTTATTTGGGTTTCTGGAGTCTAACTTCTTGAGTTCTTTGTGCGTATTGGATATTAGCCCTCTATAAGATGTAGGATTATGAAAGGTCTTTTTCCAGTCTGTTGGTTGCCATTTTGTCCTATTGCCAGTATCCTTTGCCTTACAGAAGCTTTGCAATTTTATGAGGTTCCATTTGTCCATTGTTGGTCTTAGAGCACAAGCCATTCATGCTCTGTTCAAGAAAATTTCCCCTGTGCCCATGTGTTTGAGCCTCTTTCCCACTTTCTCTTCTATTAAATTCAGTGTATCTGGTTTAATGTGGAGGTCCTTGATCCACTTGGACTTGAGCTTTGTACAAGGAGATAAGAATGGATGAATTTGCATTCTTGTACATGCTGACCTCCAGTTGAACCAGCACCATTTGTTGAAAATACTGTCTTTTATCCACTGGATGGTTTTAGCTTCTTTGTCAAAGATCAAGTGACCATAGGTGTGTGGGTTTATTTCTGCGCCTTCAATTTTAATCCTTTGATCTACCTACCTATCACTGCACCAATACATGTGACTTTTTTCACTATTGCTCTGTAGTACAGCTTGAGGTCAGGGATGGTGATTCCCCCAGAAGTTCTTTTATTGTTGAGAATAGTTTTCTTTATCCTGGTTTTTTTTTTTTTTTTGTTATTCCAGATGAATTTGAGAATTGCTCTTTCTAACTCTATGAAGAATTGAGTTGGAATTTTGATGGAGATTGCACTGAATCTGTAGATTGTTTCTGCAATATGGCCATTTTTACTATATTAATCCTGCCAATGCATGGACATAGTAGATCTTTCCATCTTCTGAGGTCTTCTTCCATTTCTTTCTTCACAGACTTGAAGTTCTTGTCATACAGATCTTTCACTTGCTTGGATAGAATCACACCAAGATATTTTATATAATTTGTGAGAATTGTGAAGGGTGTTATTTCTTTCTCAGCCTCTTTATCCTTTGAGTAGAGGAAGGTACTGATTTGTTTGAGTTAATTTTGTATCTATCCACTTTGCTGAAGTTATTTATCAGCTACAACTCTCTGGTGGAAGTTTTGGGGTCAGTTAAGTATACTATCATATCATCTACAAATAGTGATATTTTGACTTCTTTCTTTCTAATTTGTACCCCTTTGACCTCATTCTGTTTTCTATTTGCTCTGGCTAGAACTTCAAGTACTATATTGAATATATAGGGAGAGAATGGGCAGCCTTGTCTAGTCTCTGATTTTAGTGGGATTGCTTCAAGTTTCTCTCCATTTAGTTTGTTATTGGCTACTGGCTTGCTGTTTATTGTTTTTACTGTGTTTAAGTATGGGCCTTGAATTCCTGAACCTTCCAAGTCTTTTAACATGAAAAGGTGTTGAATTTTGGTAAATGCTTTTTCAGTATCTAATGAGATGACCATGTGTTTCTTTCCTTTGAGTTTTTTTTTTTTTTTTTATATAATGGGTTACATTGATGGATTTCTGTATATTGAACCAACCCTACATTTCTGGGATGAAGCCTACTTGACCATGGTGAATTATCATTTGGATATGTTCTTGGATTCTGTTTTTGAGAATTTTATTGAATATTTTTGAGTCAATATTCATGAGGGAAATTGGTCTGAAGTTCTTTTTATTTGTTGGGTCTTTGTGTAGTTTAGGTATCAGTCTAACTCTGGCTTCATAGAAAGAATTAGGTAGTGTTCCTTCTGTTTCTACTTTGTGAAGTAGTTTGAAGTACTGGTATTAGGTCTTCTTTGAAGGTCTGATAAAATTCTGCACTAAAATCATCTGGCCCTCAGTTTTTTTGGTTTGTAGACTTAATGATTGTTTCTATTTCTTTCGGGGTTGTGGGACTGTTTAGATGGTTTGTCTGATACTGATTTAACTTTGGTACCTGGTATCTGTCTAGAAAAGTATCTATTTCATCCAAATTTTCCAGTTTTGTTGAGTATAATATGCCTTTGTAGTAGGATTTGATGATTTTTCAAATTCCCTTGGTTTCTGTTGTTATGTCTCCTTTTTTATTTCTGATTTTGTTAATTTGGATACTGTCTCTGTGCCCTCTGGTTAGTGTGGCTAAGGGTCTATCTATCTTGTTGATTTTCTCAAAGAACCAGCTCCTGCTTTTGTTGATTCTCTGTTTTTTTTTTTTTTCTCTTTGTTTCTACTTGGTTGATTTCAGCCCTGAGTTTGATTAGTTCCTGCCATCTATTCCTTTTGGGAGCATTTGTTTCATTTTGTTCATGAGTTTTCAGATGTACTTTCAAGCTGCTAGTGTATGCTCTCTTCAGGTTCTTTTTGGAGGCACTCAGAGTTATGAGTTTTTCTCTTAGCACTGCTTTCATTATGTCCAATAAGTTTGGGTGTGTTGTGTCTTCATTTTCATTAAATTCTAAAAAAGTCTTTAATTTCTTTTCTAATTTCCTCGCTGACCCAGTTATCATTGAGTAGAGATTTGTTCAGTTTCCATGTATATGTGGGTTTTCTGTTGTTTTTGTTGTTGCTGAAGACCAGCCTTAATCTGTGGTGATCTGATAGAATGCAAGGGATTATTTCAGTCTTCTTGTATCTGTTGAGACTTGTTTTATGACCAATTATATGGTCAGTTTTGAAGAAGGTACCGTGATGTTCTGAGAAGAAAATATATTCTTTTGTGTTAGGTTGAAATATTCTATAGATATCTATTAAATTCACTTGGTTCATAACTTCTGTTAGTGTTACTGTGTATCTGTTTAGTTTCTGTTTCCCTGATCTGTTCATTAGTTAGAGTCTGGTGTTGAAGTCTCTCACTATTATTGTGTGAGGTGCAATGTGTGCTCTGAGCTTCAGTAAAGTTTCTTTTATGAATGTCAGTGCCTTTGCGTTTGGAACAATGAAGTTCAGAATTGAGAGCTCATCTTTGTAGATTTTTTCTTTGACGGGTAGGAAGTGTCCTTCTCCATCTTTTTTAAAATAACTTTTGGTTAAAAGTCGATTTGATTTTATATTAGAATGGCTACTCCAGCTTGTTTCTTGGGACCATTTGCTTGGATTGTTTTCCAGACTTTTACTCTGAGGGAGTACTGTCTTTGTCACTGAGGTGTGTTTCCTGAATGCAACAAAATGCTGGGTTCTGTTTATATATCCAGTTTGTTAGTCTATGTCTTTTATTGGGGAATTGAATCCATTGATGTTAAAACATATTAAGGACCAGTGATTGTTGGTTCCTATATTTTTTCTTGTTAGAGGTGGAATTATGTTTGTGTGGCTATCTTCTTTTGGGTTTGTTGAAAAAAGACTAATTTCATGATTTTTCTTGGGTATAATTTGCCTCCTTGTGTTGGAGTTTTCCATCTATTATCCTTTGTAGGACTGAATTTGTGGAAAGATATTGTTTAAATTTATTTTTTGTCTTGGAATATCTTGGTTTCTCTATCTATGGTAATTGTGAGTTTTGCTGGGTATAGTAGCCTGGGCTGGCATTTGTGTTTTCTTAGGGCCTATATGACATCTTCCCAGGGCATTCTGGCTTTTAGAGACTCTGTTGAGAAGTCTGGTGTAATTCTGATAGGTCTGCCTTTATATGTTACTTGACCTTTTCAGTTACTGCTTTCAATAGTCTTTCTTTGTTTTGTGCATTTGATGTTTTGATTATTATGTGAGGGGAGAAATTTCTTTTCTGATCCAATTTATTTGGGATTCTATAGGTTTTTTGTATGTTTTGGGGCATCTCTTTCTTTAGATTAGGGAAGTTTTCTTCTATAACTTTGTTGAAGATATTTACTGGTCCTTTGAGTTGGGAATCTTCTCTTTCTTCTATACCGATTATCCTTAAATTCGGTCTTCTTACTATATCCTGGATTTTCAAGATGTTTTGGATTAGGAGCTTTTTGCTTTTTGTATTTTCTTTGACAGTTGTGTCAGTTGTCTTCTATGGTATTTTCTATGCCTGAGATTCTCTCTTCTATCTCTTATATTCTGTTGGTGACTCCTGATCTCTTTCCTAGAATTTCTATCTCCAGGGTTGTCTCCCTTTGTGATTTCTTTATTGTTTCTATTTCCATTTTTAGATCCTGGATGATTTTGTTCAATTTCTTCACTTGTTTGGTTGTTTTTCCCCATAATTCTTTAAGGATATCTATGTGTTTTCTCTTTAAGGGCTTCTTGTTTATTTGTGTTCTCTTGTATTTCTTTAAGGGAGTTATATATGTCCTTATTAAAGTCCTCTATCATTAACATGAGATGTGATTTTAAATCAGAATCTTGCTTTTCTAGCATGTTGAGGTATCCAGGGATTGTTGTGGTAGGAGAAATGGGTTCTGATGATTCCAAGTAGACTTGGTTTCTATTGCTTATGTTCTTGCACTTGCCTCTCCCCATCTGGTTATCTCTGGTGTTAGCTGGTCTTGCTGTCTCTGACTGCAGCTTGTCCCTCCTGAGAGCCTGTAAGCCTGTAATCTTAGGTGTGATAGCATTTCTGGGATACCAGCTTTCTCTGGGTGGGATTGGATTGTGGAGAGCTGTGGCACAGAGTTAACTCTGGGGTGCAGACAGAAACAGGAAGTATCCTGTTCTAGATTGTTCCACAGTTCCTGTGTCCTGTGGACTCCAGCTGGATCCCACTTGGACCAGGTATTGGAGCAGTAGTGGTGGTCTCACCTGTGATCTTCAGTGTGTCAGCACTCTTGGGAGACCAGCTCTCTCAGAGGGTGGGATTGGGTTGTGGAGTCTGTGGTGTAGGGTTAGCTCTCGGGTGCAGACAGAACTCTCCCTCCCCCATTCTCTGTGTGTGTACGCATGCCCATGTGTGTACACTTTCAGCTCTATTGAAAGCCTGTGTTTAGAAATTGCGTTGGGCTGAATTCTGTCTCCTGTCTTTCAAGTTTGTATAGTTCACTTTGGGGAAAGTAGGTGTCAGGCCAGATGTGTCTGTCTGTCTAGATGCAACCCTACTTCAGCACTAATAGTTGTGTTGTATTTAGTCCAGGAGCACAACTGAATTGTTGGGACTATTTAGAGAATATTTTTTGAGTTTGTTTAAGTTAATTGTGGCTTATCCCTTCTTCCTTGAGGAAATAATCCAAACATTACAGAAAACAGCATGAAAAGCACTTCCTGTAAATTGTCACAGAGCTTTAAAAAAATTAAAACATTTTTGTTAGCCTTCCTTCCTTTCTTTCTCCCTTCCTTTCTTCCTTTCTTTTTCCCTCTCTCTCTCCCTCCTTTTCTCCCACAGTATTATTTAAAAAAAAAGATGGGTTAATAGGACACAAAACAAGGAGAAGGAGGCCATTTAAATTCGTCAGTATCTACATACAAAGTCATTTTTTTTCACCCTAGGGGTTATTATCATTATTCATTCAGAAAGTGCCATCTACAAGTGAGATCTCATTAGGTGGCAGATTTTCCTTGTTTGTACTTTCCTAAATATTTGTTTCTTGAGTGAAGATTTTTCTAAAAATTTAGAAAGGTGGGAAAAGAGAAAGAAAACCCTCCATATAATTTGATAGTAGGTAATACAGGTCATGTCATGCTTGTTTCTTTATGTTTTGCTTTATTTATGTATTTATTTATGTATTTATTTATGTATTTATTTATGTATTTATGTATTTATTTATGTATTTATTTATTTATTTATTTATTTATTTTTGTTAGCTTAATCAAACTAGAGTTACCCAGAAAGAGTAACTTTAATGGAAGGATTGTTTTTACCAGATTGGTCTTTGGGGCATTTTTTAAAATTTGTGATTGAACTGGGATGGCCCAGTTTACTCTGGATGGAGCCAACCCTGGGTAACAGTTGTTCTTGGGTTATATATGAAAGGTGGAGTAAGGCATCAAGGACAAGCCAGTAAGCAGCAATCCTCCAATCCTTCACTTCCTTCCTCCAGGCTCCTGACTGACTTTATGCCTTGACTTCCCTCACTTGTGAGTTAGATGAAATATAAGCTTTCTCTCCCAAGATGCTTTTGGTCACAACAATAGAAAGCAAATTAGAACAATAGGCTATTATTGCCAATTGGGAATTAAGTTGTGTCTCCTCCAATTCTTATGTTAAACCACCAATCCCCAGGATAGCTGTATTTGGAAGTGTGCAGAAGTAATGAATGTTAAGTAATATTGAGAGGGCGGGGCCCCAGTCTGACAGGATGTGCATCTTGATGAATGACAAGAGGCACTGAGATGTTTCCACAGATGCACAGTTGAAAAAGGTCACTTAAAGACTGAAAGCCTCTGGGTTTCTGTAGGGAAGAGAGCCTTATCAGGGAACCACCTTGCTGGGACCTTGACAATGGAAGCAGGAGAACAAATATCAGTGCCTGCTACTCCAGCTCAGCCCCCATCCATAGTACTTTGTTAAGGCAGCTTGCGTTGACTAATACATTCCTCAGCAGATTATTGTCCTGAGGAAAAGATGCATTTGTGTTTGAACCTAAGACCTCATTTTGTTGTTACAAAAACTGAGTCCGCAGTAGCAGAATTCATTGTGCAGTTCTTGGGCATTCACCTTGGCACTTGCTTCTAAGTCAATGATGTGTGAGACGGAGTTGAATTCCTTAATTGTCAAAACCATTCAGGTTCCAACTAGCAGCTGTCACCTTCCAGGAGTCTCCCCCACACTTAGGATTTTCTGAGAAATTTAAGTGCTAAGCCCTCACAAGCAGTGTGAGCCCTCACAATTGGAGTGAGGGCTAATGAGACAGGTGGCACTATGGTGATGAGATGTTGGTGGCATCAGCCATAACCCAGCTTCCTGTGTGAACAATATCTTATTGACTGTGGAGAAATGTCTCTTCACCTAATACAGTCTTCTCAATGAGGAGTTAAGTTCAAATTTTCTTCCCATCCCTACTTTTTTTAGGGGTAAAACTCTAAGTGTTGACATGGAAACTAAGACAAGCAGGAAATATGGACTTTAATGTATCTGTTTTCTATTAAAGAGCCCCACCCAGTGCTAAGGCTGAGGAGGAGAACTGGCTGTCTTCGAGACTTCCATGTAGGTTATGTTCACCTCTCAGTGATTTATATTTCCAACTTAATGCTTCTAACACCTGAAGCACACCAAGGAGGTCACCAATAATGTCATTGTTATTTTATGATGAAGTTGATCTGTTGTTGGGTTTTCGAAGAGTTAGGGAGCTTGGATTTGGTTGCTTTAAATTATATTTTGTTTCTTTCTTGGTTTTGAAATGTGTTCAGGCAGGCAAATGGCTGGGGAATTCAAGCAAACGGGAACACATTTCTTGAGCATCGTGTTTCCCTGCCCAGCTTCTTCTCTTGAAAAAATGCAAGATTCTGGAATTTGGTTGCTTCAAAAGCATGAAAGCTACTGGGACGGCACGATCAAGTAGAATGAGGTTGATAAGAACCAGAGGATTTAGGAGTTAATCCTATTTTTGATTCATGTGTCAACCTGGCTGGATCACATACTCAGAGAAGTTGGTGAACATGTTTCTCTGCTCAAAGAGAGCATGTTTGGAGATGAAGATTTAAATCAGGGGAGGTTTGAATAGAAATAACTGAGTTTCCTGGTGTGGGTGGGACTCAGGTAGCCAGTTGAAAGCATCACCAGAAAGGACTGGCATCTGAGAGCCAGGGGATCCTCTGAGCAGATGTTTCTTGAACTTCACCTGTAGCTTCTGCCTTCTCAGGCTTCCTGCAGACTCTGGTTTGGCCAGCCTCCACAGTGAGCCAGTTCCTAGGATAAATCGATCTCTCTCCACTCCTTCATTGTACTGGCTGATGCTGTTTCTCTGTAGAGCCCCGACTCTTACACTGCAGAGTGTCCATTTCTGACCCTTCCCTGCACTGGAATTCGACTGTTCCACTATCTGTAGCAGGTGGAAGTACATCTGCATATGTCTCCTAGAAATGAACAACAGCCTGACTGAAAACCCACCAAGTGGGAATGCACAAACTTATTAAGAGCCAACTCCAAAGAGTGTGGCTCTGATTACAAATCTCTCTTCTTTGCTTGACTTAGTCTTCATGATGCTGCTGCTGCTGCTGTGTGTGTGTGTGTGTGTGTGTGTGTGTGTGTGTCTCAGGATTTGTGGTTGTGTGCTGCTGCCATGACTGTGTTGCTAGGTTATAGCCTCGACCCACCATCCCTGACTCCTGGACCACTCTGCTGGCATATCATCCCTGCTGTAGACACTGACCTCTTTCAGGTGTGTGCCCTCACTTCCTGAGTCAGGTGCCCTGCAGTTGGAGTTCATCACCTAAGACCCAGCTGGTGCTCAGATGGAAGAAGACACCCTTCCCTTAGCCTTTCAATAGCCAGTGCTCTTTGACTTCAAGTTGGTGCTATTACCATTATTTGATTCCTAAATATTTTTCTTGTGAACAAAATGATCATGAATCTGTCATACAGTAGTGCTAGAAAGACAAAGCCACCCACTGTGCTGTTTACAGGAAATTACTGTTCGGTTTTGTTGTTTTGTTCTTCTGGTCCACGTACCTCCATCTCTTGATTACGAGGCTGTGTAGCCATGCCTGGTTTATGCAGTGCTGAGGATTGAGCCCAAGGCCTTGTACATGTCAATCAAGCTATCTGCCTACTGAGCTGTGTCTCTAGTCCCAACTATTTACATTTTAATGAATATTATCCCTCTTCTATTCAGGTAGTCACACAATTTTGCTTTCTTTACCTTCTCTCTTGAGAGCCACCTAGCTCTAGCATTTCTTCTTCTATTCCTGGGCTGATCAGAATCATGAGGAAATGATCCTGTAGGTTGCAGACTCTGGGGACACTCTTCCTTTTACTAGCCAGCTTTTAAGTTTCTAGTGATCCTATCCTGTAGGTTTTTGGTGTTGAATGGATTTTCCTGAAGACTGGCAGCCAGGTGATGGGAAGGACAGAGATTATAGACCTAGCCAGAAAAGGGAATGTCTTATACTGGACGATTATACACCCAGGCTGAGAATGCCTTATACTGGAGGATTATACACCCTGTTCTGGGATGCCTTATACAGGAGGATTATACACCCTGTTCTGGGATGCCTTATACTGGAGGATTATACACCCTGTTCTGGGATGCCTTATACTGGAGGATCACTTTTCTCTGAATTATTCTGTTCTACAACATCACCCTGGTCCTTTATTTTTCACATTGAAAGAAAGGACCAAAAAGTACTATTTTCAAAGATTGTATTGTTTCTTAGGAGACTTCTCTACTGTCTAAAGCTTTCAAATATGGACAAGCATGTTGACTGTAGAAATGACTGGTGGTCCAAGAAAATGGCCTACAGA
Organism: Rhabdomys pumilio; assembly: GCA_030674055.1. Taxonomy (NCBI): domain Eukaryota; kingdom Metazoa; phylum Chordata; class Mammalia; order Rodentia; family Muridae; genus Rhabdomys; species Rhabdomys pumilio. The sequence continues at coordinate 70,345,514 of JANHMN010000013.1, read as the reverse complement.
ATGAACTAACCAGAGCTCATAGGGGCCACAGATTAACCAGCAATTAGTGTGGGTCTGAGCTGGGTCCTCTGTACATATGCTATGGTTGTGTAGCTTGGTCTTCTTGTTGGACTCCTAACAGTGAGATTAGGGGATATCTCTGACTCTTACCTGACCTTGGGATCCTTTCCTGTCTACTGGGATGCCTTGTTCAGCCTTAGTATGAGAGATGTGCTTAGACTTACTGCAGCTTGACACCATGCTTGGTTGACATCCCTGGGAAGCCTGTCCTTTTATGAAGAGAAATGGAGGAGGAATGGATCTGGGGGAGAGAGAAGGCTGTGGGGGTGAGGGACTGGGAGGACAAGAGGGAGGGGAAGGGGAAATAGTGGTTGGAATGTAATACATGAGAAAAGAATAAAAAATGGCTGATAGTCTTTGTTTCCTTTGCTGCTTTTCATTTTTCTCTGGTGTTTGAGGAACTTGGTTGAAACATTGGGAGAAATTAATTTGGAACTTTACATTTCTCCCTGGTGTTTTTTCTCATCTTTGGATGCTACCTCTTGCTTATTTCTGTCCACAATACTGCATCCATGTCTTCCTGGTGTAGGGAAGAGCCCTGGGCTGGCCCTTGAACTCTTCTTGGGATGCACATAGAATTTTTGAAAAATGTCCACTGTCTGCCTGAATCTTCTGTTGCCATCAGCTCTGAGGTCCAAGTTCTTGTACCTTGTGGGTGCTTCTTGGGCTTAGTCATGGTCAGTTGGTCTATCTCCTGGTGGTACTACCCAACCCTAACTTTGAGGACTACAGACCCTCTGGGTCTCTTCCTTAGCCTTCAGTGTGGGGTCACAATGTAACACCTCATGGCTGGTTAGTTAGCACCTCAGTGTGGGGTCACAATTTAATACCTCATGGCAGGTTACTTAGCTGTCACCTGCATAAAGACCAATGTCCTACTCTCTCTCATTCTACATGGGAACGCAGAGTGATAGCAAGAGATGACACAGAGTATCCCCAAGGGAACTGGGATATTCAGGGACTACTGTGTTAGATTCGGGAACTAAAAATACAGTAGACTCCTCTTATCCACACAGTATGGATTTTAAGATGGTTCACAGATGTTGAAATAATTGTTGGCACTGAAATCTTTATATACTTTTTCCTATACATGAGTGTATATACATGTTTAATTAGGTACAGTTAGATAGTAATTAGTAACATCAGCGAATAATTATTTATTAAACAGCTCAAAATACTGTTTAGGTTCTAGAAATGCATACATGTTTGTTAATTAGGTACAGTAGGATAGAATGACAGTAACTAATAATTATTTATTAAACAGTTCAAAATACTGTTTAGGTTCTAGGAAAGAAATGGTGAGCCAGACTGAAATATGTCTACATTCACAGACTCACACACCAAATCAGAGAACCAGCTAATCAACCTACTGAGTTAATGTGTTCTCATCACAAAAATGAGTGTGTGAGGTGATGAGATAATTAGCCTTAGTCTATACTCTATGGATAAATGAAGAGATCATGACACACACCACTAACATGTATAAATTGTGTGTGTGTGTGTGTGTGTGTGTGTGTGTGTGTGTGTACGTTCATACAGAGTACATGTGAAAGCTGGAGGCTGACACTGGAATGTCCTCTACAGCTCCTCATCTTAGATTTTAAAATAGTGTTTATCACTGAGCCTGGAGCCAAACTCACTGGTCAGTGAGCCCCTAGGATCTGCCTGTCTCTCTGTGTGTCGTCATATCTAGTTTTTTTCATGGGTGCCTGAACTCAGGACCTCATGTTTGCATGGCAAATACTTTGCTCACTGGGTCCTTTTCTCAACATGTGTGTTTTTACTTGTAATCAAGAGGATAAAAGAAACATACCAAATAAACAAGCTTGGCTTTTAATGGGTGTGTGAGGACCACATGTAGAAAGACTGATGTGGAGGGTGGGAGGCTTTCAGTAGATGTCATACCACACTTCATTTGCTGGTCCAGGAAAAGGTATGTGACACAAACTGGGCCAAGAATAATCCTTTCATGGATTACTTCCAAGGGAGCACTTGGGCTCTTGAGAGCACTGGCTCTAAAATGTAAATTCAGACTGTGGTGATGCCAATGTTTTTATTCCAGCATGAAGACAGTAGCAGTGAGACCCAGGGCTGCAGCTGACATCAGGGTGAGAGATGAATGGGTTCTAGAGATGTTTGGACTCTGCAGTTTAGAGGTTACTGGTGTCTGCCCCTATTCCCACCTTTTAAGTTATATGTGCATGTGTAGAACTTGGGTACATGAGTGCCAATGTGCATGTATGGAGGTCAGTGGACAATTTGCAGGAGTCTGTTCTCTCTTTCTATCATGTGGGTCAATGGTATCAAACTCAGGTTGTTAGGTTGTCTTTATCCAGTAAAGCATCTCACTGGCTCACTTTTCAGTTTTATTGTTGAAACCTTGCTGGAATCCAATGAGTTACATTATAACTAGTATTTGAACGTTACAGTCAGTAATCTAGAGTCCTTACCATTACTAAAAGGAAGCATAATAGGGCTGGTGATCACACATGGTCCCATCATTGTGGGACCCATAACCTATGATAAGACCCATAATCCTATAACCCTAGGTCTTATCCTAGGTTAGCTCTGTGTCTTCCTTGTGTATGGTTGGTATCAGTCTCAAAGTCTCTGCACATTGTTGATCCAAGTGTAGAAAAAAACAGAATTACCACACACTCTCTCTCTTTTTTTCTGCATCATTTGACCACATATTGGCTGCCTCCTCAGGTGACCACCCATGTGACTACTGATTCTACTCAGAGTGTCACATGTCCAGCTTCAGGGAGATGAACACAATATAACTAGGCCAACCACATAGCCATCTGACACCAGTTCCCCCAGATATGGATTATTCAGTGTGAAATGATACCATATTTGAGGTAACAGCACAGAGCCTCTTCACGTTCATCCTCCACATAAGTTAAAGGACTGGCAGCACCGTGTCTGTGTTTGCATGGGGTGGGGGTGGGGGAGAAGGCTTTGTTTGCAGACTCAGATTTCTCACAGAAACATATTCCGGGACGATGATTAAACTGGCCACAGAACTGTCCATATGGCAAAAACCCTGCCCTGCATGGTGCAAGTTGCCTGGAGCTCACACAGCTGCAGAATGCTATCCAGCTTCTGTCCACCTGGCACCCACTGAGCTCTGATTCCGAATCCAATAGCCCAATCCTAAGGTTACCTGAAGTTCTTACACAGCGTGAGTCCTTTAGTCCTTCTGAGCACCATAGGTTTGCTAAATCCTAAAACTTCTGAGACTGGTACCAGAGGATGGAAGGACCCAACACGGATTCCCATGACTCGAGTCTGTCTGCCTGGATCGTTTCTTTCCAAATTCTCTTATCTTAAAGCAGAATCTTTACACATAGGCTACAGACTTCTCCAGTGTTTTGAGGCATTCCAGTGAAGACATGAGATTGACCAATAACTTTAATGGCCCAGTTATCTCCTGACTTGTCTGGTGTGGTATGAACACACATTATCTTCCTCATCTCTGGTAGCACGGGTACATCCACTGGCCCCATATATATGTTTTCCTGTGGTCCCTCTCTATTGCTCCTGCAATAGCCCCAAGTTTCTTGGTTACTATTTTTTTTCTATTGTTAACTGAGCTTGAGGCCTCACACAAGCTAAACAAATACTGTGCCATTGATCAACACTCATAGAACTCTGATCCAATGTTTTGTTTTGAAACAGGGTCTCACTAAATTTCTCAGACTAGCCTTGAGTGCTGTGTGTACCCCAACAGACCTTGAACTTCTGCCTCAGTCTCCTGAGTAACTGAGGTCAGAAGTCATTAAGCCCCAGGCCTGCCTTAATTAAAAAAATTGAGTTCCAATCTGGGCCCTGGCACAGAGCAGATCCAAGGTGGCAGCTCTGCCCCCAATCTCACAGAACCCAGAGGAAGCGGGCCTCTCATGAGCTCCAACCTGGGCAGTATCTTAGGTGAGGAGACAGCAACACCCACCCCAAACAGGGAGTAATTGGGACCCACTGGTACCCAGGAATTCACTCCTGGCCAGTTGTACTGGTTTTTTCCAGTCTGTGCTGAGCAGATCTTGGGCCCCAGTTCTAACTCCAGTAGTAACACCAGCCCTACACAGTTCTGAAACAACGAAGATAATAGGAAAGACAGGCTCCAGTCAGAGACAGAGCAGGTAACACTAAGGAGATCCAGATGGCGAAAGGCAAGCACAAGAACATAAGCATCAGCAACCCAGGGTACTTGGCATCATTAGAAACTAGTTCTCCTACACTAGAAAGTCCTGAATTTCCAATATCACCAGGAAAGCAAGACTCAGATTTAAAATCACTTCTAATCATGATGATAGAGGACTTTAAGAAGGACATAAATAACACTCTCAAAGAAGTGAAGGAGAACACAGGTAAACAGGTAGAAGCCCTTAAAGAGGAAAGACAAAAATCCCATAAAGAATTACAGGAGAACACAACCAAACAGGTGAAGGAATTGAACAAAACCATCTAGGACATAAAAATGAAAGTAGAAACAATCAAGAAATCACAAAGGGAGACCACCCTGGAGATAGAAAACCTAAGACAAAAATCAGGAGTCATAGATGCAAATATCACCAACAGAATACAAGAGAGAAAAGAGAAAATCTCAGATGCAGAAGATACCATAGAAAATATTGACACAACTGTCAAAGAAAAAGAAAAATGCAAAAAGTTCTTAACATGAAACCTCCAGGAAATCGAGGACACAATGAGAAGACCAAACCTAAGGATAATAGGTATAGATGAGAGTGAAGATTCCCAACATAAAAGGGCCAATAAATATCTTCAACAAAATTATAGAAGAAAACTTCCCTAACCTAAAGAACAAAATGCCCATAAACATACAAGAAGCCTACAGAACTCCAAATAGATTAGACCAGAAAAGAAATACCTCCTGTCCAGTAATAATCAAAACACCAAATGCACAAAACAAAGAAAGAATATTAAATAAAGTAAGGGAAAAAGTCCAAGTATCATATAAAGGCAGACCTATCAGAATTACAGCAGACTTCTCACCAGATACTATAAAAGCGAAAAGATCCTGGACAGATGTCATACAGACCCTAAGAGAACACAAATGCCAGCCCAGGCTACTATACCTAGCAAAACACTCAATTATCATAGAGAAATGAAGATATTACACAACAAAACCAAATTTACAAAATATCTTTCCACAAATCCAGCACTACAAAGGATAATAGCAGGAAAGCTCCAATACAAGGAGGGAAATTATACCCTAGAAAGACCAAGAAAGTATCTTCTTTTCTAAGAAGTCCAAAAGAAGATAGCCACACAAAGATAATTCCACCTCTAATAACAAAAATAACAGGAAGTAACAATCTCCTTTCCTTAATATGACTTAACATCAACGGACTCAATTCCCCATTAAAAAGACACAGGCTAACAGAATGGATATGTAACAGGACGCAGAATTTTGTTGCATACAGGAAACCCACCTCAGTAACAAAGACAGACATTACCTTAGAGTAAAAGGCTGGAAAACAATTTTTCAAGAAAATGGTCCTAAGAAACAAGCTGGAATAGTCATTGTAAAACCTCCAGCCTGAGAACACAAAGGGAGCGACTCCTGGCTCCACCTGTATAGGTAGTTAAGGGTGGCCTTGTCAGGCATCATTGTAAATGGAGGGCCTTGGTACCTGAAAGTTTGGATTCTCTTGTGTTGGGGAATTTTGAGAGCAGGGAGGATGGTGAGAGCACACCCTCATAAAAACTCCCAGAATTATATGGATTAGCCATTACAGAGGCAGGCAGCCAGAAGACTAGATTCCAGAATTTAAACAAAAATTTATCTTGATACTAAAATTTATTTTGAGAATTGTATATTCCCGGATGGTGGTGGGGCATGCCTTTAATCCCAGCACTTGGGAGGCAGAGGTAGGGAGATTTCTGAGTTCTGAGTTCGAGGCCAGCCTGGTCTACCGAGTGAGTTCCAGGACAGCCAGGACCACACAGAGAAACCCTGTGTCGAAAAGCAAAAGCAAAAACAAAAACAAAAAAGGAGAGAGAGAGAGAGAGAGAGAGAGAGAGAGAGAGAGAGAGAGAGAATTGTATATTGTAGAATACACAGCCTTGGTGTATCTACTCATCAAGCAAGCTGAGCAGAGCTGCTTGAACCTCTGATGTCCTGGAATTTCAGCTGGATGCACACAGTGTCAGAGGCTTATCAATTTACTCTTCCCCCTTCCCCTCTTCTAATATCTCAATGCCCATAATCATCTTGAAGATGTTAATGAAGAGTTGGAGCCCCTATTCCCTGGGCTTGGGGACTGAGGTGGTTAATATTGGGCTGTCTTTCTAGAGAAAAGTAGTGGTTTTGTTGGAACAGGGAGGAATAGCTAGGATTTATTGCATAGCCATAACCTATTGGTAGAAATCTGTATAATTGTTATTAAGATGAAGTTACAATTTCTTAAATGGTACGAAATTTACTTTGATTTCAAGTTTAAGGTTTTAATGGGTATGAGTTTCTTATTGTTATAAAAGTGAGATTAATATTGTTACTCTCATAGGCATTGTGCCTGTATAATACATCTAGGAATACAAGGCTTAGACCCAGTCTTTCTTTAACTTTTTAAACTGATTTGAAATGGCTAGCCTGTGAGTTAAGGGCCTATAGCAAAATCATGGCTTTGAGTTTATTGTTAGGGTGTCTTCTATATTTTATTTAGAAATAGCTGAGAGGAGTAAACAGACAACAGTCCAGATTACCTTACATGGATAGTTGGTTTTCAAAATGTCAGAAGTTCGCAGAATTGACATTACAAACATTTCTGTGTTGATGTTCATTTTGATTAGAGACTTGTCTGCTTCTGAAAGTTTCCTGTCTTGGATTCTAAGAAGAAATTGGGCATCTTTGGAGTTACTCCAGTTGTGGTGAGACAGCCACTAGGCAAGAATTGCCTCTTTTCATATATAGACAACTTACTGTCCAGAGAAGGACACATTTGCGGAATAGTCGACTGATTATATCTGCCAAGACAGAGTAATCAGCCCTTAATAATTCTGCATCACTAGGTCTGTCAGATGATCCTGGTCCAGAAGGCTGAAGATCAGATGTTCCAACATTTTGTAGTATAGGGACTGTCCAGGTGCTCAGCAGTCTCTATAAATTGGCTAAGTTTTAGAAGCTATGCTTTGTGCTTACCATAATTTCAGTTAACTCAGTCATTCTAGAGTTCTGATGGGGTTGAAAACTTATAGTCTCATAGCCAATCCTGGCTATTTACTTTGAGAGAAAAGATTTGAGAGGATGGTTTTCAGCTGATATTGATTCTAAAGCCAAGAAAAAAGCCAGGTTCAGATCTAAGTCTTTTAGTTAGGAGAGATGGACTGGGTATTAGGTCTATTTTTTACCTTACTGATACAAATTGGTATAGTTATGCTCTAATTGTATTTTAAGAAAAAAGTTTTATTTTAATAGGAAGGGTGATATGTAGGAGGAGCTAAGGTGGGAGGAGTATGGAGAGGAAGAGGAGGAGTAAGGAGAGGAAGAGGAGAAGGAGAGGAGGAGATAGGAGATGAGAGAAAGGGGGGGAACATGGAGGTGGATGTTCATGTGTCTCTGCCAGTCAAAGGTAGTTGGTATATCTATGTTGGGTATTGGTTTATACTTCTGATTGTATGGGCATCTTGTTATTGAGCATTACCAAACTTATAAAGCCTTTGATTAACATTGAAAAATATTACAAATAAAAATAGATGTCAGAAATTGAAATAATAAGAAACTAAAAAGAGCACAGTAAACTCACATTCTTTTCACATATTCAAAACATCTTTTTACATTGTACTCTTTGACCTTTATCATAGGATCTGCATTTAAAGGGCACCTATAATAATTCAAGTGTACAATCCAAGGTTTTTTTCCCCTGTGTTTGTTAGTGAAGAGAATCTAAGACTTTCAAAGATGTTTATGCTCAGAGCACTTTGGAGTTTGTATAGTCTCTTTTCAAGTCAGTTACCAGTGAATATCTTGATGGTAATTTAAAATCAGATTTTTAGTTTTTCTAGAAATACGTTTTTTTTTCAACTCTTCATGGGAACAGAATCCCCCTTTTTTTCCTCTCATGTATTTTGGAGATATGTTCATGACATCAACAGGCTTAGGGTTAATATCTCCTGCTGGATGCTCATAGCATTTAGTCCTATGGCCTCTGGGCTTTGGAAGAATATCAGAATGCTTGGCAGAGAATTATCCAGGCACATGAGGGCCACAGTGGCTTATACCCTGGCCTGGGGTCTAATGCTTCACTAATAACTCTGGGTGCCTGTTGGTTTAGTTCTTGTCTTCCTGGCCTCTCCTGCATGGCAGCTGCAGGCCTGGCCTCACTTACTCTTTTCCAACTTCTCTGCAGCCAAACTCAGCACAGAGCTCTATCTCTTTGGTCCAAGCATCAGCTGTAGCAGTGATGGAAGGACTCTGTGCCCGGACACCTGTGCTTCTGTGTCTGCTTTGAAATCTACTATTTCCTGAATAAGACATTTCAGGTTTGGTAGGATGACAGAAAGAGGCAGAGTCCATACTTGCAACCAATGAAATCAGAAAGGAGAATGTATAGCAGATGTAGGTGCTTGTGTGGCCTATATATGGAACTAAGGAACCCATGGAAGTAGGGGCTTGGCAAAACAGTAACCGAGAACCTGATACGCCCCGGCAGACTGAGAAGTTTTTACACTTTAAGAAGTGTGTATTCGTCAGGCAGTGATAACAGATGCTTTTAATCCCAGCAATTTGGAGAAAAAGATATGTAGACCTTGGCGTTCAATGCCAGCCTGGTTTACATACCTAGTTCCAGGACAGCCAAGGCCACACAGAGAAACCCCGTCCTGAAAAAAAAACAAAAAACAAAAAACAAAAACAAACTAACTAAAAATAATCAGCATGTACTCATTCTCTGTCAGTCTTCTGTCCAGTTTGCACTAGTGACTACAGAAGAATAGTCTCAACCCCTGGCTTTCCTTCCCTTCAATGGCCTAAACACTGGAGGCCCAGACGCTGGTCTCCAGGCCTTGGCTAAGTGCTTACGCATGCTGGATAGATATACTGGGTACTTGTTCTTCTGTAAACCAGATCACTGCCAAAGGATGAGCTGCAGTGAACTCAGGAGCTGGTACTATCTTCCCTTAAGCTTTATTAGAGCAGTTTGCTTCTGTATTTTTCATACTCTTTGGGATCTTTCAGACCTGGAGCTCAGACATAACCTCCTGCAATATTCACTAGAAATGATTTCATGTACACAGAGAGCTTCTGAGGTTAGCAAGCAGCATAGCAAAACCATAGAGTGAGTACCCGTGGTGCCCCTGGGACGGCAATGGGGAGAGCACAGAGAAGAATCTGTGTTCTGTAGAGTTGTGGTGTCAAGTTTGCAAGGTGCATTGGGATTGGCTGGTGGTTATTCCTGGGCTCAGTCCTTACCAGAAGATGATGACTGGATCTGGTTAGAGAGTTAACCAGAGCAATGTGGCCAGAGAAATTGTCAACACAACCCACTGGCTGATATTCTTAAGATAACGATCCCAGTAAAGTTTCCAGTGGCAGTGATGTTACAAATTGCCTATAGAAACTTTTCAGGTAACCACTGTAAATCATATTTACAATGGAGCGCTATCCCTTTTCTATTGTAGAAATAATCTCTTCACATGGAAATCAAGGTTGATGCACACAAGGAATTTGAGGACATCTTCCTTTAGCAAACATTGTGTGAAGGTGGCCCCCTAGGTTATGACAGAATCAAGAACAACATTGAATATACCCAAGTAACACAAAGGGTGACAGCTACTACTAGTACTGCTGCTGCTGCTACTAATGTCATTATCATCATCATCGTCGTCATTGTCATCGTCGTCGTCGTCATTATCATTGTGCTGTGTGATTAGTCATTATCATTGTGCTGTGTATTATGTGTGTGTATTCAAGTGCTTTACTACTGAGTTGTCTTGACAGTCTTTTAATATCACTATTGTATATTTCTTTTTGTCACTGTGATAAAAGCACACCGACCAATAGTAACTTAGGGGAGTAAGGGAGGGAGGGTTTATTTCAGCTTGTAGATCACAGCCCATCACTGAGGGAAGTCAGAGCAGGAACTCAAGCAGGATCTTGAAGCAGAAACCATGGAGCGAAATTGCTTGCTGGCTCACTCAGTTTCACTCTTAGCTTTCTTAGCAAGCCCAGGGAATGGTGTTGCCCACAGCAGGCTGACTGCACTCCTCTCATACCCACTAACAATCAACACAATCCCTCACAGACATGTCTACAGGACAATCTGATCTAGGAAGCTTCTCTAAGATTCTCTTCTCAGGTGACTCTAAGCTGTGTCAAGTTGACAGTGAAAGGTAACATGACAAATGTCTTGAAACAATAGGTTTCCAAAGTTCTAGAAGAGACCATCTAGTTCTACAGAGACTAGACCTCATTCATGCTATGACCTTCAGTTAAATGACACAATGAACTTCTATCACCCAGAGTAAACTGCCCCTCCAACCCAACCTTTGTCCCCCATACTTAACTCCTCTCTCTCCCACTTCTTGTACTGTCCATGGATTTTGCCCTAGATGATGGCTGCTACTGTTCGGATATGGGTTATTTCTGCTACAACTGACGGTGAAATTTAGTTCTCAATAGAATGGTGTGTAAAGTTGATAGGATGTTTCAAAGGTGTTTGATTGTTAAGAATGATTAAGTTTTTGTCATAGGAGTGAGCTAATTGTTTTGATCTTGTTAAAATTCTAACTCAGAAGCTGGTCTGATGCTGATGTTTCAGTCTCAAAGCTTTCAGAATTTATTTCTTTCTCCTCTCCTCTCCTCTCCTCTCCTCTCCTCTCCCCCCCCCCCCCCCCCCTCCCCCCCCCCTCTCTCTCTCTCTCTCTCTCTCTCTCTCTCTCTCTCTCTCTCTCTCTCTCTCTCTCTCTCTCCTCTCTGTCTCTCCTTGATGGTCTCAAAGCCTATTTCGCACCTATAAAAATTCACTTTTGGGGCTGGAGATGACTCAGCAGTTGAGAGTGCTTCCTGTTCTTCTAGAACACCTGCGTTTGGTTCCCAGAACTCACATTGAGTTCACAGCCACCTGTCACTCCAGCTGCATGAGATCCAATACTGTCATCATCTGCCCAGAGGGAAAAGTGGAACCTGGCTGGGACAGCTCTTAGAAGAGAAGTAAGAATGTTTGTATGGCCTGTGTAGAGCGGTTAGCTAATGTCCTGTGTCAGCTACCACGTCAGCAATAGTGCCAGAGTTGGCAGATGTGGCAGTGCCAGCCAGGAAGGTCCAAGGTCCACTGATGGATGCTCAGGAGAAAAAACTCTTCCCCAAGTGTTACAGCTCAGTAAAGGCAGCCACTCTCAGATGGTTCTTGGTTAAATAACTTGTGTATCTTATTCCATGTGGACAGGGACGTTATAAACATTGAGGAGTAGGGGGAGATTTAGGGATAGGTGTTTCCTGTTGGCTTAGTTTGAGATGTTAGCAATGCTCCATTTGCATTGGGAAGCACTCCAGGTATTTTCCTTACGTTACTGACTGCCACAGTCCTCTCAGTGGGTGTCATGGTTACATGTTCCAGAGCAGGTTCAGGAGTGGATGGGGAGCTACTTGACTCTTGCTGATCTCAAGTCTTTGAGACTCTCAGAGTCTGAGCATATTCAACCTTACCAGTTCTTCTGTCTAGTGGCATGGCCCCCATTGCCCCACACAATACCATCTTCTGTCTTCTGGCATTCATGAGTATTGCTGTCATGTTGCATGTGTGTACATACACACACACACA
>JANHMN010000013.1:70298920-70328671 GCA_030674055.1 Rhabdomys pumilio | reverse complement strand
CACTTGAGATTCCACAGTTGAGAGTTCTTTGTTTAGGTCTGTACCACATCTTTTAATTTGGTTCTCTGGAATCTAACTTCTCGAGTTCTTTGTATATTTTAGATATTATCCCTCTATTGGATGTAGGGCTAGTAAAGATCTTTTCCCTATCTGTGGGTTGCTGTTTTGTCCTATTGACAGTGTCGTTTGCCATACAAAAGCTTTTCAATGTTATCAAGTCCCATTTGTCAATTGTTGATCTTAGAGCATGAACCGTTGGTTCATGCACAGGAAAGTTCTCACTGTGCCATTGTGTTAGAGGTTCTTTCCCACTTTCTCTTCTATTAAATTCAGCACATCTGAGTTTCATGTGCAGGTCCTTGATCCACTTGGACTTGAGCTTTGTACAAAGAGATGAGAGTGGATCAATTTGCAATCTTTTACATGCCTACCACCAGTTGAAACAGTACCATTTGTTGAAAGTGCTGTTTTTCCCCCTCTGGATGGTTTTGGCTTTTTTTTTTCAAAGATAACTGACCATAGGTGTGTGGGTTCATTTCTGGGCCTTCAGTTCTATTTCATTGATTTTCCTGCCTGTCTTTTTACCAATACCATGCAGTTTTTATCACTATTGCTCTGTAGTACAGCTTGAAGTCAGGAATGGTGATTCCTCCAGAAGTTCTTTTATTGTTGAGAATAGTTTCCTCTATCCTGTTTTTTTTTTTTTATTTCAGATGAATTTGAGAATTGCTCTTTCTATCTCTGTGAGGAACTGAGTTGGAATTTTAATGGAGATAGTATTGAATTTATAAATTGCATTTGGTAAGATGGCCATTTTTACTATATTAATCCTGCCAATCCATTAGCATGGGAGATCTTTCAATCTTCTGAGGTCTTCTTCCATTTCTTTCTTCAGTGACTTGAAGTTCTTTTCATACAGATCTTTCACTTGCTTGGTTAGAATTACACCAAGATATTTTATGTAATTTGTGAGAATTGTGAAGGGTGTTGTTTCTCTAATTTCTTTCTCAGCCCATTTATCCTTTGAATAGAGGAAGGGTACTGATTTGTTTGAGTTGATTTTATATCCAGCCACTTTGCTGAAGTTGTTTATCAGTTGTAGGAGTTTTGGGTGGAGTTTTTGGGGTTGCTTATGTATACTATCATATCATCTGCAAATAGTGATATCTTGACTTTCTGCTTTCTAATTTGTATCTTGTTGGTCTCCTTTTGTTGCCTAATTGCTCTAGCCAGAACTTGGAGTACTATACTGAATAGGGGGATAGTGGGCAGCCTTGTCTAGTCCCTGATTTTAGTGAAATTGCTTCAAGTTTCACTCTGTTTAGTTTGATGTTGGCTACTGTTTTGCTGTATATTGCTTTTACTATGTTTAGGTGTGAGCCTTGAATTCCTGATCTCTTCAATACTTTTAACTTGAAGGGATGTTGTATTTTGTCAAAGGCTTTTTCAGGGTCTAATGAGATGATCATGTAGTTTCTTTTTCCTTTGAGTTTGTTTATATAGTGGATTGCATTGATGGATTTCTGTATATTGAACCATCCCTGAATCCCTGGGATGAAATCTACTTGGTCATGGTGAATGATTGTTTTAATGTGTTCTTGTTTGTGAGAATTTTATTGAGTATTTTTGCATCAATATTTATAAGGGTTATTGGTGTGATGTTCTCTTGATTTTTTTTTTTTTGAGTGTTTGTGTGGTTTAGGTATCAGCCTAACTGTGGCTTCATAGAAAGAATTGGGTAATGTTTCTCTTTTGTGAAATAGTTTGAGAAGTGTTGGTATTAGGTCTTCTTTGAAGGTCTGATAGAATTCGGCACTAAAACCATCTGGTCCTGGGCTCTTTTAGGTTGGGAGACTTAATCACTGCTTCTGTTTCCTTAGGAGTTATGGGACTGTTTAGATAGTTTATCTGACCCTAATTTAACTTTATTACCTGGCATCTGTTTAGAAAATTCTCCATTTCATCCAGATTTTTCAGCTTTGTTGAGTATAGGCTTTTGTAGAAGGAGCTAATGATTTTTTGAATTTCCTCAGTTTCTGTTGTTATGTCTTTCTTTTCATTTCTGATTTTGTTAATTTGGATTCTGTCTTTGTGTCCTCTAGTCAGTTTGACTAATAGTTTATTTATCTTGTTGATTTTTCTCAAAGAACCAGCTCCTTCATTTTGTTGATTCCTTTTATACTTCTTTTTGTTTCTACTTGGTTGATTTCAGCCCTGAGTCCATTTCATGCCATCTACTCCTCTTGGGTATATTTGCTTCTTTTTGTTCTCATGAGTTCAGATGTGCTGTTAAGTTGCTAGTGTATGATCTCTCAAATTTCTTTATGGAGGCACTCAGAGTTACAAGTTTTCATGTTGTCACTGCTTTCCTTGTGTCCCATAATTTTGGGTATGTTGTGCCTTCAGTTTCGTTAAATTCTAAAAGGTTTTAAATTTTTTTCTTTATTTCTTCCCTGACCAAGTTACCTTTGAATAGAGAGTTGTTCAGCTTCCATGTGTATGTGGACTTTCCGTTGTTTATTTTGTTATTGATTATCAGCCATAGTCTGTGATGGTTCAATAGAATACATGGGATTAATTCAATTTTCTTGTATCTGTTGAAGCTTGGTTTGTTTCCTATTATATGGTCAGTTTTGAAGAAGGTACCAAGAGGTGCTGAGAAGAAGTTATAATTTTTTTTGTTTTAGGGTGAAATGTTTTGTAGATATCTGTTAAGTCCATTTGGTTCATAACTTCAGTTAGTTTCACTGCATTTCTGAATGTTTAGTTTCTGTTTCCATGATCTGTCTATTGGTGAGAGTGGGGTGTTGAAGTCTCCCACTATTATTGTGTAAGGTTCAATGTGTGCTTTGAGTTTTATAGCATTTCTTTTATAAATGTGGTTGCGCTTATATTTAATTGGTTCGTAGATGTTCAGAATTGAGAGTTAATCTTGGTGGATTATTCCTTTAATGATTACGTTGTTCTTCTCCATCTTTTTGATAACTTTTGGTTGAAAGTCTACTTTGTTTGAAATTAGAACAGCTACTGCAGCTTGTTTCTTGAGACCATATTTTGGAAAAAAAAATTCCAGCCTTTTACTTTGAGGTAGTGTCTGCGTTTGCTGCTGAGGTGTATTTTCTGTATGTAGCAAAACACTGGGTCCTGTTTTCATATCCAGTCTGTTAGCCTAGGTCTTTTTATTGGGGAATTGAGTCTTTTGATGTTGAGAAATATTAAGAACCAATGATTTTTGCTTCCTGTTATTTTTGTTGGAATATATGGAATTATGTCTGTGTGGTTCTCATTTTTTGTTTTTGTTTTTGTTTTTTTTTTGGTGGGGGGAGATTAATTTCTTGCTTTTTCTTGAGTGTAATTTCCCTTCTTGTGTTGGAGTTTTTCTTCCACTATCCTCTGTAGGGCTGGATTAGTGAAAAGTTCTTGCTTAAATTTGTTTTTTTCATGGAATATCTTGGTTTTTCCATTTATGGTAACTGAGAGTTTTGCTGGGTATAGTAGCCTGGGCTGGCATTTTTGTTCTCTTATTGTCTGTATGACATCTATTCAAGATCTTCTGGCTTTTATAGTCTCTGGTGAGAAGTCTGGTGTAATTCTAATAGGTCTGCCTTTATATGTTACTTGGCCTTTTTCACTTACAGCTTTAATGTTCTTTCTTTGTTTTGAACATTTGGTGCCTTGATTATTATGTGATAGAAGAAATTTCTTTTCTGGTCCAATCTGTTTGGTGTTCTGAAGGCTTCTTGTATGTTTAATGGACATCTCTTTCTTTAGGTTAGGAAAGTTTTCTTGTATAATTTTGTTGAAGATGTTTACTGTCTCTTTGAGTTGGGATTCTTCTCTCTCTTCTATAACTATTTTTCTTAAGTTTGGTCTTCTCATTGTGTCCCAGCTTTCTTAAATGTTTTGAGTTAGGAACTTTTTGCTTTCTGTACTTTCTTTGGCTCTTGTGTCAATGTCTTCTTGAGTATCTTCTATGCCTGAGATTCTCTCTTCTATTTCTTCTGTTCTGTTGGTGATGCTTCCATCTGTGACTTCTGCTCTCTTTCCTAAGTTTTCCATCTCCAGGGTTCTTTGCCTTTGTGTTTTCTTTAATGTTTCTATTTCTATTTTTAGATCTTGGATGATTTTGTTCAATTCCTTTACCTGTTTGTGTTTTTCTGTATTTGTTTAAGAGATATATTTGTTTCCTCTTTAAAGTCTTCTACTTGTTTATCTATATTCTCCTGTATTCCTTTAAAGGAGTTATTTATGTCCTCCTTAAGGTTCTCTATCATCTTCATGAAATGGGACTTTAGATAGGGATCTTGCTTTTCTGGTGTGTTGAGGTATCCAGGACTTGCTGTAGTAGAAGAACTGGGTTCTGATGTTGCCAAGTAGCCTTGGTTTCTGTTGCTTATGTTCTTGCTCTTGTCTCTTGCCATCTGGTAATCTCTGGTGTTAACCAGCCTTGCTGTCTCTGGCTGGAGCCTGACTCTTCTGTGAGCCTGTGAGCCTGTGATCCTGGTTGTGTCATAACTTCAGGGGGTCCAGCTGTCTCTGTGATCCTGTGATCCTGGATATATCAGAACTCCTGGGGTCAAGCTGCCTCTAGGTATGGGCAGAGTGGGTGGAAAGCCAGAGCCCAGGGTCCATTCCCTGGTGTGGGTACAAACCGGAAGAAAAGTGTGCTTCTAGCTTGGCAGGGGTTCCTGCATCCCCTGGGTCCTGGGGTTTCCCAGTTAGGTCAAGTATTTGAGTGGGGGTTGGTGACTCACCTAAGATCCTGGGTGTCAGAATTCCTGGGGGTCACGCTGCCTCTGGGTGTGGGCAAAGTGGGAATGAATGGACTTCTTACTTTCATTTTTCTATGACCAAAATATTCCACAGATGATGTAAGGAAAGAAAGATTTATTTGGGCTCATGGTCTCAGAGAAATCTCAGCCCATAATGAGGGTGAGGCCTGAGAACAGGAGTGTGTTACAAAGGCAGCTCACACACCGGTGGATCAGGAGTAGACAGCGGGTAGAACTCAGCTCCAAGACAATAACTTTCAATGATTTCCCCTAGTCACATTTCCACCTGAAAGGTCTAGCTTTTTACAACAGTGCCACCTGCTGGACAGTAAGTATTCAAAATGTGAGTTTGTGGGGGCACCTCAGAGTCAAACTGTGAAATCAAGGGAAATCACTATGAGTTGTTCAAAGTTAAAGTTGAAAGCCTGCCCAGCCCCTAGGCTGGGCTCAATGGTCAGAAAGAAATGATTGGTTGAGCATGGAGACGAGGGTCCCAAAGCAGGGTCAAAACACAGTGGGATTCTACTGAATCTTCAGGTCCTTTCTCTTGGGTGAAAGAAGACATAGCTTTTTGCTCCATTTTGCCTGCATAGTTCAATGCCAAGACTGAAATATTTGTGCTTCTCTAGTCTATGGTAGGCTGGGTCACTTTGGTTAGTGTATGTAGTTCCTTCTACAGCTCGACTTTCATTCACTTCTACTTAGAATGCTGGTATTGATTACCTCCCCTCCCAGATCTGTTTAGTCACTCTGAGCCTCCTAGATAGTTCTATGGAATAGCTCCTACCCTTGACCTGCTGTGCCATGCTGAGCTCTGCAGGCCTTCTCTTTCTTCTTTTATTTGAATATGTCTCTGCAGACATTTAAATGGGGCACACGGTCTCTCCCAAGCTGTGTACTCAATCTCGAGTTCGCTTTGTAACAGATACCCTCTCTGGGTTGAAATGACAGCCTGAGATCTCAGCCTTCAACAGAACAAATTAGAATTTTCAACATATCCCCCTACCAAGAGGATTCCTGAGTGCTGTTTGCCATTTTGGAAAAACTATTTATCTGTTAAACATTAACATTTGTAGTGCTTTAGCCACTAAAAGGAGTTGTGTTCCAGAATCATGTTAGAAAAGTCTACCAATTGTAATGTCGAGGCTGATTTAAAAATGAATGCCTATTTTCAAGGACACGTGAGACTTCATGGAAGTGATTTATTCTAAACCCCACAAACCCACAGTTCACCGCGTGTTGCCCATGCTGACCTATAATGTGCACTCGCTTGCTCAATCATTCATCATTCACCCAGTATCTGTCAAGTGCCCCAGGCACTAGGGGTAACTTCAGGATCCACTGGGTGGTGACAATGACAACAATGGATCGTTGTGATAATAATATCAACAACAATAATGGCAGCACGTGAAGAGAAGACAACTGTGTTCTTATTCTGTGACGGACATTCTGCTAACCATTTAAATTTCATTTGTTTTTGCAGCTTTGGAGATCAAATCCAAGACCTTGCACACAATAGGCAAACATCCTGCCGCTCATCTATATTCTAAGTGCTACACTAATAATGTTCAGTGCCTCATAGTAATATAGTCTTACAACAGAGAAATTTCAGTGCTTTCCTAGAGTTAAATAATGTGATGGCAGCACTAGTAGGTTGTGTTGGAACCAGCATTTCTGACTACAGTGCACACACAGAGCAGTGACAGCTCACAGTTGACATAAGCCCAAAGCCTTTCCAATGCTTAGCCTGAGCACAACGCTGAGACTTGGTCATCGAGTTTAGCGCGAAGGAATAGGGGAATGTGATTTCCAGGTCTTAGTTTCTTTTCAGCTTCTGCCTGCTTTGTGTTAATGCTTCATTGGTGCATAGGCCTTCAACATGAGAAGTGTTTAAAAGTATTTGTTGATGCTGTAGTCTATTTGGGCTCCTACAGTAGAATACCATGAACTGGGTGGCTTCTAAGCAACAGAAATTTATCCATCACACCCAGGAAGACTGAGAAGTCCAAGATGAAAACGTCCACAGACTTGATGTCTGGTGAAGCCCATTTCCTGGGATTGGCATTTGCCTGCAAATGCCAGAGATAGTGTCAGATGCCCTTGAGCTGGAATTACAGACAAGTATAGACTGACCACCGTGGGTACATGGCGTGCTACTTGACTCTTCTACCCACTGAAACATCTCTGTAGTCTCTCATTTATCTTCTTAACCAACAAAAACTATGCAGCAATATGAAGATCTACTTGGTTTAATAAATTAAAAGTAGATTCTCGTAACCAAACGTGAGAGTCACTATTATAAAGGACACAAAAAGAATGCGGAGCCTTTACACAGGAAGGCAGATATCCAGGCCATTCATTCACCATTTACGTACAGCTTTCAGTGGACACCTATGACACTCTGAGTGTTTGATTTCAACATAGCTTTACTTTCATTACCATGACCAGGAAGCCACCAATGGCATTCTGTTTTGTGATATGGATGTGTCTTATGACAGTTTGAGTAAGTTCTCTCAAAGGCCTAAGTGTTATCTGGAGAGCCAGGACACCCATGACTTTCCTAGAGGCCCTGATAAAAGGACAACGGGAACGTTAGTTCCGTGTCCTTGAATAGGAGCAGACTTGGTAAAGCCAGTCCGGGGGCCTTGAGGAGTTAAGACTTTGGTTCCTGGAAAGTTGGCCTTCCTCTGGTGAGACGTGAGTCGTCAGTCTCAAGGCTGCTGTGTGCTCTTTATACAGGCATTACCTTGGTGCAGCATTACTTGTGTAAACTGTTGGCTTTGTCTCGTTGTATGATAGATTCTGTGGACTCTGTCTCATTTCTCCCCGGGAAATAGTATTTATAGTGCTGTTCTTCTTAACAGGGCTTCTTGATATAAGTAATCAGATTATGCAATACCTGGTCCTACCTGTTACTTTTATCTTATTTCTCATCTTTTTTTACGTCTCATCCCTGGCCCTCTCACTCAACACCTTACTGTTTAGAAGGCTTATTCCTGCAGGTTTGAGTCAATGCTGAAGGTGTGGTCCCCAGCTGCTCTATTGAGAGGTGGAAGAAAGAACCTTTAAGATGTGGAAACTGACAGGAGGTCATTGGTGTCTGCTTGTAAGGAAATGGGGAGCCCTGGACCCTCTCTCTCTTACTTTGCTTCATGGCTACAAGTTTAGAGGTCTTGTTCCCACCACCTCTTCTGCTCCTGTGTATCACCTTCACATAGGCCCAAAGCAGCAGCTCACTGACTAGGACTTACAAAATAAACCTTCCTAACATTTCATTATTTCAGGCATTTTGTTACAGTCACCCAAAACTGACAGAAACAAGGGTGTTCAGAAAATGTAGCCCTCGTGACCAATGCCTTTCTACTTACATTTCCAAGGACCAGAGAGGGGACGAGGGATCAGGAAATCAATTTTGTGTGATTTCTATTTATTTGTCTCTGTATCAATGTTCTGAGCTCATCAAATCCCTGTATCATTCACTTCAGCTTGGCAAATAGGAGAAATGAATCTCACTCTCTCTGTGTCATATCTGAGCTGCATCGCTGAGCTGCTGTGGAGAGTGGATTGTTGAGGAGTCAGTGCTATGGTATAATTGAAATTTTAAGTCCATTAAGTCCCCAAGCAATAGATTTTTCTCCCCACTTCCCACACTCTCTATTTTGGCTTATTATTCTCATCTTATTTAAAAATAGCATGGCGTCTGAGGCAAGACGGTGCAGTTCTCTGGAGATTGAATTGTCAACGGCCCCCATCTGCCAATGGTCAGTGATAAACAAGAAGACGGGGTCTCCAAGGGGGCAGAACATTAATAAGGGAAGATTTTAAAATTAATTTTTCAAGTTAATTAAAATGTCCAAAAGCACAATAAAACTGCAGAAAATCTGGCAAGGGAACGGCAGCAGGCCTGATTAATGCAAGTCAATTGCCTTTCGAGGGTAATAGTAATAATGATGAGATTATGGATATGGAAGAAACTGCTAGAAAGATGCGTGACGTGTGCAGAATACAGACTGCGTCCCAGTCACTATTTTATGGTGCACAATGGATCTTATTAAGGAGGAGTAGCATCAGGAATCACCACCAAATTGCTCAATAAAAGTATTGTGTAATTACCAATGCTGCAGCAGCTGGAGCGGCAACAACTCCCACTGACGCTCTGCGTTCGCTCTGCGTTATTTCCAATTTGCTAAGGGCTGTGGGTTCTAACAGACTGTTTAGATCGTCACGGAACAGTACCTTCAAGAGAATGTGAGTGTGACATGAGGAAGTTGCTGCTTTGAATGCCAGGGGCTTCTGTTCAACAGAGGTTAAGATATCAATGTAACTCACTCTAGTATGATTCAGACTGTGTTTAGGAATTTCTCAGGGGTCAAAAGAGGAAGAGATTCAGGGCTACAGAGAAATCTCAGTGGTCAAGAGCAATTGCTGCCCTTATAGAGGAATTGAGTTTGGTTCCTAGCACCCAGCTGCCTATTCAAAGCTATCTCTATTTACAGGGAATTTGGTGCCCTCTTCTGGTCTCTGCGGGCACCTGCACACAAGTGGCAAAGTAGAGGTGGTCGGAGCGTAATTTGAGCTTAAAAATCAAATGATTTTGATGTTGGTAAAACTGTGACTGGTGGAGGCAGAAGGTTTCTACTTGTGAGGCCTTAAAGGTTTGAATGAGCGATGTTATACTTAATATCTTCAAGGTAAACAGTAGACGATGTAAGGAATGCTACAGTGTTCATGGTGGGAACTGTCACCACAGGAAATGAAAGCACCTGCTGGCTGTGGAGGAGCACATCTCAATCCCAGTTGTTTGAATCTGAGGCAGGAGGATTGCAAAGTTGACAGCAAAAAGGATATTTTTGGAAACCAGAGAGAGAGAGAGAGAGAGAGAGAGAGAGAGAGAGAGAGAGAGAGAGAATATAGAGAGAGACACAGAGAGAGATGAGAGAGAGAGAGAATATAGAGAGAGACACAGAGAGAGATGAGATGAAGAAGAGTGTGAGAGGTGGATTAGAGAGGGAGAGAAAGAGGAGATAGATAATAGACAGACAGACAGACAGACAGACAGACAGACAGAGAACAGCAAGTGAGCCATGTATCTCATGCATATATCTTGAACACAGAGTCTTTGGACATTTATTTATAATTTTTATTTTTAATGACTGTTAATCTTATGTGTAGAGTACATATTCATGCAGATACCAGAGGTCAGAAGGGGCATCAGATCCCTGGGGCTTGAGATATAGATGGTTGTGAGCTGATGTGGGTGCTGGGAGCTGAACTCAGGTCCTCTGCAAGAACAGTGGGTCCTATTAACCCACATGCATCTCTATAGCCCCTCTTGGGGGCATACTTGAACTTAGTCATGCCTTAGGAAATTGTTCTGGCTATATGGTAGACTTGTAGAACAGATGATAAAAATAGCTAGAGTGCTACGACATAACGACAGAACTGGGGGGTAGCTGTTATTTGAATGTGAAGTAGTTATTCTCTAGGAAGTAGTTGGGAGACAAGACCTTTGGCATGGGATGAAGCAGGCGTGGAAGATTTAAACCGTGTCCGCTGGCGCCCAAGGTGTACGGCGGCTTCTCTGGTTCTGAGGTGGAGATGATGGGTGCTCAAGCTTAGTTCTGAGTTCCTGGAAAGATTCTGGGCTCATGAGCATGCAAAATAACTGATTTATTGCTGGGAGTTATCTTTGTGTGTGCATATGTGCTCATGTGTGCTTGTGTGTTGCGTTAAATCTCCAACTCAAATAGGACTGGTCAAAAAAACGACAACTCAGTAATTACGAATATATTCTGTAAGCCCAGATTGGGCAGATACCCCTACACTACTCTGTTCCCCAGCTATGAGACCCTTATAACTTGAGGGTTTTCCAGACCCTGCGTCTGTCCTTCTACCTCCTGCTTCCCAGTTGTCCTCCTCTGTCGTCCTCTGTCTTTTTCTCTCTCCTTCCACCTACATTGGTGAATCTGCCCAATCTAGGATTGCAGAATATATTCATAATTATTGAGTTGTGTGTGTTTTTTTTTTTACCAGTCCTATTTGGGTTGGACATTTACCGCAACACTTGTGTGTGCGTGCGTGCATGTGTGTGTGTGTGTACACATGTGTATGCATGAATGTGGAGGTCAGAGGTTAATGTCAATGCCTTCCACAGAGACTCTCTCCATCTGATCTTTTAACAGAGAGCCTGAGTCTGTAGCTTACTGATTGGCTAGTCTGGTTGGCCAGTGGGCATCTGGGGTCCTCCTATTTCTGCCATCTGAGTGCCAGGGCTACAAATGTGAGCCACCATACCTGCTGTGGGTGTTGGGACCCAAGGTTAGGATTCTACACTCATGTGGCAGGCACTTTACTGACAGAACCATAGTCCCAAAGTCTCCCTGCTCTCTTTATTTTTTGAGGCAGAAACTCCCAATCCACTCCAGAGTTCCTGGCTAGTATGACTAGCCGGCTTGCATGGGATTCCCTTTTTCCATGTTTTAAGGTTGGGATTATAAGTGGCCTGAGCAATACTCGAAATTTTGATGAGAACTGGGGGTCTGAATTCCATCTGTCTTGTTTGTAAGGGCTTTAAAGCCTGGGCCGTTTCCCTAGTCCTGGTTCCTCACATTTTAAATGAGTGTTAGTGAGACCTTCTAGGTGGCTTCCTGACCTTGATACAGTCTTTTTTCACCCCAGGACACATTGTTTCTATTTACAGACTTCCAAAGTAGCTATCAAATTTGAACCTGGCCTTCCATGTTCTTTCTTGGTTACTGATTTTCACAGGTGTGCTTGTCCCTATCTGGCCCGTGCTTAGCTTCTGTTGATCAACAGTCAACAGCCTGGCTCCCTCTGCTCAGGAATTCCTGGAGCCACACCTGTGAGCAGCCCTACCACTCCTCCAGTGCCATTTCTCTTCTTTTGGCCCACAAAACAATTTGGATGTTTTTGCTGTTCCTTTTTGGGGTCTTGTCATTGTTGTTGTTGTTAACATAGGTAAGGTGTTTCTTACCTTGTGACCTTAAATGTCAATGGGACTAATGGAGTTTACCAGAAGCTCTGTTCTCAACAGGCTGGTAGGCCAGTCTTATTCCTTTTATAAAGTTTGCCAAAGAGTAGTGGGGCCATTCATACCCTCTCAGATGAACCGAGTGAGACCCTGGCTCTTTGCTTTTGTTTGATGAAGGAATTACTGCATAGCTCAGCTAAGAGTCCTGTCTAGCATAGAGCCTTCTGCATTAAAGCTTGTAGAAGACTGAACTTTCCTGAGGGCACTTAGATTTTTAAAAAGTTCTATTTTTTTCATATAAGCTTGGGAAATATTGGATTAAGCATTTATATGAGTCTCTTTTTGGAGAACTGCTTAGAGACTGAGATAATGTAGGTTATAGATCTCCAAGAAGTGACATTTTATGATCCATCAGAATTAGGGATAACTCTCATCTCTGGGTTAGGTCCTCTTTTGATTTCTTTTTTCATTACAATAAAATGTAAATTTCAGGACATCAAGAGGTAGTGACAAACTGAAAAGAGATTTTATTGTCTTTTTATATTCTATACAACTCAGCATAATTTACCCTGGCTAGAAGGTAAATGAATCCTGTCAGTACTCATGAGTATCTGGGGCTCAGAGCTGGCTCAGTCCAGTTTGCCAATGGGAGAGAATGAGGGAGATCTTTCTGACTGCCTTCCATCAGTCAGCACAGGAGAACAGCCATCCCTACAGGGACACTGTGCCTTAGCCTTCTTGGAAAGAAGTTGCAGGTCATTTGGTGACACTAAGGCTCAACATTCTTCTTCTTACTGCCTTGAGTCTGCTCTTCCTTTGGAATTCGCAAAAGCAGACTTACCTTCCGACCAATAAGGGACCCCACAGAACCACTTTTTCATTTCTTCTTCTCTGGTTTCTTATGCATGGTAATGTCTGTTTTCCTGATTGTTGGGTTCTAGCTTTCTACTCCCTATGCATGGGACTTTACTCTGTCCCCCAGAGGCTCACTCTTACCCATTTTCCTTGTGACTTTGTCCACCTACTTAGACATCATAGCCCACGATGGCCAGAGCTGCTCACCTTTGTCAATTTCTGGCTGTCTCACCTTGTGTTTCTACTTCTCTCCATCCTCCCAGCTGTGGAGGACTCCAAAAATTTCTAAGCTGTATCCATGACCTTGTAGATGGACTCTGACTAAATCCATATGTTTTCAGTGAAGGTTCACAGATTCTTGCTGTGGCTCAGATCTTGGGTCCAGATGAGGTGTCCTGTACCTTTTCAATGCAATTAGCCTCAATTTTGTTCCTGCTCAACCATATATAACCACAGGAATCTTTTGGTGTGTGTGCGTGTGCGTGCGCGTGCGCGTGCGCGTGCGCCTGCGCGTGCGTGTGCGTGTGTGTGTGCGTGTGTGTGTGTGTGTGTGCATGCGTGTGTGTGTGTGTGTGTGTGTGTGTGTGTGTGTGTGTGTTTCTGTCCAAGAACTAGTACCCATAGACCTATTTTGCAGACTCCCAGACTTGTGTGTACTTTAGGAGTGATATGTGTAGCACTTGAGTGGTTTGCTAAGGATGGGAATTTAGGAAGCTGCTGGGGCTATGGAAAAATTTCTAGAAAGATCCCAAGGGTACCTCAGTACAAGCTGCTCTTGACCTTCATTCTCTTCAGCAAGTGGTATTAGCAGTTTCTGCCCAGATTGAAATATTCCCAGGGAAACTCCTTAAGACAGAAAGCTTACAACTCAAAACAGCTTCAGGAAGTTCCTGAAACTGAGCAAATTCACCAGAGCCCTCTCTCCAAAGAATAAATATAAACTTGGAGATTCACTCCCAGATAAGCCAAGCTACCACAAAAACTCAGTGCCTGGAAGAAGCAGAAACAAGACTAGCTGCCTGGAAATGGCTTAGGCCAGTGGTTCTTCCTGGAAAAGACAATCTATTGAACTCAACACAGTTGAACTGTCCACAAGGTGTGCTGTGTGTTCTAGGTTCTTGGATCTGTGAGCTGTCACTCATGATGTAGTGGGGTTTTGATGATGCAGCTGTCTTTGAGACATTTCTGCTCCTGTAAGTAGCCCCTCACCCATACTCTTGTAAGTAACCCCAATAAAACTCATTGGTCCACCAAATTGGCCTTTAGAAGTGTCTGTACTTGGGTCTGTTATGGGATGCTTTTCTGGAGTTAGTAGATATGCATATGCATATCTCCCCAAATTTATTACACAGCAGCAATATGAAGCAAAGCTGTGCTTGATTGACACAGAGAGATGCTCTGTGGTAGCTTTTGAACCATAATTCCCAGATGTCTTAGTTAAGGTTTTACTGCTGTGAACAGGCACCATGACCAAGGTAACTCTTATAAGGACAATATTTAATTGGAGCTTACAGGTTCAAAGGTTCAGTCCATTATCATCAAAGTGGAAGCATGGCAGCATCCAGGCAGGCCTGGTGAAAGAGGAGCTGAGAATTCTACATCTTCATCTGAAGGCTGCTAGCAGAATACTGGCTTCCAGGCAGCTAGAATGAGGGTCTAAAAGCCCACACCCACAGTGACACACCTACTTCAACAAGGCCACACCTACTCCAACAGGGCCACACCTTCTAGTAGTGCCACTCCCTGGGCTGAGCATATACAAGCCACAACAACAGATAAGCTTTTGCTTCCTCTGAATCTGTAATTCCTGGAGTGACAGGTCTGTCCTCTCTGCTCATGGGGGATGGGTCTTACAAGAAGGTGTGGAAGGGCCAGCTACCCATCTCACAGAGTACGGGTAACTTGTGTAAGTGTTGAGGAAGGTAAGCATGCTGGGGTGAACAAGACATAGTGATGAGGTCTTTAAATTCCTGAGCTTGTTTGTCCTCCAGAAAGAGAGCTCAGTGTACTCCATTAGTGTTCTGGAGGTCAGTGTACAATGTTAAGAGTCTGGTAGTTTCATCAAGGTGTTGGAGAAACAAGACACCAGGCATATGGTGGACCAATGGCATTTCTTAATGAACAAGGAGAGCTCCAGGGAGGCCCCCTTCTTGTGGCCTGATGCATATTCAGATGCTGCTATCAGATCTCGTGTGGAAATGTTTGATCTCCACTCTGGCATAACTCAGCCTTTGATTGGCCTTGCTGCCCCACCTTCCTGTCCCATCATTCTTTTCTGGAGCTCCCAACTTTGTCTCCATTCTTCCTGCACATAGAGGCCTCCTCTTTAAGATTGACACTGGAAATGGATTAGAATATGGTATGGGGCTCTTCAAGCAGCCTTCTGACTCTTCCAGGATCTGTTGGGCACCCACCTCACTCTAGTAGGATAGTCGTTTTCTCTATGGGCGATGCTCCCTTCCATCAGGCTGCACTGAGTTTTTATAGCTGATGCTTTTTGTGAAGACAACAGGACCTACCGTCACAGAGAAGTCCTGGCTCATCCTTCCCTGAGGGAGGGAGTACCAGGACTCTACACACTGACAGGATGTGGTTCCTCTTTCCTGAGGCCTTAGAAGGGTTGAATAACTCCAAAGAGCAGAGCATGACCTCATGTAAACCTGGTTCCCATCTCCAACATTGCCCTTCATCATCTCACCAAAGACCTGGCAGAAAGGGTGACCTGTCTCCCTCAAATACACTTAAGTTTTATTCATTCTAGACAGGGATTCATGCAATCCAGGCTGGCCTCAAACTCACCATGTAGAGAGTTTCCAGGTGAACTTTTAATCCTCCTGTATATATCTCCCAATAGCTGGGATCCGAGGTACAAGGTACCATGTGTGGTTTATGTGGTCCCAGGGACCAAGCTCAGGACTGTGTACATGCTGGGCAAACATCCTGTCAATTGGACTAGACCCCCAGCCCCTGAGTATTGTTACAGCCACATTCAGGCTTATGCATGCAAATCTTCACTCTAGTCTAGGGAGACCATTTTTTTTCTTGGTTTGGGAATTTTCAGGTTTCATGTCCCAGAAAACTTCTCAATCCCAGGTAAATACAGAAGGCTGGTCATCTCCCTCACACTCTCTTTTCTCAGGTGTTCCTTAGGCTCTGTTCATCCACTATTGAACATTTTGCATGTGTGCTCCCTGGGCCTTGCTGTTGGACTATGGACCTCATGAAGGCAGGGCTTCTATTTTGCTCATCTTATCTCTCCTCATGCTTTTTAAATTTGAAATAAATGTGATGTTTTGAATATACTTGGCCCGTGGGAA
The DNA here is from genome assembly GCA_030674055.1 of Rhabdomys pumilio. NCBI lineage: Eukaryota > Metazoa > Chordata > Mammalia > Rodentia > Muridae > Rhabdomys > Rhabdomys pumilio. The sequence goes on along the minus strand of JANHMN010000013.1, from coordinate 70,312,736 downwards.
GTGGCACTATTAGGAGGTGTGGTCTTGTTGGAGTAGGTGTGGCCTTGTTGAAGAAATTGTGGTACCATGTGGGCAGGCTTTGAGGTCTCCTAGTGCTCAAGCTCTTCCCAGTGCAGAAGAGAGTCTCCTCCTGGCTGCCCATGGATGACAGTCTCCTCCTGGCTGCCTTCTGTTCAAGATGTAGAACTCTAGGCTCCTCCAATCTCATATCTGCCTGCATTCTGCCATGCTTCCCACCATGATGGTAATGGACTGAACATGTGAAACTGTAAGCCAGCTCAATTAAATGTTTGCCTTTGTAAGAGTTGCTTTGGTTATGGTATCTTTTCTCAGCAATGAAACCCTGACTAAGGCAGTAAGTATATATTTATAAGATACAATGTGATATCTTTACAGGTACGCATTGATTATAGCATGATTGTTTCACACTAGATAATATACCCATTACCTTGCAGACTTCAATAATGCGAACATTTAAAGTCTGCTCTTCCAGAAAATACAAGCTTATGTTTACCTCAATATGAAATAGCTCATTCAGGCCATGGTAGTGAGTACACTTCTCTCTATTTTAGAACTTGCGTATACTAACTAGATAATATGGTATGAGTGTTACCCAGGTGTACAGATTGCCCATTTCTGACAAGATTCCTTTTTGTTTCTGGAAAAGACAAATAGAAAACAGTCTTTACAATGAGTATAACAGTAAAATATTTGTGTTTAAAAACTGCTGACTTCTTTTGTTTGGTTTGGTTGTCTTGAGCACTGAACACAGGACCCTACACATGCTAGGCAAACACTACCATTAAGCTATAGCCTCAGTTCCCCTTTTACTTTTCAATTTTGAGACAGATTCTAAGTTGCCCAGGCTAACCTTGAATTCACTTTGTAGACCAGGGTATAAGGTTTGAGTTAATTTTTTGTTTAGCTACTTTGCTGAAGGTGCTTATCAGTTGTAAGAGGTCTCTGCTAGAATTATTTTGGGTCACTTTTGATACTACCGTATTATCTGAAAAATATCTTTGACTTCTTTCTTTCCAATTTGTATCCCCTTGATATCCTTTCGTTGTCTTATTTTTCTAGCTAGAACTTCAAGTACTATATTGACTAGGTACAGGAAGAGTGGTCAGCTTTATCTTATCCCTGAATATAGTGGAATCGCTTTAAGTTTCTCTTCATTTAATTTGATGTTAGCTATTGGCTTGCTGTATATTGCCTTTATTATGTTAAGTATGCACCTTGTACCCCCAATCTCTCCAAGGCTTTTAACAGAAAAAGGTATTGGATTTTGTTGAAGTCTTTTTCACCTCCTAATGAGGTGATCGTGTGAGTTTTCTCTTTCAGCTTGTTTATATGGTGGGTTACGCTGATGTTCAGCGATCCCCGCATTCCAGGGATGAAGCCTATTTCGTCATGGTGGATGATGTCTTTGTTGTGTTCTTGGGTTCGGTTTGTGAGTATTCTTGCATCAATGTTCGTAAGGGACATTGGTCTGAAATTGTCTTTCTTTGTTGAGTCTTTGTATGGTTTACCTATCAGGGTGACTGTGGACTCAGAGAGTGAGTTTGGCAGTGAGGATTATTCTTTGAAAGTCTGGTAGAATTCTGGCCCTGGGCTTTTTTGGGTGGGGGGGGGACTTTTAATGACTGCTTTTATTTACTTAGGGGTTATAGGCCTATTTAAATGTTTACCTGGTCTTTATTTAACTTTGGTAAGTGATATCTATCAAGAAAATTATCCATTTCATTTAGGTTTTTCAATTTTGAGGAGTACAGGTTTTTGAAGTAAGACCTAGTGATTCTTTGGATTTCCTTGGTATCTGTCATTTTACCCCCTTTTCATTTCTGATTTTGTTAATTTGGATGTTCCCTTTCTGCCTTTTAGTTAGTTTGGATAAAGCTTTGTCTATCTATTGTATTTCTCAAAGAACCATCTCTTGGTTTCATTGATTCTTTGTTGTTATTGTTCTCTTTAATTTCAGCCCTGAGTTTGGTTATTTCCTGCAGCCTACTCCTCTTGGGTGTGTTTGCTTCTTTTTCTTCTAGAGCTTTCTGGAGTGCTGTTAAGTTACTAGTATGAGATCTCTCCAATTTCCTTATGAAGGCACTTAGTGCTATGAACTTTCCTCTTAGCAGTGCTTTTATTGTGTCCCATAAGTTTGGGTATGCGGTGTCTTCATTTTTATTGAATTATAAAAAATTTTTAATTTCTTTTTCTCCTTTATCAGCAGTCATTGAGTAGGGAGCTGTTCAGATTCCATGAGTTTGTGGGCTTTCTGTTGTTTCTGTCATTCAGCTTTACTATGCTGTGGTCTGATAGAACGCAGAGGGTTATTTCAATTTTCTTGTATCTCTTGAAGCTTGCTTTTTGACCAAGTATATGGTCAATTTTTGAGAATGTTACATGAGGTACTGAGAATAATTATTTTAAGTTTGGGTGAAACTTTCTGTAGCTATCTGCTAGGTCCATTTGATTAATCATGTTTGTCAGTTTCATTATTTCTTTGTTTAGTTTCTATCTTCATGACCTGTTCATTGGCGAGAATAGAATATTGAAGTCTCCCACTATTAATGTGTGGGGTTCGATGTGTGATTTAACTTTTAGTAATTTTTCTTTATGAATGTGGGTACTTTTGCATTTGGGTAATAGATTTTTCAAAATTGAGACATCATCTTGGTGGATATTTGCTTTGGAGTTCTAGTATGAGGTGTCCTTCCCCACCTCTTCTGATTAATTTTGGTTGAAAGCCTATTTTATTAGATATCAGAATGGTTACTCCACCTTGCTTCTTACATCTTTTTGCTTGGTAGACCTTTTCCTAGTACTTTTCTCTGAGGTAATGTCTATCTTTGTTTCTGAGAAGTGCTTCTTGTAAGCAGCAGAATGATAGATCCTGTTTTTACATCTACTCTGTTAGCCTGCGCCTTTTTATTTATTGGGGAATTGAGTTCATTGATGTTGAGAGATTTAATGACCAATGACCATACCTGTTATTTGGTGTTGATAGTGTGTGTGTGTGTTCCGCCTCTTTTGTTTTTGCTGGTGTGGAATTCTTTATTTCCTGTGGTTTTTGGGTGTAGCTAGTTTTCTTGGGTTGGAGTTCTAGTATTTTCTGTAGGGTTAAATTTGTGCATAGATATTCTTTAAATGTATTTTTGCCATGGGATATCTTGTTTTCTTTATCTGTGATGATTTTGCTGGATATAGTACTCTGGGATGGCATCTGTCGTCTCCTAAAGACTGTAAAACATCTGCCTAGGCCCTTCTGGCTTTGAGAGTCTTTGTCGAGAAGTTGGGTGAAATCCTGTTAGACCTGCCTTTATGTGTTACTTAGATTTTTTCCCTTGCAGCTTTTAATATTCATTGTTCTGTACATTTCATGTTTTGATTATTATGTGGTGGGAGAATTTTCTTTTCTTGTCCTGTTCTATTTGGTGTTTTTATAAGCTTCTTGTATGTTTATAGGCATTTCTTTCTTTAGGTTGGGGAAATTTTCTTCTATGATTTTGTTGAAAATATTTTCTGGGCCTTGTAGCTGGAAAACATCTCCTTCTATCCCTAATATAGGAGCAGAAGAATCTAAGGGTTTGGTCTAATCATAGTGTCCCAGATTTCCTGGATGTTTTGTGTCAGGAACTTTTCTGATTCAGCATTTTCTTTGATAGATGTATCTATGTCTTCTATCATATCTTCTATGCTTGAAATTCTCTCTTCTATCTCCTGTATTCTGTTGGTGATGCTTGTATCTGTAATTCCTGTTCTCTTCTGTAGATTTTTTTTTTAATCTCCAGGATTCCCCCAGTTTATATTTATTGCTTCTATTTTTATTTTCAGGTCTTGAACAGTTTTATTCATTTCCTTCACTTGTTTGACTATATTTTCTAGTATTTTTTTAAAAAAGAGAATGTATTAGTTTTCTCTCTGAAGAACTCTAACATCCTTATAAGATTGGATTTAGGATCCTTGTTTTGATCTTCAGCTGTGCTGACATATTGAGAGCTTGCTGTAGTAGGATAGCTAGGCTCTGGAACTGCCACATTGCCTTCGCTATTGTTGACTGTGTTCTTTTGCTGGCCGTTACCCATCTGATTGTCATTGGTGTTGGTGGAATACCATGAATGTAGGCTGACTTTTGGGCCAGAAAATAGAGTGCAGGGGACATGGTGCAGTTTGCTGCTATTGGGTGTGCTTTAGGTGGACTTGTAGGCAGGAATTGATGGTGGGAGTGTTGGGATCTAACCTGGATGTCCTAGTTCTGGTAGGCCTCCAGGAAAGCAGACAGAATTGCAGCAGGAAATGGAGTGCAGGGAACAGGAGGCAGTTTGCTGCTGCTGGGAGTGCCTAAGGGGATCTGGAAGACAGGCAACTTGGGGTAGAGACCTACCTGATTGTCGAGATCTCAGCAGGCCTGGTTGTTCCTGGTGCTGGCAGGACTGTCCAAGAAGACTGAACAATGAAACTCAGGGGACAGGGCAAAGCTCACCTCACCCCTGCTGGAGCGTACCCCAGGAAGATTGGGCAGGTAAGGTATCGATGGGGAGAGGCTTAATCTGGATGTTCCTGCTGTCACAGGAACCTTTTGACCTAGAACTGTAGTGCAGAGGACAAGGCACACTTCGCTGCTTCTGGATGTACCTAAGGGCACCCGGCAGGCCAAGGGCCTGGGGTGGAATCTTACCTGGTTGTCCCAGATGTTGGTAGGCCTGGTTGTCCTTGGTGCTTGCAGTCCTTTGGGAGTGCAGACAGATGTTCCAGCTGTCAGCAGGCAGTTTCAGAGATTCCCTCTATTAGCATGTTGGTGTCTGTCTTTCTAGATTCTTTTCTGTATGTCTATATATATTCTTTTGGGCACACTATTAGCAAGGCCAGGAATCTGTTTTGCTTTCTGAGCATTTATGGTTTTCATTTCTGAAAGGCACCATATATTCATTTGTATGTGTCTCTGGGTGGGTTTCAATTCTTCTGATTAAGTCATGTAACTTTACCATATTAAAGATACTAAATATTCTTTTGTAAAACTTGAGCAATATTGTTTCCAAATTTAATTTCTTTTAGCTATGATTTTCTTTCCAGAAATTTAAATTTTAATGGAGTCTAATTACCAATATTAACTTTTTAGTTTCTGCCTTTGTCTTCACATGAGACAGGCCGTGGCCACCCCTAAAATATATTTTTAAAAAACCTATGACTAAGTACAGATTTCCTTCTTTGTATTTTATTTTCAGATTCATCTGGAATTTATATAGGAGTCATGTAGTAAGGATACAGATTTACTCTTTCCCTCCTGGAAGGCATGCTAATGATTCCAACATCTTTTCCCCTTTAATTAGAAATGTCAGCTTTAGCACGTGCGCTCTCTCTCTCTCTCTCTCTCTCTCTCTCTCTCTCTCTCTCTCTTGCTCGCGCGTGCGCATGCTCGTACACACGTGTCCCCCCACATATACATTAGTGTCTGTCTTTCTAGATTCTTTTCTGCATGTCTACATATTCTATTTATGCAGATATATGTATGTATAATGCATTTTTCTATCACTGTTACTTTCTAAAATGCAATTCCAGTTTTGATGCTTTTTTCCTTTAATGGTAAAAATGTAGCGTGGTCTGGTCCCTCAGGAGGGGCTTCATTACTTCTTTCTTGCTATGACATCATCCGCCACTCTGCTCCCAGCTGAGCCTCTCCTGCAGCCATCAGTGAGCATGGGTTGGGCAGGAGCACTGTGCTTACCGCTACTCTGATTGTCCTACAACTTGGCTTGAGTTTTGTCTGTGACTTATTATTTTTTCAATGTTGACAAGGAGATAAAAGTCTCAAAATAGTGCGGGTCTCCAACTTCTTTCTCTTATATTTGATTTCTGTTACTGCTAGATAAATTTTTGAACATTAAAAAAAGGGTCTTTAGGGTTAGGCATATGTGGGGCTGTAGCTCAATAGTAGAGTGCTTGTCTGGTGTACTGAAGACCCTGAGTTCAGTCCCCATCAGAAGCCTAAAGGAGCTGAAAGGTTTGGAAGTTGCCTTGATAGGGAAGGAAACCTTATTGATAAAATAATTGGCCAGTTTACTAGAATAGGTTGAGCTTCAAACTTTCAGATAACAATGGCAACTTTTGCTTTTCTTTTTCTCTCCAGCATCCATGTTAATTTATTTCAGATGCATGTATTATATGTAGATATGTTTGGTTGTCTTATTTTTTCTACAAAGATTTTTTCTCTGTATTTACTGTTCTATCCTTTATGCCTGTGTAACAGTTAATCCTTGTCTACTTTACTGGATTCAGAATCACCCAAGAGCACCTTTGGGTGTGCCTATGGGGGTTTTCCCATAGAGGTTTAAAGAAAGGGAGAGGCCCTTTAGTGCAGGTGACTACATTGCATGGGCTGAATAAAAAGAAGAGAAGGAAAAAGCCAGTAGGATACCAGCATTTTTCATTCATTCGCAGATTTGCTCACCTGTAAACAAGCAGCTCTCCTTAGCTGCAGCTGAAGACACAAGCTACCCCAGCTGCCACGCCTCCCACCCCAGCCACCATGCCATCCACCCTAACTGCCACGCCTCTCACCCCAGCTGCCACTCCTCCCACCCCAGCCACCACGCCACCTATCTCAGCTGTCAGGCCTCCCACCCCAGCTGCCATGCTTCTCACCCCAGCTGCCACAACTCCCACCCCAGCTGCCAAGCTCCCACTCCAGCCACATGCCGCCCACCTCAGCTGCCACGCCTCCCACACCAGGGGCTATGCCTCCCACCCCAGCTGCCATGCTACCACTCTATCTGCCACCCCAGCCACCCCAGCTGCCTGCCTTCCTCCTCATGATGAACTAAATCATGAGCCAAGATGAACACTTTATCCCTTAACTTGTATCTTGCCAGGAGTTTGGTCTCCATATGGGGACAGTTACTGCTGTAGCCTGTTGGTGATACTGGCTGTGCTTGTTATTATCAGTTTGCCTTGGTGCCCAATCACAGTCCTGGCTTGTAGCTCCTCATCCCTGCCCTACTTGACCTTCGGTGTGTGAGGGGATGCTTCCCTTTTCTACCTCTTGACTCTGAACTCTGCTTGGGTTGACTTGACTAGCAGTGTAGCTGCAAACAGCGGTGGCCCGCTTTGGACAAAGGCGTATGAAGAACCATGAGTTAGGCTTGAGCTACTGTCCCCTGGTGTAGGAAGCCCCAGTGACAGCTGCCCGCTCATGAAAGGGAATGTGGGATGAGAAGATTCAGGGAGCCAAGCAGAGACTGGCAAAGCTGCAGTCCACATGGACACCTGTGAGCAAGTGATGAATGTTCGCTATAGTAAGCATGGAGATGGGGAGTTGTTCGTTACTATGGTTACCACATTTCCTTCACCTTTCCTATACAGTCTTAAAAATAACCACACTCCTTCTTCCCCTCCATTAGTCATCATCAAAAGCCATCAGGAAGCTATAATGAAGTAAGCAAGGCAAAGAAGACTGGGATTGTGTGTGAAGTGGCAATGAGGCTGTGTGGGGCTGGGGATGAGCTATGTCCCAGCAGATGAAGAGTTATAGTGAAAATGCTGGGAGCCATTTATCTTTTTACTTATTAGAGATTTATTTTAAATACATATTTATTGGATTTATACACACACACACACACACACACACACACACACACACACACACACCTGTATGCACTTTCCCATGGAGGCCAGAAGGAGACATTGAAGTCTCTAGAGCTGGAATTATAGGCAGTTGGGAGCTCCCTCACATGGGTGCTGGGAACTTAGCTCAGGTCCTCTGCAAGGACAGCACGTGTTCTTCAGCACTGAGCATCTCTCTTCCTCCCTCTAGCCTTTTAATGTGTGTGTGTGTGTGTGTGTGTGTGTGTCTAGGATTCAAGTGTGTATATGTATTTGTATGTGCAGTGTGAAGGTCAGAGGGAAACTTGGGTTGCCTTCTATTTGTTTGGGGCAGGGTATTTGTTTGCTGTTGTGTACACCACACTAGCTGGCCCACAGAGTTTTGGGGTTCTTTTGTCTCTGGCTCCCTTTTTTCTAGAGGAATGTTGAGGTTATAGACACATGCCATCCTGCCAGCTTCATGTGGGCTCTGGGGATCTGAACTTAGGTTCTCTTATTTGTCTGGAAAAAGCTTTACCCACTGAGCAACCAACCTCTCCAGTTCAAAGTTATCAGTCTGTTAGAAAGATGGGAGACCGATAGGACTGAATTTGACACATAAGCATACAACCTACCATTTAGAAAATATTTATATGGAAATGTTATTCATTGCTTTTCTGATTTTGTGTGTACACATACAAAAATGGGGGAGGTCAGAGCACAACTCCCAGGAGTTAGTTTTCTTCTAATGTGGGTTCTGGGGACCAAACTCAGGTTTGGCAGCAAGCAACTTTACCTACTGAACCATCTTGCCAGCTTCCCTATTTATCTGAATTCTAATTTAACTGGGCATTTAGTATTTTATCTGATACAGATAACCTTGTAATGGCAGATTGGGGTGGGAGGTTCTAACATGCACTCCCATGGTGTGTATATGTAATGATGTATATGTATGCATATGTTGTAACTCTGCTTATCTTGAGGCTTTTGGGATAATAAACTCCCGTAGCTCCGAGTTTACTTCACATCTGGCTGTCAAATTCCTCCAGGGTCCTTGATTCTTTTACTAGGTCTTGTGTTTATAACTTAACTTCAAGGTTTGGGACAGAGAGCAGGGAAATGACAAGCTCCTGCTCTGTCAGGAATTATTCGTGGAATGATGAGGATCCAGGGCCTGTCTGCTGGCTGGCTCTGAGATGGTTTGCACATCTAATTAAAGACCAATTTTGACATTATTCAGTATATAAAATAGGTATGCTTAAGTCAATATTGACATTATAAATAAAGATATAGACAGAAGAGAATTTTTTGTTTAAATAGAAGGGTGATAATATAAATCTGCTATTTAGCCATTTTCGTAGTAATAAACATTACAGACAAGAAATATTATGTATGAGTGAAAAATCTATTGCATGATTTCGGGGCTCACCAAGAAAATTTGACAACATTTGTAGAGTATCTTTCTAAAGATACATACTTATCACAAAACAAAACAGAACAAAACAAAACAAAACAAAACAAAACAAAACAAAATTTCTTGCAATGAGGAAAGATCTTCCTGTAGTCCTAAAGATGGGCCACTAGGAAGAACACAAAGGATGCTGAAGGCACCCAGGATGGGCCCATCAAAGGAACAAGTTCTCTGGGACATTCCAAGTCTAATTATAGAAAACAACGAACATGTTCTCATCAAAAGACATTTCACAGAACGACCAACTTGAAATTAAAAATCAAATCAAAACAAAACAAGGCCTATCTAAGTAGACTCAGCTATTATTTCCAGGCAAAAGGAACTAGAAACTGGGGAAAGATGGTATGATCTGGACTCTATCCATCGCTCCAGGATATTATTGAGACATGGGATGCTGGGAAGGATGTGGAAGAATGTCTGCATTATTCTTTCAACTCTGTGTAAAACTAGAAACCCGTTACAAGTTAACAAAGAATGTAGACTGACCTTAAAAGAAATTGTATCTTTCTTCTTCCTGTAAACTTTCTAGAAACCTGTTACAAGTTAACAGAGACTGCAAACTGAACTTTAAAAAAAGTATTTTATGTTTCTTGAACTTGTTCTCCTGTATACTTTAGAGTGTTGCTTCTGTTCCCAGATAGGATATCTATGCGTCTTATTTCAGATCTAGGTAGTGTTGGGCTTTGGTTAGAGAAAAAGGAGGCTGGCATATGTGTTCGTTCTACCTACTTAACCTTTGTTAACCTTTGTCCTGCATTAGATGGGTGGTTTCAAGATCTGTGACTTAATGTCTCTTCTGAACCTTCATAGTTGCAGATACTTAAGTCATATGGTGTATTGAACTGGGTTCAGTCTTAATTTAATTTCTCTCAATTGGCAGGCAAACTTTTTGCTCATTCTCAGGAGCTGAGCATGCTTCCCATCCTTCTGTGACATCCTCTCCTTGAGCTCTGCCACCACACTGTGTACTCACTCAGCTAATGTGCATGTGGACGTCTCTTTCCTTACACACTGTAGACACTGTAATGCTGCCTTTTACTGTTTCATGCTTCTCCTGAGAAATCTCACAATTATCCAACTTCTTTCTTATGCTGAAAATGATTACTTCTGTCTTAATTAATTCTTGTTTAATTAATTAATTAATTAATTGTTTAATTGATTCTTGTTTTATCATTCCTGTAAATTTCAAGTGTAAAAACTTGCAGCGTCTCAACTGCAGTAGGATTATGATACTGGTGCTGGTACTACTGCTGGTGGTGCTGGTGCTGCTGGTGCTGCCTCTGCTGGTGGTGCTGGTGGTGCTGGTGGAGATGATGGTGGTGGTGGTGGTGGGGATAGTGATGATGACGGTGATGATAATTGTGATGAGTTTTTACTAGTATAAAGTGAGACTGCTGAGTTCTATCTGCCAATTTCCCTTTATTTCAAAAGTAATTTTCTGCCATGTATTTTTAACGACTTTGCTACTTCATTCCCTCCAGTCCTAGGAGTTATTTGTATATCAGTTTCCCACTATCCAGTCACCACAGTAACCATGTCTGGTTGCTTTTCTGTCTATGATCCCTTTCCTAGTCATTCTGGGTTGTTTCTGCAAACTAATGCTCTGTAGTTTTACCCTTTTAATTCCATTTCATGTATACGGTGTTTTGCCCGAAGGTATGTTTACGCCACGTGTATGCAGTGCCTGGGGAGGCCAGAAGAGGGCGTTGGGTTCTACAGACATTGAGTTACAGTTGTGGGCCTCTAGGTAGGCGATGGATGTTGAATCTGGGTTCCCTGGAAGAACAGCCAAGGCTCTCAATTGCTGAGCCATCTCTCTACCCATTATTTGTTTTATTTTATAGACAAGGTCTTTTGTAACCCTTGAACTCATGGTGGAGTCGAGGGAATTGTGGCCTTCCGATCCTCCTGCACCTGATCCTAGCACACCTGATTTTTATGCAATTCTGGGTTGGAATGTTTGGCTTTATTCTGGGTAGGTGTGGTAAGCTCCCTATCAACTGAGCTACACCCCTCATCTCTTTGCATGTTTTAAACAGAGGTCACACGAGCAGTGGAAGATCTGAGAAGTGTTTCCAACAGGGGACACTGAGGAAACACAGAGGTGATCGACAGCAGAGAAGATCCCATACTTGATGGTGAGGGCCAGCAGGAGGTGGCAGCTAATGTCCCTTGGCTTCAGCTAGGTACTTGTAGGATTTCTCCAGTGGTGACTGGAGCCATGAAGAAAACAGTCATTCTGAGCATGTCTCCTGAGGCGGGACAAAATACCCCCATTTCCCCCTTACACATAAATCTCTCAGCGATGCCTCTCATCTGCTAAATCCTGCATCTATAAGCTAGACAGTGCAGCCTAGAGTTGTCAGCATGTGTGGAGGACCCAGGATGGAACGGGACAGTGTCTTTTGTCCCTTAGAGACCCTGAAGTAGAAATATATTTTGCTAAATTATTTTCCAAACTCCATGTTTCCCCTGCCCTGTGCACTCTTGTGTAATACGAATAAGATCTGTTTTCTATGTTATTTTAAAGAGCATTTGGGGATGCCTCTGGCTTTTATATATTTACTCAAATGCATTATCAGAGTTTCCCATGTTTTTCGACTTCAAGTGACTCTTCGACAATGAATATGGATGATTTTTCTCTCTGGAATCCTTGGAGTCCATCCTGTCTTGCAAGTCTGCTCCTGAGAATTCTGGACTTTCCAATCTCAAAAGCTTCTGTGTGGGGCATCTGGATCTGAATGACCTGTTCAGTACCCTTCAGTTAATGAGGAGCACACTGTCCCCAGTTACTGTGGGAGGAGCACACTGTCCCCAGTCTCTGGGTGGAAGACACTGTCCCCAGTCTCTGTGGGTGGAGCACACTGTCCCAGTCTCTGTGGGTGGAGCACACTGTCCCCAGTCTCTGGGCAGAAGCACACTGTCCCCAGTCTCTGTGGGTGGAGCACACTGTCCCAGTCTCTGGGCAGGAGCACACTGTCCCCAGTCTCTGTGGGTGGAGCACACTGTCCCCAGTCTCTGTGGGTGGAGCACACTGTCCCTAGTCTCTGGGCAGAAGCACACTGTCCCCAGTCTCTGTAGGTGGAGCACACTGTCCCCAGTCTCTGTGGGTGGAGCACACTGTCCCCAGTCCCTGTGGGTGGAGCACACTGTCCCCAGTCCCTGTGGGTGGAACACACTGTCCCAGTCTCTGGGCAGAAACACACTGTTCCAGTCTCTGGGCAGGAGCACACTGTCCCCAGTCTCTGGGTGTCCTACTTGCTGTGCCATCTTTATGCTCAGAATAAAGTTGCTCTGCCTTGCTTCTGACCTGTAGTTCTGCCCCAGTGAGACAGAGCCCATTTCTCCCCAGAGGACCTAGTACAGTAGCAGCTATAGGAGTTACCAGCTTTCTCTGCTAATGTATTTCCAATTTGTAGATGTATACAATGTGGTATGATGTTCATGTGTGTTTGCATGTGTGTGTAGGTCAGAGGACAACATCCGGTGGGATGCCCCAGGCGCTAGCTACCTTGTATTTTTAAGACTGGGCCTCTCACTGGCCTAAAACTCATTAAGTAAGCTAGGTGGCTACCAGACAGTCCCGAGGATCTGTCCGTCTCTGCAATGTTGTACTATAAGCACGTGCAATCATCGAGAGGTTTTTTGTTTGTTTGTTTGTTTTTGTTTGTTTGTTTGTTTGTTTTGTGGCTCCTGGAGATTGAAATCGGGTCTCTCGTAAACACTGACTGGCTTATTGCCCTTGTCTGACTTAAGCAAGTTCTAGAACAGTTCTTCAAGTGTAAGTCAGATACATGACCATCAATACCTTATGTCCTACTGGGAAGTCAATATCATCTGACTAGACTTGATTACTTAGCTTGCAAGCATCATATCTGATATATGAGGGGAAGTGTTTCAGAGCATCCTCCAGGACAGCAGACTATGTGAATGATCATCTATCAAAAACAGCATGGAGTTTGCATATCATCTCCAAACATCCTCTCCTATGTAGTCATGCCTTGCTTAAAGATGGAGATATGCTCTGAGGCGCAGGCCATTATGTATATGTATATAAATGTGTGATCACTTAACACAGATAAATGCAAACACATCACTATGCGGCATCTTCTGGGACTCCTATTGTGTACGCTGTCTGTCATTTGCTGAAAGGTATGGCACATGGTTGCACCTTCACTCATCTCTGGACACCCCTCATTTCTAGCACAATGTGACTGCTATACTTACGCATCATTTAGGGGTGCAGGACAAGAAAGAAACCAGTACATGCTAAATACAAATTTAATTATAAGAGAATTTAAAATCTGGAGTTGGTTGACACCAAGGACATGAACACACAAATCCAGAGGGCTAACTATGTTTAATTAGTTGATTGATTTAATTACTTAGTTGATCCTGTTAATTTCCTCATTAATATGACCCCAGGACACCCATTGTAGGTTTACTGCTAGCACCAAATGAGAAGATCCCATATACTTGCCATAGTGGACTTCGTTACAAAATCTAAACACTCTCGATATTAAACAGATAGTGCTTCATCATAAGGTAATGGATGGAGGCATCTCTTCACCTGTGAGATGTTGCCTGACTCTACATTTGCCATTCTTCCCCTTTGGAGGATGTCTTACCAGGAAGCATTAAGAGAAATAGCAGCACAGACAAGCAATGAAGATAAAAAGGCAGATAGACTGAATAAAGACAGATCAGGTCCCTTGGAAACCAGCTGTGAGACACTGGTGTGTAAAGCAGGCCTATACCAGTCTGTGAGAC
>JANHMN010000013.1:70279514-70298910 GCA_030674055.1 Rhabdomys pumilio | reverse complement strand
CAGGCCTATACCAGTCTGTGAGACACTGGTGTGTAGAAGCAGGCCTACAGCGGTCTGTGAGACACTGGTGTGTAGAAGCAGGATCAATAATCGTGATCAGGAACCTTACAGTTAGTCATCACTGTTATCGACCCTTGGGTAAGATGCTACTTTGGTATAGGGACATGATCATGAGAGGAATCATGAGCTGGTTATCCTTAGAAAACTTTACCAGGGTCATCATTAGTCTCAACATTCACTGTTATTGGGGGACGGGGCATGACAGAGCTTTGGGCACCTGTGTATCAAAGTCAATTCCAACTTTGGGTTAACCATTCTTATAAATCTTGAGTATAAAGCTATGATCACTGGATAGGTTCATGGGCAAGTAGAGTTTTGTGATCTTGATAAACATTGTGACCTGTCCCCAGGTTTCCTTATCTTAATGAAGAGACACCAATGGCACTCTGAGACCTTATGAATTAAAATCATTAATGGGCACAGTAATCCTTGGAAGTGTTTTCAATTTTCCATTTTTTCACTGGTACGTTGTCTACTGTGGTCACTTTGAAGAAAGCCTAAGAAAATACTACTGGACACACTGGCTGTGGTATTGCAGTCTGTCACCTTGGCAACCTGGTTTCTTCTTGAATTGTCATGGAACTAAAAATTGGCTTACTACTGTCAGTCATGATGTTACATTAGGATAGCTACCTGTCAGTCTGTCTGTCAGTCAGGTCATGATAATGTACCAGCTCCATGACAATGGTCAACCATTGTCACTGAGAGGTTGTGTCCAATTCACTCGGGGGTTCTTGGCTGTAATCTGATTTGCTTTTAGAGGTGGACATTGTGCCCACCTTGCCTTTGATGACACAGTGCTGTCCCCACCCTTGCTGTTTAAGATTTTATTGTTCTAGGAACACTTAGTTTTGTAACAGGGTTTTCTGCCCCAGCCTTGGCTCAGAGTGGATGATCAGCACCGAGTTTCTCAATAGTGTCAGCGAGCCTTCCCTTCTGTAGTAAAACATCGTTTGATCTCTTATAGTACGCTCCTGACTGGCATTGAGTTTATACACCTCCTCTCCATGTCTCCTGTAGCCAAGTTCTCTGAGCCTTGACTTCCTTTTCCAGATCATTCACTACATCGGTTGGTCTAGTCACACAGGCCATACTTTCCGAGATTCTGAGAGCTGCCTCCTTCGGTATCTTACAACTGTCTCCAGGGTTTCTTCCCCACAGACTATGATGCCCCTTTGTGCATTTCTATGTCCCAAGGCCAAGCCTCTCAGTTTCCATCCTCATGAACACATAACCCACTCATTAGCTAGACGTTGATGCTCTCTGGCTGCACACTCTGTGTACTCTTGGAATGCTAGCAACTCCCTGGTGCTTACAGCACATCAAGATTTGCCCTGTTACTTTCTTTTTCCTACAAGGGCTCACAGGGCAAACCCTGTCCTTTAGAGCATGGCATCAGAGACCAAGTGGAGAACCTGGAGCTTTATTAGTAATTTGAACAGAGAAAATTCCTTTATTTCACACAAGTATGAAGTAGTAAAATGCATTTAAATGTAAACAAAAGGGGTCTGATGAATGCAGAAATAAGGGAAAATACTGTTTCCTGATAGTGCCAAATGAGACTGAGTATAGAGAGGATTGAGACCTCGGGACCTGAGATGTCTAATCTCTTCCTCTGAGGCTGAGGTCCAGATCACCTTGGAGAAGATGAAGTTGCTATGGGAACGTCCAGAGAACTAGAAATGGAGAAATTGAAGGCACAGGTGGAGCTTCTCTTCAGGAGTTAGCTCACTGGGTGGTGCAAACAATTGCTAGGCGATGCAGGGAGGCTAGACCTGGTCCAGGAGAGCTGGGAAAGTTTGCAGGACTAGACCTCCTGCACACAGATATGTGGATATCTATGCCATAGATAGATAGACAGACAGACAGACAGACAGACAGACAGACAGATAGATAGATATGAATAACTCATGGAAATGATCAGGGAAGCCTTGAACTGGGGCTGTCAGTTCAATTATGCAGCATCACACCAGCATCTTTTGTTGATAAAGATAACACTCCATCCTCAAAGGGGCTAGTGACAAAGTCTAACTCCAAGATGGCAGATTAGAATGATAAAAACATGGTATGGAACTTGGAGGACACACACTGAAGGTGGGGAGAAGCAGAGTGGTAATTTGCAAACTATTGTGCTAAATACTTCCATTAATGTATAGAGTCTACTCTCTCAGTGTTGGACCTGTGATGGCAGTATAACTTGCTCGGAACAGAAAAATTAAAAGCAGTGTTATATGACATGAACCAAGGCCTCCATGCAACGTTTCTCTGTCTTCCTTAGGAACCCAGTGCCCACTGAGAACTTGAGACACTCTGTCGGGATCCATGGGGATCCCTGTTGCTCTGCTCCCTTTGCTGATTTTGCTCTGTATTTTGAGCCGTAATAAATCAGGAGCAGGACCATATGCTAGGCTCTGAGATCCTGGCTAGTAAAATCATCAAACTTGAGGGTGACCACGGGGACCTTTGACACTTTCTTGCTGACACATCTGAGGTCTCTGAATGATCTTCAAGCAAGTTAGGGGGAAAATCACAAGTTCTAATACAAGGAAGTGGCCCTCTTCTGTGGACCTAGAAGCTCAGAAGAATCTGGGAGTGAAAATTGCCAAATCTCAAAGCCTTGTACTTTGGCTATTTGAACCTTGATCTCTGTGTAAGAAACATCTAGGATGAGGGTTTAATTTCCTTTGATACTCTGATACTTCCCCAGTTAATGGTACCATCTTTTCCTCTGTCCATCCATCAGCTGTGGGAGATCAACATCTTAATTATTGTCTGGAACACCCTCTTGTTTTCATACATTTACCTGAATTATCAAAAGTCCACTTGGATATCCATACTCTTGATTCAGTAAATCTTCAGTTCTCAGCAGCTGCTGTCCAGTTTTCTATATTTGACACATCTCTTACAGTCTTCAAGGGCTGGCAGTCTCGTGAGCTGGTACATTGCCTTCCACAGTGAAAATACTAACAAGTACATCAGAGCAACTCAGGGTTTGTTTTTCTCTTCCCCACCTACCACCAGGAGGAGCTTTTCCTTCTCTTCCAACTGATGAATGATTCAGCAAGCCCTCTACTTATTCCTGCCACAGTTTGATTATATATGTATAAGCAGTTTTGAGATTATGATATGATTATACATAAGATCACACTTATTTCTGGACTTGTAGATTGATGCTGTCTTCTCCCTTTTAGTGAGTAGGTGTCCATTAGTGTGCATGCATGTGTGTGCATATGTGTGTGCATACATTAGAAGACAACTTCAGGTGTATTTTTTTTCCTCCTTTTGAGGCGTCTCTTACTGCCTTTGAACTGGTTAACTAATTTCAGGCTATGGGATCACTGAGCCTCAAGTATCCAGTTGTCTCCATCTCTCCACACTGAGACTTCACACTGACACCAACATGCACAGCTTTTCTTCCTTCCTTCCTTTCTTTCTCTCTCTCTCTCTCTTTCTCTCTCTCTCTCTCTCTCCTCCCTCCCTTCTTTCTTTCTTTCTTAAAAAACAAAACAAAACAAAACCCTATATTGTAGATACTGTGGGTCAAACTCAGGTCATCCCGCAAGCACTTTCCCTCCCTCACTGAGCTCGGTCTTCAGCTCTCTTCTTTCTCAGATAAAGAAACAGCCCAGAGGCGTGTCTAGTTAAAAGGAGGGATTCTCTGGAGCCGGAGGGTCACAGTGTTAATGCAGCCCTCCACCTAACCCTCTTTTCTCCCTCAATGTGCTGCATCTCTGAAGAGCTCCTGAGGAAATTGCCTGGTTTGCATGTTCTCATTTGGATTCCGAGGATCGCATCAGGATTGATGTGACTGGTGGCAAATCTTTATCACATACTTTTGACCTAAAAGAATCAAGGACATGGGAGAGCAGGGCTTTGTGAACCTTTCAGTGTGCAAGCAAGTCAGGTGGGAATCCTAAACAGTAAAATGTGGATTCAGAGTCGAGAAGCCTGTGTTTCTGACACTCTCCTTGGGCCTGGCTGAGGCTGCTAGTCCATCACACAGTCTGCTATTTTTTTTTTTAATGGAAAACTTCTTCACATGTTAAAGAAAGATATAAGAATATAACTTTCCAACTTTGCAATTTGGTAAAATATGAACTGTTTCTCCATGTCAATCCAATCTATGAACAGCTAAAACCAAATAAACAACAACAAAAATAGGGCTATAAAATATCAAAACAGAATCAGCCATATTATGAAATAAACATTTCTGGGACTTTCTCATTCAAATGTGTGATTGGCAAAGCTGCTGAATGCTGGTGTAGACACCTGACCTGTCGAAGTAGGCTTCGACAGGTCAGAGACAGACAAAATTTGATTGGCAGAACCAGAGTGAGCCATTTTGTAAGATGTGAGGGATTCTTTGGTTAACCTAACTCTAGTCAGGTCCTTCTGACTCCAGTTTTTCCTGGTTTTGTACCCACGCATTCATCCATTGCCATTCTTCATTCAATTTCAGCAAGAACCCTGCTCTGTTTAGATGTGGCTCAGCCCGAGCAGGTCTAGGCTGAGGGCTTGCTTCCAGAGGTACTGGAATTGGATTGTGGTAAGAGGCAAGGCCCAAGAGGGGTCTGTGACCATCAGCACAGCAGGGGAATGCTGGTTCCTGCTATGTCTTCTCTGTGGGATGACTTCTTAAAGCCAGAGCCTAGCCTTGCCCAGCTCTCCTTGGCTTCCTGTCGGCAATGTGACCCTGGGTCCTGTAGATGTCCCTGCTGTGACATGATGTAGCACGAGGGCTTTCACCAGACACAAGCTAACTCATCAAGCTCTTGATTCTCCCAAGCTATGAGTTAAATGAACCTGTTTCCTAAGCAGCTAGCCTCAGGTGTTTTGTTATCGTGATGGAAGAAAAACTGGTAATATGGTTGCTATGGAGTTTTGATCAAATCTCCCACCCTATACACATATCTGATTACCTGGTGTCTGATCACCTTCAAACCTGATTATATCCCTTCTCTACTACCTTTCATCCTTCCGTGATGTCTACTTACTCTTAGCTCCTTTAAGCAAGAATCCTGTAGGGTAGGAGTTGAGCTCAGCCTCCTTCCCTCACTCCCTCCCTGGGGCAGCAGCCCACTTGGAGCAGAGTCTCTGTCAGTTGACAAATGTCATGTATTATTTCTCCTTTAATGACAGTCATAGCTGTATTGGGTGATGCTTATGAGAGGCAGCACCAGATGATGAGGTTTCCATAGAGACTTCAAGAAGGTTCTGGCTGTGCTAAAAATTCAAAATGATACTTGTTGAGCACCCATTTTTCATTCCTCTAACCTTCTGTCTCTGTATTGCCAGGTTCTGCCACAAGTTAGCCATCATCTGGAGCCTTTCCTGGTACGCTGGTGCAGGGCGACAGCTCATATTCAAGGTCGAACTTTTATACAAAAGTTACAGATGCAGACACAAGTGCACACACACACTATTTGGAGTCACAAGCATGCACACTAGTCAATAAAATATACACTAGTTACAGTAACAAGTATGCACACTAGTTGTAGTCACAAACACACTGGTTACAGACACAAACACACTGGTTACAGTCACAAATACGTATACTAGCTAGAGTCACAAACACACTGGTTACAGATACAAACACACTGGTTACAGTCACAAATATGTATACTAGCTAGTCACAAACACACTAGTCACAGTGACAAGCACACTAGTTACAATCACAAGCATGCACACTAAAGTCACAAACACACTAGTTACAGTCACAAACATGCACACTAGCCAGAGTCAGAAACTCACACTAGTCACAATCACAAACACACTAGTTACAGTCACAAACATGCACACTAGTCACAGTCACAAACACACTAGTCACAGTCACAAGCATGCACAAAGTTCTGACAACTTTGACGACAAGGATCAACTTCTCAATCATGGGACATCTGGTCCCCACAGACAACTAAATTCACTTCATCTCCCACTCTGTACCTCACCAAACTGAGAGTCTGTTCACATGTCCTTTTATTTACTTTTTGATTGTTTGTTTCTCTAATGACAAAGTATTTGCATTTAGAGTTTTGTGTCTTCTCCCTCTCCCCTTTTTAAGCAAAATGGAACCATAAAGTTACTTATTTCTTTCTAAAATAATATACCTTTCCCTTCAAGTAGCAGTGATCCAGGGCTGACAATTCAATTTATTTATTTGTCTACCTATCCATCCACTTATTTATTTGCTGTATAAGGTAATAGCTTATGGTACTTACCCAGAGCCAGCTGTTTGCAGGATGTGGTGAGCAGGTGGTGTGGGAGGCCTCTGATGAATTGCAAAAGACACTCACCAGCTGCCGTCACTGTGTGTAATGAGCAAACCTGCAAAAATCTTTATTTTCAATTGGATTGTACCTTTAAGGAAGCAAGGGAGACAGCCAGTATAACTACAAACCATGACCAACAACCCACATAAACAGTGTGCAAACACAAGTGATTAATGTACCGGCATTTCAAAACATTCAAAGCTAATGAGTCAGATTTACTAGGGTGCACAGGAGAGGCGGGGAGGGATGTGGAGGAGGAGAGGACAACTTAATGGGCCTTAATGGCCTTTAGTTGAAGCCTAAGAATTCTCCCGCCTTCCCTCCACGGTGCTGTCTGAGCTGCTGAGCAAACCTGCAGCAGGCCCATGAAGGCCATTTTTTTTCCTGGCCACTCAAAGAGAGGCGGTCCAATTTTAGGATAGAACGGGAGGCACAAGCTGGTGACCATTGCACCCTTCAGTGATCTCTGATGATGTGCAGGGATAATGGGTTACAACGACAGACATTAATAAGGTAAGATAAGAGGGGGGAGGTTTATTAATTTTTCAAGTAAGTTAGGATGCCCCGGGGCATGGTAAAAGTGTAAAGAATCTGGTGAGGGATGAGGGGCCTGGCTGATTAATGCAAGTCAGGAGTCCTCCGGGGGCCATAGCAGTAATGATGAGATTATGGACGAACCCACTGAAGACAAATGAGCTGCTCACGGAATAAGAACGAACTGTTCTCCTTCTTTTGGAGTGCATGGCAGATTTGCATTAGGTAGTGCGGTACAGATGGCCTTTGGCAGGGCTAGAGCGGAGAAGCCATTGCTTTATTAGCTGCAGTCTGTCCTCAGTTCAGGAATCTGAGGCCTGACTAGAAGGCTGAAGAAAGAAGCCATCCTGTTGTCCCTTCTGTAGCAACATGCAGAGCTGGGACCTGCCCCCTGCAACACAAAAGCTATAAAGTCATCTCCATTTCCTGTCCTGGAAGACCCCGCTCTTCCTGCTGGATTCTCCCAGGATATGCAAGGAGTTGGACCTCCTTTTGGCTCATAATTCCCTAGCCTGACTCAGGTTTCCGCTTTGTTCCTGCTGACCATCCAGACTAAGGAGGGAGAAAAGAGACTTAGACATTTTTTTTTCTCATGGGTTTGGGATTCTCTTGTGAGGTTTCCTGTCTTCTTTTGGGATATTGGTCATCTTGCTGGTGCACTTTGAAGCTTACCTCCTAGTATGTGTCTTTCCTGCGCAGGCAAAGGGAGCCAGTCCCCATCTCGACCCCAGCTTCTGTACCAAAGTGCAGAGGTTTAGTGTACAGCACCTGGACTTCGGAGAAGCTAAGTGCTACTTGAGGAACTTGCTCCAATGATGGCTTCAGTTCTTCGTGCACAGAGGGTTCCAGCAATGTCGCAGGAAGCTTCTGTTTCTAGTAAGCACTTTACAAGTGTTTAGGATGGTTGTGGTTATATATCCAACAATGGACTTGTTGGATATATAAGCTGACTGAGTGTAGCTTTCTATCCAAGTGACTTTTTTTATACTGGCTCACCAAGACTGGAGGAATTAACAATTAGATGTAAATCTGTCCCTGTAACACAGTGACGGCTACTTAGATCTTTTGTATGTTTGGTCACTGCAACACAAGCCCGTCGCTTCCCCCGGAGGAGGAATTCCATAAAGCACAGTTTTAGGGAATCTTGAATCAAATGTGAAAGCTGATCACAAGTAAGGACAACAGGAGAGAAGACAGAGGCAAACATTTAGTTCTCCCAGGGCTGAAACTGAAGTGAGGACATTGGGCACTAAGTGATCTGTGATACTCAGGGTTCGTGACTGTGACTTTTGGTCATGAAGCTATTATTTTTAATCTATAAATCTCAACATATAAAGCCAATTAAACAATTACCTATTTAATGTCCATTTTATTTAGACTTTATAACAATCATCTTTACAGAGTTGATAACACAGTAGAAGTTATTTCAATGAACAAAAACCATTGAAATTAGGAACCATAGACACTGGTTCCAATCTCAGGTCAGTCCCTGCTGTCAGCAGGTTGGTCGATAAATGATACATAAATAACAAAGGTTTGTTATTTACCATGGAAGGCCATCGTTAATCAAATTGATTTAGGTTCTTCAGTGAGGAGTAACAGGAAAATCTGATGCTAAGGTTAGATCAATGATGCTAGTTTCATAAGGGTTCAGATTATCCTGCCCACACTTCTAGTTTTGATACCACTTTGTGTATCAGAGGCCTTTTAGACTTCTGATCTTTCTGCCTCTACCAGCAGAGTACTGGGATTACACGTGTGTGCCACCACGTCTGGCACGTGATAGATCATGAGGTTTAGTGCCTCCTAGGCAAACGCTCTTACCAATTGGGTTATATCCTCAGGTCTATTCATTAAAAGTCACTTGGAAAGCAACCAGAACATTAAAATAAGAGTTACAACTCCCTGTAACATGGAGCATCAGTCCCGCTCTGTGTTACTGTAGTCTCAGGGCATTGTTCCTGCAGCTGGAGGGTGTGCACTTAGACAGGACCTGTTGCTGAGCCCTGATGCAGCCCTCACTCATGGCATTCATCTGGGGCAGGAGAATGTCCCTGTGCTCCTAAACCTTGCTGCTAAAGCACGAATGCTGCTGAGTTTGTGGCCATCTGAGATGCATAGAGAGATCTGGCTCAAAACAAGCAAGAATCCAGGTAATAAAGATGTAAAAAAAAAAAAACAACGACGTGTTATCATGTCATTTCACAGGCGTGGTGGTGCACAATGACACCAGTGCAGCCCACAATGTCCTCACTCACTCAGGTGCGGTCCTGTGAGGTCCTCACTCACTCACACAGGACATGTAGTCCTGTGATGTCCTTACACTGCAGCTCAGTTCCCAAAAGCTAGGTGAATCTTTATTTCCAAATTTACACATAGTGACTTACTTGGTTGGCTATAAGTTCATAGTCTGTTAAAACTTGGTAAGATTTTAAATCTACATTCATGTAAATGGTAGTATTGAATGCATATGTATGTGTGCTGTCTGTACACACACACACACACACACACACACACCTATTAAATGCATGCATATTTACATAAAATACACTTTTAGCTTAAACTACAATGTGTGAGAAGCCAGGGAACAAAATATATAGTAGATGCCACACTCTGGGAAATAGACACTTGAGCAGTGGATTTCAAATAAAACATGTAAGCAGACCTTGGAGATTCTCTGAGGAAGGTTGGGTTTGGAATGATAGGCAGTGCAGAGGTTGCTTAATGCAGACCCTGGGATGGAGGCTGAAGGCTGGCTACAGGGAATAGGCATTAGAGAGTATCTCAAAACTTTTTTAAAAATAGCTCTGGATCATCCTTCTTCCTGGCTATTTGTTTGAGAAGCCAAGGTGAGAAAGAATAGAAAGAGGCCTGGAGAGGAGGTTCAGCTGTGACAAAGACTCGTGCTCAGTCCCCAGAGGTCATACTGAATGGATTACTAATGCCTGTGACTCCGGAGGAATCTCTCTTCTGCACTCCTAAGGCGCCACATGCGTGTATGTGTGTATATTCACACGTACGCACACAGAAAGTTTAAAAATGTTAAAAATGAAAAACAGCTGGCAGTAAATGAAGGGGCAGAAATGTAGAGGTAAAAAGTACGAATGGATCACAGCAAAAGCTGTCTTCTAGTATGAATGATCATAGAAAAGAAATGGAGTCCCAGAATTTTCCGGAAGGACGTGAAGTGCCATGCAAAGCTGTCTTTGTTTTCTGTAGTCTGTTGCAGAAAAGGGACGATGGATGGAAAAGATGAAGACACTCAAGTGAACTTCAGAAGAGTCGGTTACAAGGAAAGGTGGAGGCTGGCAAAGACACGATCCAGGAAGCTGCTTCTGACCGCTCTGACGAAAGGGTGTGTTCAAAGGCTTTGCTCAGGAGGCCACTGTGGCTCTGGTTGGCTCTTCACAAAGCCTCTCTGTTTCTCTTTGCTTGCTGTCCATGACATCCCTTCTCTTAGCCCACCACACTGTGGGGCCATCCAAATAGGATAGACTTGCTTTTTCTTCAGGTTCACACTGTGCATACTGACTAACCTACTCCCTGACAATCTGGCAGCCTCTCCCCAGATTCTGGCACCTCTTATCTCTATGGTAACAGAAGGCATGGTGATGCTGGGGATTTGCCTCAGAGAGTTGGCCGGAACAAGCTGCTTTCCTGGGATAGCTTGTCCTTTTGCAGTTAACCTAGCTGCCTGGGGAGAGGTGCTTCCCCAGCAGGATGACAGGCAGCCTCCAGATGCGGGCATTTGGCAAGTCTGAACTGAGTGTCTCCGGGAAAATATGATGTAATTAACAGAGCCTCGGCAGCTGGAACGATTCAGCACCTCACATTGATTTTCCATGTCTCCTATTTACTTTTCGCTTTTTAAAACCATCTGCAGTGACAGGAAATCAAAGCATTATAATGGTGTGCATGAGGGCCACAGTGCTAGGTCAGCATTTCCTTGAGAAATTCTGAAATGAATCAGTTTGCGATCACTTTGCCATCCCTTCCCACTCCTAAATTAAGTTGGTCTCCAAAATGCTAAAAAATAGTAATGTGGTTTTGGAAATTAAAAAATCAATTGGATCGTTGTAAAATTTGAGAGGACTGCTGAGAGTAGGGAAGTCACCCCAAAGTCCAGGCAGAGTCTCTTCTCTGCTGGGCTCAGTATGAGGGTAGGAAAGACACCCTGGGACAAAGGGGCACTCTGTTCACTCTGCCCAAGTTCCTGGAGCTCAAAAATGTTACCATGTTACATCCATACATATAATTAATAAATAGTAAACAAATAAGGTAAGAATAATGCTAGACAAAGCAGGCAGGGAGCTGTGCTGGGAAGCAGACCTCCTGGTTGAAGGCTGCTAGCTTTGGATCTGTTTGATATTGGATTAAATTTGATTTAGTCGTGGCAGGTGGCAGGTCTTGTGGTCTTGGTCATACTGACCAACTCACTTTTATTTTTCTTCTTTATTGATTCAAATAGCATAGTCATTTTATAAATAATTAGGAAAATCGAGAAAAGAAGAAAATTGCCCATAATCATACCATTCGAACACGATAGCTCTATTGCTCTTGGCCTGTTATTTGGGGTCATTTTCAAATTCTGTGTTTTGATGCTGTTTGATTTTTTTACTTGCTAGATGTTAGGAGCCTCTTGCATGCTATTCCTCGCTTCAGTAAATATCTTGTTAATCGCTGCCTGAGCAGCTGGAACGATTCAGTCCCTCATATGGATTTTCCACGAGTTCTGCAAAAGTAGAGACACCCCATTATTTTTAACTAGTTCCGTATTTGGTACAATCAATCAAAACTATTTTTTCAATATAATTAATCCCATGATAAGCATTTTTATTTGTAACACTTTTTCCTATAGGAGATTATTTCTTTAGAACAAATCCCAGACATTTCTCAGTATCTGTGAAAATTGTATGGCTCTTCATACTTATTGTTGCTATTCACTACTCTGATGTGTGTATCATTATCTGAGATGCTCGAGGGACTGTGCTCTTAAACGGTGCTGTGTAGGTCACATGTGCTGCACCTCGAGAGCTTCATGCAGACAGTTCTCTGGTGCAAGGGAATTGTCAAGAGATCATCATTTTCAAACCTAAAGGTATCTGCCTACTGTGGTTGACACCCTGAAGTCACTTCATTATAAGTCATTTCTTTTCAGTGTGCAACAAAGAATCTATTCTTTGCTGCTTATAATGTTCTATTTCATCAAACCTTAGAAAACTAATTTGCATCACAACACCTTGGTTGAGCTCCGAGTTAGAAGAGGTTGAGTATCTCTTACTTCTGTGCTCTACAGAATTTCACGGGCATGCTTTTCCTGGGAATAACACCTTTGGCAAATAGAAACATTCTGAGTGGAAAGAAAGTACACTTTCTAGGAAGAGAGTATGAGTCTAGAGATGTGGAGGGAGAATGGTACCAAGGAGTCCCAGCAGCAGATGTTCTGGGTGTTGAAACTCCCACCAGAACAGCTGCGGCAATGTAGAATCACATCTGGGCGTGTGACGTGGCTGCATCATTACCTACCAACAGCAAAACAGCCAGATGCTTCCAATTCATTTTAAGGATCAAGCTTAAGGTCAGAACCTGTAAAAAGTCCCCACTTCCCAACCAAGAGCTTATCAATTGCCATGACAGTTCCTGCAGATGCATCCTCATGGGCACCTTAAGGACAGAGCTGGTTGCAGTGAGTAGAGAGCACAGCTGCCACGCACCCAGACCCATGGCTTCAGGCTTCTGCTGTCTGGCTGGAGAATGAAGTCATCAAATCCTTCCACACAATGGCTGCAGTGTGGCTTGTCACAGTGTGTGAAGCTTCCTGGGCAGGTTGTGATTTATTCTTCCTCTAGATTTTGAGGCTCTGTCTGTCTGTCTGTCTGTCTGTCTGTCTGTCTGTCTGTCTATCTGTCTGTCTGTCTGTCTTTCTCTGAGGAAAAGAGGGAAAACATACCTCTTTCTGTCATAGCTTTTGATTTTCCTCTAATCTCCTACTCATGAATTTCTTCCAGGTCATGTGAGCATCTAACCACTTTCTGGAAGCAGAAAGTCACGTGGAACAGAAAGCTCTTTGGTCTTGGAGGTGACTACTGTGGGCTTTGACTGCATGTCTCTTGTCTCCTGTCATTATTCTAGTGTTATATGGATGCAGAAATCACTGCCTATGATACATGGTGTCTTGGAGGACAGTTTGATTGTTACAGTGCTTTCCTTGAGAGTAAAAGGGCTCAAGTTTTATGCCTTAAAGCCCATGAAAAATTGTTAAGGTGTGGCAGCATGTGCTTATAAACTCCAGGACAGAGGGAGAGGCTGTATCTCTGGGGCTTTTTGGACAACTTCTGTTGCCTGGTCAGTGAATTCCAGACCAATGGGAGACTGTCTCAAAGGAGGTAGGTAACATTTCTGAGTTAGATCTTTCCTTCTAGCCACCACACACATGGACAGTCATGTACACACACACAGTAAGAATAAATGGTGGTTCTTGGGGCAGGGCTCCAAGCATCAACGTATGACTGATGACAACCTCCAGCCATCTCCCTTACACCCCTGTTAATGTCAGGAGGGCTGGTACTTGAGGGTGTACCATTGCACAGATGTATCTCAGTCTCACATGTATCCATGTGAGCAATCCCTCACTGAGGTTAAAGGTTTCTCTCAGGAACAGCCCGTGTGCCTGCTCCCTCTAATGGCATAAGGAGAAGCTGACTAGAAACATTTGGAGACAGAAGACATGTCCTCTTGTGCTGAACTTCAGTGATTATAACTGCTCAGAGAAACAATTGTCTCATAAGACTTGAAAATACTACAAAATAGTGCACAGAGCCTTTGAATTTAGAGGTCACTCACTTTCTTTTTAAAGATTTACTTTTGTTAAATTGTGTATATTTGTTTGAGTATCTGCACAGATCAAAAAAGAGCATCAGATTCTCTGGAACTAGTGTTACAGGCAGTTGTGGGCTATCTGAGGTGGGTGCTGGGAACTGAACTCAGGTCTTCTGCATGAGCAGTATTAGCTCTTAACCGCTGGGCTTCTCCAGCCCTCTCACATTTTGAAAAGTGTTGTGCCCCACTCAATCGCCACATTCGCAAAGCTGTGTTCTTAAAGACAGCAACTTCTGATTTTAGAATTAGAGGCAAAACCCTTCACATAGAGCTTGTAAATGAGAGAGGACAAGGCCTGGTCTCATCCCGTGGTTTGGATCCATCTCTTGCCTTGCTGTTCAGGGAACTGCCCATTGGGTGTTCTACTGTAGAAACAAAATCCCGAGAGTCCCATGTTGTGGTGCACGTTCATCACCCAAGTTACTGGGGAGCTTGGGACAGAAGGATCACAAGGCCAAGGCCATCTTAGGTGAGTTTGTGAGACCCTGTCTTCAAATATAAAGCAATTGAAGACTGGAGGTGTAGCCTCCCAGTATAGTGCATGCCTAGCACACATGAGGCCTTGGGTCCAGTTCTGGGAACTGTATTGGGAGTGATTCAAGTGATTATTTTTGTGTGTGTTTCTTTCTCTTCATTTTTTTGAGAAAGCAAAGGGAGCAAGAGAATAGTCAAATTAATATAGCGTTGGATTAATGTAGAAAAGAAAAGGTTCTGAAACTATATGAACTGGGCTATGCTCACAGCCTGCAGGGTGAGTTTCCTTTACATTCAAATATAATACTTTTGGTCCATGTCCCCACCCCAATTCCTGTGAGTTTTTGGATATCTGCTCTCACCAGCAGGCCTAACCAAGATTTCAACCAAATCTGGGTTATATGTTATACTCAACATAGCTACTCTCTGAACATGGCTTTCTTTCTATCTTCATGCTTTTCCTCTGAACCCAAGACCTTGGGATGTTTCTCTTTCACTCTATCTGGAGTCTTTTGAACCTTTCTGAAGACATCCAGAATTCCCACTCCTAAACGAGTCCATTGCCAAGGAAGGGTTGACCCTAACTGTTGAACTTTAAGGCAATGATTTCTGTAGTGCTCACCACATCATACATAAATCATGTGAAAGCCTCAGAGTTCTTTGTTGCTTGAACATCGCTTAGTTCCACCTCCATCCATGCTAGTTTCTCGATGCCCCTATAGCTGTTGGTACACAACTCCTTAAATACTCACTTTCACTGTTAAGTTATTATTACCATAGACTAAGAGAAGATACTCAAAGTTATGTAACGTGTTAATGCTTTAGAAGTGAGTTTGTCAAGACTAAGGCATCAATGGCATTCCTAAGAGTCTTACAATTTCTCAGTTGACAGTCGTGACCCTCACAGATAGAGTGGAATACTGGTAAGTAGTCTAACAGGCCAATATAATTTAGAAGCATATAGGTGTGTCTAAGAAGTCAAACTTTAGTCCTGGGCCTCAACCCGTAAGGCTGACTGCATACACCCATATCTTTCCGGGGATCACCCATATGGGTCTGGTGGGATCCTTCTCGCCTGCAGTTGTCCAGTGGGAATTGGCTTGTGACCATCTCAGGTTCATGTTGCTCCACAGAAGGGAAGAGATTTTTCTTAGTTTTAATGTTATTTTTCTCAGTTATGAGTTTTTCTTACATTATCTGGCAAGAACTTTTTTATCACCTGTTTTCTCAAACACCCATCTTCCACTTTAGGCAAAAGAGCACCCATGCCTGTCTTCTGCAGCCTTCCTTTGATGTTCTGAATGTCACCAGAAGGCTCTAAGTTGCCCATTCTCCACCCTGTGTATCTGTTCTTCTGTCTGGCTTTCCTCCCCCTGTATATTTATACATTTACTATGGTTTTTTCCTTTCGGTGTATGTGTGTGTATGTGTGTGTGTTTAGAGTATGTGTGTGGTATATGTGGTATATGTGTGGTGTGTGTGTGTGCTATGTATGGGTGTTGTGTGTGGTTTGTGTCATGCACAAAAAAAAATGTGTTCTCCCATGCAGAGGCATTTGGAATCCAGGAGGTGACTTCAGACTGTCTGCCTCAATTGCTTCTACCCCTTTTTTTATTGAGAAAATTACTCCTCCCTTCTTTTGGCTAGGTTGGTTGGCCACCAGGGCCCATGGGAACTCATGTCTCCTCCACACTTACCAACAGTAGGGTTATAGGTACGTAATGCATGTCTGGCTCTACTGTACATGCCAGGATCTGGACTCAGGTTGCCATGCTTGCACACATCACCCACTGAGCCATCTTCAATCTTCACAGCCCTTCTTTATGTTTCCATATTTATTTACTTAGTATGATGTTATTTTCTTAAAGTATATTCATCTACCATGTTCCCTGGTTACACACACACACACACACACACACACACACACACACACACAGTGCATACCCATGTAGTCACACACAGAGAATAAAACATGAAAATGTTTTAAAATTATGTACAAAAATTTATAGACTTGCCTCCAAAAACGGAGAATTGTTTTATAGTATTTACATATCATTTAGTATTATAAGAAATGTAGAGGTGACTTAAATAGAAAGTTGTACATAGATTATACACAATAATATACCTCATTACATGAGGGACCCCAGAATCTTGAGTTTGGAGATGGTTGGAGGTAGTTGTGGAAAAAAAACTCGGGGGGGGGGGGGGTCCGGCAGGCGGCGAGGGCCAGCGGTGGGGACAGTTCCACAGCTCTTCCCACACGACCAGCAGAAGGGTCCCACATGCATACAGCTTCCCAGGCTGGTGGCTACAGTTCAAGGTTCCAGGATTCCAAAGACTGGAATCCTGGTGGTGGTATAGGTCCGAGGGACACATGGAGTCTCATTTTTCAAAGCTTTCATTGTTCATGGGGTGGTGAATAGGTGTAGATGGTATGCACTTTCTCCCACCCAATGTCAGGGGGTCTCGCCTTTTATAGGAAAGGGGAAAAGGGGAGGGAATAACTTAATTAGCTATGCCCCCCCCATCTTTAGATAACTCATTAATATTTAAATCTCTGGAGGTGGAGACCTCTACCTGAGTCCTACGTGATTGAAGAGCGCAGGGTAAATGGAGTTACCTCATCCAAGGCCCAACAGGTAGTGTCGTCAATTCCCTGTCGATGTCAAGGACAAATTATACTTTATGTGAACACAATGGAAAGAGCACCAAGGAGGAAACTAAGACGCAGCACCCTCTCTTCCCGCCCTTGTCCCCTTCTCTCCACTGAGAATGCCCCACAGTTCTTGAAGCTATTTGTCTTGGTGCCTGCCCAGGTGTAACACTTGGCTAAGATTCCCACCTTATCTAGTTTAGTTTAGACATTATCTGATTATTCAACACCACAGTAGTAAAGATTTCTTTCTAAGTCTTCTCAGTCTTCTCTCAGCATTACTGTGGCCCTCTACTTTAGTCTGTGGTGTTTATATTATTTGGCTCAGTGCCTATTGTTTTCCCTGGGCTAAACCACCAATGCATTCGCCTTTCGTTCTCTGAACTTTCCTCCACATTAAAATTTATATTCACCTGAATTTCCATTTTCTTCTGTGAACCAATCATTAGTGTTCCATGCCCTTATGATATCTGATAAACTCCTCTCAGGCTTTCATTTCCACAGATGCATCAAATAAACCTGAATCCCCTGCCTGCCCCATTCTCACTGCCAACTTGGACATCTTTTCTCAGAATTCCCCAAAACCCCTGTGGTCTTTGTGTCCCAAGGACCTGACATTTGGGTTTCTTCATCTTGCTTTAGTCTGGAATTTATTTCCTCCTCTCTCATTTCTTGTATTTCAGTTTTGTTTTGTCTCGTTAACTGATGGGATGTTGGTTAAAGCACTAACTCTGGTTAGCTTTATGACTAAGGACCTTCAAAAGGGAATCTTCCCTTAATCTCAGTTTATCTGAAGCATTATCTTCTGTTACATTGAAGAAAGAGGCTGGCATACTGGAGACCCAGCTGCCTTGCACTGGTCTCAGCGTTGATAGGGAGAGACGAGGGGCCATCTCTAGTCTTGTTTTCTGTCATGGGCTCTCATTTCTGCTAACAATCGTTCTTAGCTCTGATATTTGAAATTTCACAATATTACCTTTCTGTTGTTGCTTTGTAAATGTAACATTCTGCCTCTCTAGAAACATGTCTTTCATACCCCCAAATCAAGCAGCTATTGGATTATTTTTTACTTGTTTTTTTACACAGTTTTATCTTACCACATTCTTTTTTCTTTCTTTTTCTTTTGAATCTAGTTTTGGCCAGCCTGAAAGTCACTCTATTGACCAGGTTGGCTTCAAACTTACAGAGGTAGACCTATTTAGAACTCCTAAGGGCTGGGATTAAATGCTACCACACCCAGGTGTTTTACTGGAGTTTTAGAAGCTGAGCACACTGGGTGGAGCTTCTAAAGTTTCTTTTTTCCCCTGTTTTCTATTTCTTTGACTTTTAAAGGAGAATTGGTAACTCTTATCTTCCAAGTAGTCTGTTGAAGATTGTTTCACTTGGTTATTCTATGTGTAACTTCTATGCTCTTTTGCCCTCTGACTGTACTTTTAAACTGTATCCAATTCTCGTTTCATGAAGATAGTATAGTCTCAGAACTTCCTGATGATAATTACTGCACAGTTTTTATTTTGTTTCCTCTCCTGCTTCTGTGTCTTCTTAGCTGCTCAGTCTGATAGATAGATAGATAGATAGATAGATAGATAGATATAGATAGATAGACAGATGATAGATGAACATGTTTATTTTCAGCCCTTTGCTATGTTTGATGCCTTCTTCAAATGTTGCAGTGCCTGCATACTTACCACAGTTTAAGGAATGGACTTATATTCAGCCCACAGGAGACTGATGCCCTTGGCAGCTGGCCTCTCTGCAGGTACTATAAGAATGAACTGATTGTGTGCATGGTGCAGCTGGTCCCACAGAAGGTATTGGGAAAATGTACATAGGCTTATTTGATGAAGATCTCAAATGGAGTCTCTGAAGATTTTTCTCTTAGTACCAATTTGTTCCTTGCAGAATCATTCTTCTTTCTGCCTGGGACATACATATCTGAACTCTTTATTCAGGATCATTTGGAACCAACTTTTACCCAAGGGCTTTACTTTGAGCCCAGCATCCTTTTGCTAGCTAAGACTGGATCCTTTTTGGTTCAAGTTCTCTCAAGTTTGTCCTTGCAGGGATGAAGCGAGATGATGGCAGCTGGTGGGAAAGAGCTGGTTAGTGCCTGGTGGGCTGGGGTGGGTAAGGGAAGAGATAGCGAAACCATGTGTGAGTGCAGACTCTGCTGCAGGTCCTGCCCTACCCACCTCCCAAGGGATGCTCAGTGTCTAAGGACTCACAATCTCCAGGTTCGGCAGGTGAACCACTTGGATTTCAGATATTTCCACTGTGATCTGCTCTTGTTTCTCCACCATGTTTTCTTCCCCCAAAGTTGCCCAGCTGCCTGCTGTTGTTTTCTCTCTTGTGTATGCATTTATAAGTATTTAATTTCTTTTTTTTTTTTTTGTCATTTCAGAAAGGTTTTAGATGGGAGACTAGACTAACAGGTTTACTCTAACAGATTTTAGCAAAATGTTGTTCTTTTCTATATGACATCCAGAAATGGAGGTGGTGTGTGTGTGTGTGTGTGTGTGTGTGTGTGTGT